>JAVLVB010001287.1:795183-835298 GCA_032876305.1 Orestias chungarensis
TGATTCCAGAGGAGTGAATGCTGCAAGTCAATGACTCGATGCAATCTGCTGGGGTTCCTTAGATTGGAAACTTTTTCAAATTGATTTGTTAGAATGTATCCTTGATTTTAATTGATTTTTTGTAAAGTGCCTTGAGACGACACCTGTTGTAAATTGGCGCTATATAAATAAACTGATTCTTGATTCTTGATTCTTGGTAAGCCGGCGATGTGCGACCAGAGCCGGTAATCTCGAGAGTTTGGAGTAGACCAGAAGGAGGTTTATTAGCGGATTTACTACGGGAACAGGTGGGGCAGGCTAGAACAAAATCTAGTACATCTTTGAGACTGGGCCACCAGAAACGGCGAGAGATCTGTGCAATGGTCCGACTGGAACCGGGGTGAAAAAACAGGTGAGAGTTGTGAAACCACTGGAGAGCACGTGAACGGACTGAGGAGGGGACATACGTTGTCTTTTGCGGTGGAGTTCGTGGATCGGGTTCTAGGCGGAGGGCGTTCTGGACGATGCTCTCGATCTCCCAGGTTACCGAACCAACAACACAGTCGGGAGGAATGATGGGGTCTGGTTCCGAGGAGGGTTCGTCAGGGGAGAATTGTCTGGAGAGGGCGTCTGGTTTGATGTTTTTTGAACCTGGTCTGTAAGAGATTGATCGTTTAACACAGGAAAAGATCAATGACCATCGAGACTGTCTGGGGTTGAGGTGTTTGGCGGACTTGATGTACTCAAAGTTGCGGTGATCGGTCCAGACTAGCACAGGATGGTTGGCACCCTCCAGCCAATTTTATGGCCAACAATTCACGGTAGCCCACGTCATAATTAAGTTCGGCGGGAGACAGACGACGGGAGAAAAAGGCGCAGGGATGGAACTTGTTGTCGTCCTCTAACGTTAGGGAGAGGACAGCTCCAACTCCCAGATCAGAGGCGTCGACCTCGAGGATGAATTGACGTGTGGGTTCTGGTTGGACAAGGACGGGTGCTTGGGCAGACAGGGTCTTTAGTTTGAGGAATGCTTGTTTGGTTTCGGGGGTCCAGGTGAAGGTTCACTTGGTAGAGGTTAGTGCGGTGAGTGGTGTTGCGGTTTGGCTGTAGTTCTTGACGAATGTTCTGTAGAAATTTAAAAAACCTAGGAAGCATTGAAACTGACGTCTGGTGTCTGGTGTGGGCCAATCGGTGACAGCGAGAACCTTGGTGGGATCAGCTCGAATCTGCCTGCCCTAGAAAATGTATCCTAAGAAAGCTATGGGTGGTTTGTGGAACTCACATTTTTGTGAATACGGTTTGACAAAAAAGACGGTCCTGGAGGAGGCGTTGAAGGACTTGGCGAACATGTTTTTTGTGTTCACGGAGGTTGCGAGAGAAAATAAGGATGTCATCAAGGTACACGAAAACGAAAATGTTAAAAAAATCAAGGAGGACGTCGTTAATAAGAGACTGGAAAACGGATGGAATATTGCAGAGGCCGAACAGCATGACGAGGTACTCAAAGTGTCCTATGGGAGTCTTGAAGGCTGTCTTCCACTCATGTCCCTGGCGTATGCGGATGAGATGGCAAGCATTGTGGAGATCCAATTTGGTGATGATGCAGGGACTCGAAGGCTGCGGTGATGAGCGGCAAGGGGTATTTGTTTTTAATGGTGATGTTGTTAAAACCCCTGTAGTCAATGCAACGCCGGAGCAAACCATCCTTCTTGGAGACGAAGAAGAAGCCAGCACCCAGGGGAGATGAGGAGGACCTAATGATTCCAGCGGCGAGGGACTCGTTGATGTAGGTGTCCATCGATTTGCGTTCCTTATGAGAGATGTTAAACAGCCTGCTTGATGGTAAAGGGGCTCCAGGCAGAAGATCTATGGCGCAGTCGTATGGTCGATGGGGTTGTAAAGAGCAATTCTTGCTCTTACTGAAAACCTGCGTCAGGTCGAAGTAATCTTCCGGGATGTTGTTGAGGTCCTGGGAATCGATGGAGAGCTCTTCCTGGGGCGGGCTAGGAGAACGGTAGCCTGGAGACAGGAGGAGAGACAATTATTCGACCATGAGGTGATAGAGCAGTCTGACCAGTTTATAGAGGGATTTTGAGTCTGTAGCCAGTCGAAACCAAGGGTTATTTTGGGTTGGTAGGAGGAAAACACAAAAAAGGATCGATGTTCAGTGTGGTTACCGGTTGTGCAGATTTTCAGGGGACGTGTAATATGGGTAACCTGTGGCAGAGAGAGACAATCTAGAGCTGAGACACAAAAGGGATTATCAAGAGGAAGGACGGGGATCTGAAGCTGTTCAACAAGTGATTGTGCAATGACAGACTGCTCACATCCGGAATCGATAAGAACTGTGAGTTGGTACTTGTGCTGGTTATGTGTGATTGTGGCAGGAACGAGAAGGCGAGGCTGACTGGATGGGTTGGTCTTGCCCGTCTGTGGCCTCACGTTCACAGACGGACCCTCTCCGGCAGCTTCTCCTTCCTGAGAGAGGGGCAGTTAGCGATGAAGTGCCCCGGAGTGCCACGATAAAGGTACTCCTTAGACTGCATCCCCCTCAGCCATTCCTCCGGGGTGAGCCTGGTTCGTCCGACCTGCATGGGTTCCTGTCCCGGGGGTGAGGATGGTGAAGGCTCTGTGGATGTTCTGAACACAGAAGAGGCAGTTAGGGGAGGCGAACAAACAGCTGAAGCCTGACCAAAAGATGCCCTATGGCGTACCCTCAACCGGTCTCTTTCCCTCAGACAACCTTCTATTCGGGTAGCTAGGGATATAAGTCCCTCTAGAGAGCGTGGTTCATCAAAAAGGGCTAATTCATACTGCAGGGCTTCGTTTAATACTTCAAAAAACACGTTCTTCAGGGAACCTAATTCCCAGCTTAGGCGAGGAGCTAAAGTTCTGAATTTGATAGCAAACTCAGATACTCTCTTAGAACCTTGTTTTAGTTTACGTAACCTTCGGCCCAAAGAAACAGCATAATTTTCTTGACCAAAATTCTCTCTTAATTCATCTTGAAATTCGTGATAAGACAAATCAAACTCAGAAAATGTATGAAAACGAGACTCCGCCCATTTCAGCGCTTTACCGGACATCTGACCGATCGTAAACGCTATTTTGGCATCATCACTGGGAAAAGACTGCGGTGAATAAGTAAAAACCAAAGAGCACTGCAAGATAAACCCCTCGCAGTCGCCAACCTCCCCAGAATACCTCTCCGGAGCAGGAAGTGGAACTCCGCAGGAAACCGGAACCGGAAGTTGACGATGCGGAAGTGGCGGAGAGGGTGGATGACATGCTGCAGCGCCCTCTTAGGGTGGAGGGACTGAATCGGCGGTTCGAGGGGACAGATTCTGAAGCAAGTGAGTATTCTGATCTAGGGTATGGTTTGTAGTCGCTTGTTGCTCTGTAAGTGAACGGAGTACTGAGTCATGAGACTGAATAATGCACCATAAGACGTTCAAACTGACTTACTGGGCTGAGATGTTTGGACCTATTCAGAGCTACATGAACCACGTGACTACCTATCGGCGAGTTCAAAGAGTTAAAAAGTACTCATCCCCCCCCACCTTTGAAATCAAAATTTCGTCGATTCGCTGAAGTATTTGCCGTTTAGCTTTTAACAATTACTTATGGTCACTTAACCGTCCTCTGGTTTTATCCTGAAACGTTACCCTACTAAAAAGAAAAGAATAAATGGGCCAAGAATACCTTCATTAAAAATAGTCTATTCGGTTACACAGAAGAATACTTAGACAAGAGTACTATTAGAAACAAATAATAAATGGCAGCGATACAAGTTTTTATTTTCCCTAATTACAAAAGAAAACTTTGTTATACATAGTACTATAATGGGAATTTTTTTTATAAACATTAAAGGAACGATTGCTTTAGCAATGATTTCAACATCAAAAGGCAACGTCCAAAATGCGTCCAATTTAAAGCGTTGGTCAAACACGCTCTAAACTAAAAATACTGAGCATTTTACATGGTATACAGAGGAAGTTACTCCATGTTCAAAGGTCGTCTGGCCCTTAACCAGTCTAAACAAAATATTAGTTAATTGATTATTAACACCCTCCTATTGGGCAAAAGGCAAGGTAAAGGCATGTTATACTTTTGAGGGGTCACAAGTACATCATAAGCCCACAACCACATGAAACAAAAAGAATTGCTTTAAATGTAAAAATAGTAAATGTAAATAGTTATCTTAGTCACAGAAGAGATCATTTATAAAAGACTACCAACTTTTACAATTTTTACGACAGAATGTGGAAAGTGCAATTGCCAGGAAGATGGTTTGTGTAACTACAATAAATGCAGAGAGTGCTAAAAACTACCAACAAGGTTAATCATTCCGAGGAGAGAGCAGGTTCTGGAGCTGTACCCTTCATTAAAGGTCCTCTCCAAAACCCATCACACTTTGACTCACACATTAGAATCATTATATAAGTAGGTATACAGAGAGGCTAAATCTAAAAAATGGTTTGATAAAACATTTTACTTCTAAAGGGAAACTATTATCATGCATTAACTTCTTTTTTTAGTCTTTTAGGACATGTGATACTGCAGCTCTTAGCATTCTCCATTGCTGATTTTTGCATTGACTCGTCACTTTCCCGCAAACAAGCCTGCATTGCTATATCAGCGCTCTGCTGTGACTCCGACAGAATACAGCAAAACACATGTCTGCTTTCGATAAGAATGCCCTGACTTGTACTTTTTGCAGAATCACCTTTCGGGTCAGAACAAGTCGTGTAAAAGACGATGTTTTAATAAAAGCCGTTGCCTCCGGGTCTACCTCAACACTGTAAAGTACGGTTGAGAGTCTCGGCCTATTTGCCGTTATAACACTTGAATCTAATCAGAGGATAGGCCACTTTTGGAGTGTTTGGAGAAACCACTTATGCCCACAGGCAATCAACACCTCATCACAGGCCCTCCTCTCGTGTGAAGTGAATGGGGCATGAGGCTCAGAAGTAAAGAGCACCAATTTTTATTTCCTTGTCTTTCTTTTCTCTTTCATCCTCTTTTCCCAGCGGCATTTGTTGTGTCGATGTTCTCTTCTTATTTGTGCTTTTTTTTATTGTTTTTATTTATGCAACAAAACATTTCCTGAATTTACAAACGCATACTATGTCGATGGATGGTTTTGCCACATTCGTTGTAAGGATGTCATTAAGCTGGTCATTACAGTAATTTTGTGGTGTGTGCGTAAGCAGACAGAAACCCACTCTCTTATTTGATTGCAGCTGTATCCAAATAGAGGTTAAAAGGTGTATGATGGACGTGCAAATTGTTTTTGTGTGAACGTCCTGTAATCAAAGGGCTGAAACTGCTTTTATATTTACCGTGGCAGCGAAAAAAGTGAATGGAAATCTTATTTTTTCTGCAGATGTTAGCTCACAGTTGTGGGATTACCACTTACTGAGAGCTTCACTGGGAGAAACACTCTACAACAGGGGGAAAGGCTGAGATTCACTTCAGTTCTGCAGGAAAAGTCATCTATTGTCACCCTGTAGATGTGCATAACTCCACTTCGGCACATTGATCTTCTCCTGGGATCCAGCATGGGGAATGTTTGATCTCTGCAGTTTTCCATTGAATCCCTTCAGGAGAGACACAGACGGCATTTTGGAGAAAGAGGTAAGAGCTCGAAGTAAGAAGACATAACACACAGAGACAGAAACACTCTAATGATGTTGTCAGAGCCTTTGAACACAGTCTTGGTTGTGTTTGAGTGCACATGTGCGGACTAACACGTCATTGTATCAGAACACCGCTCCATCAATGTCAAGAGGCAAATTCTGAGCGAAAGGCAGCTTCCTGCAGTTGCGTGAAATCTCAGAAAGCCCTTTTTTGTCTGTCAGGCTGGGAGTGTTTCATATTGACGGCACAGAGAACCAACAGCATAGAGACAGAAGAGGGTTCCTTTTCATCTTCCTGACTGTAAAGAAGGAGGAACAAACCAGTCATGTTCTGCTACATCGCTGCCTCATGTCATTCGGTATATCACAAAGCTATTGCAAACATTTGAGGTTTGAGTTTCTTTATCTAAAGAAGGTGTCAGAGGTCGTTGTGCTGTAACGAGTAATTTTCTGTTATCTTGTAAAGCTATGGGACATTTTTTTTTCTATTTTCTATTTACATGTATATTGTCATTAATCTGAAGAGGGTGGAAGGTAATTTTAATCAAAAGCCTCATCATTCAAGCATTTGCTGATCAATAATCACAAATAGCTCCAATTTAGACTCTACAACACTCAGCATAGTAAATATTTAAGTCCAAGAGATGAAAAAGAAAATTAACAAGCGTTGATGTGTAAAATATTAAAAAAAAACATTGTTCTCTTTAAAAACAATGTGAAAACACACATTTTGTTTGAAAATTTGCATCTAGGTTAGCTGAATGTTGTCTTGCAATGCACTTTATGCAGGGCTCTTGTACCTTAGCCCTCATTATCTACTGTCCTTTAGTTTTAGACGCATTTCTGCTCCAACAACTTATGCATCAAATGAATGGCTAATTACCTGGACTTTGCCAGACATATTGTATGCTAAAAAGGTTATTTAATTATCTAAATCAGCCCCTGGAGCTGGGATGCATCTACACATTGCAGGGCAGATGCTTTAAAGAACTAGGTTTGAGTTGACGTTATGAAATTAATGGAATTCAATAGAACTGTATAAACTTTTTTCAGTTAGCTTAGTCGTCTCCAACATTGGTAAATGAAATCATTTTGGAACAACCAAGACTGTTCCTAGTGCTGGTCGGCCTGTGTGGGGAGTAACTCTGATTAAACCAATTATTTAATAAAAGGTGCATGGCAGTCCATCTGCCACGAAATGCCAGAAGGACTCTGAAACCATGATATAGCCAATTCTATGGTATATTATAACAAACTTTGAAGTCCTTGGTGTGAATCCCAGGTGTGAGCAAAGTATGGTGATGGCAGCATCATTCTATAGGAATGTCTTTAAGCAGGAATATTTCCGGAGAGATATGGAAAATGCTACTCAGAGTCACCAATTCAGCCTAATGAGAAGTGCTGCAAAGAAAAAAACCGGTGCGTTCGCAGATATATCCAGCACCAGCACCCTACTGTTTCCCGCATTGACCAAGAGGTGGTTCTGGTGACAGCAGCCCAACAAAACCAGAGTCCATTTCTCTCACCTGAGGAAAAGCTGGCAATAGTGTTCTCATAAGAGAACTTTTGAAGGTGGCAACAGGTAAGGGTTAAAGGAGAATTCTAGAGTGTAGAGACTGCACAGGGACAGTGCCAGTACAGTTGTTAGTGGTATAGTCCATCACAGACGTAGTCATGTGTCCTCACATACTGTGGGTGGCCAATGAGGTACTCCAGTACCAAAAAGGACATGGAGCTGGATGGTGTTGAAATCAATGAAGAAATTAAAGAAGCTCTCAGTGCTTCCAGATGTGTTAGATCTCCGGTAATAGATTTATGGAATATCTATAGGGGACTGAATTTGTATTTACCTGGCAACAGTGCCTGTTTTCTTTTTTTCTTCGCTCTGCAGGGAATATTTGATCACCTGGAAGGTGGAACAGCGCAGTTACCAACAGCTAGCGTTGTGACGCCTGTATGGTTTTAAAACACAAATTTTAAAAAAGGCTGTCCAACAAACAGTCTGTCAAAAAATGAAAGTGTTTGTGTCTTTCTGTTGTGTTATCTTGAGATCCAGTGGCTGTTTCCTCCTCAACACATCCAAATTTTAAGCCTTCAAATCTATGTGCTCTCTCAAGCTTTAAAGCCACATCTATATGCAACCTGTAAACTTTGGGATCATCCAACTATGACTGGTAACTGCAGCGTGCCGTAGCCTGGATCTGACATAACCTCCTCCACGGTGGACACCAACATAGTGCCTAGTAAGATAACCACTGTATTTCAATCATTCAATCCTTATGCCACTAGTAACTCTACTCTTCTCCCCAGAGCTCCCGTTTCCTTGCATCGTTGAACTCAACCCGGTTTCATCACTCATTGTTATGATTGTAAATAAACTCACTGTAACTGATTTCATTTATTGTGGGTCAGAACTATTAGTAAATCTATGACACAGTCAGCTCTATGGTGTTAAAAAGAAGGCGCACAAAAGGAAAAAACAAATCGTCTGTATTTAAGTTAGCTTAACCTTAACTCTGCAAAGCCACTTTGGTCAACCTTTCAATTGCAAATTCTCCCAAGAAGCCGTGAGGCTAAGTGAGTTACAAAACACATTATTTCCATGCGCTAAATAATTTGCTTTAAAAAGATTACTCTACAGGGAATTACTACAGCTCTTTTACTTACTGCTGCTGACACAATCTGCTCTTCCACCCTCTACTGCTGCTGCTTCTTCCAGGTTATATCACTAGTGAAGGCCTCTGACCTTCCTTCCAACTAACTCCATGCGTTTGCAGTTAACTACTCTATCTGTGGGAGGATACTTGGATTTACACTCCTTTTATTCATTTTTTGGTAGGTGTAAGTTCATGCGTTTTAATTTCACCTCTTTGAAAAGTACTTAATAAATGAACTTCCAGTAGATGACAGCATAGAAGTCATGAGTTGTTATTGGTCCATTTATTAGTCTTCAACCTTAAGTTACAGCGGAAAATTAAAAGTAAAAGAATGTAGCCTTTCAAATAAAGGAAGGCAAATATACAGGTGATACAAGGCAGCTGTTAATTGCACAATAGGAAGGTGCTTTGAATTAATGTTAAAATAGCTAGCTGATTACTCAGTGTTGTATGGACTAATTGGAGGACAGAATGGGATTAAATAATAATTTTTAAAATTCCTAAACAACCATTCGTACCCAGGACGCCCCAACTTCACTACCCTTCCTTTAGGCAGAAAGAGAAAACACAGGATCTGGACAAATCGGTTCTGAAACAGTTTCTTGCATGTGCTACTGATAGATTGCTTTCACTACACCCAAGAAACAGTGAGAAAGCAGGTGTGGTGAGCAAAACAGTGAAGGACATGTCACATAACCGAAGGGACGGAGCACGCCAGGCAGAATGTCAACATTTCCGTTTTTTAAGATTTGTACGAATTACAAAACTCTTCTTGCTTCGTTTCTTGCTCCGAGACATCATGATGCCATCATTCATTGTGCTGTTTTGTGCACGGTGATCTCTTTAACCTAATGTAATCATTTTTCCGATGTTGAATCTGCGAATATATATGGGAAATAGGTTTTGAATAATTTGTCACATTTTAAATTTGAAAACCTATTAAAGTGTAGGTGAACTTAACTGAAAAAAGAGAGGGAGAGGCGAGGTGCGCTCTGGAAATGACGAAGGGATCAAGAGATGAACGAGAAAGTCAGCAACTCATGCACACACTTACTCATCAAGGTACTTTAGAGAGATCAAGTAACTCAACATAAATATAGAAGGAAGTTGGGGTAAAATTTGTGACAGCAGCTGAAAAAGTGAATGAACTCAAGTTGTTTATTCACTAGTCATATTAGGAATACATTTTTTAAACTTCCTATTTCGTTTTTCATTTTATTGACTGTCACATTTTCAGTTCTTTGGAACTTTAGGTCTGTTTTAGAGTGGAATCTCTTGTGCGGTCATCTGTTGGGGTAGCAGAATGAATTCAAATCAAGAAAACGATGGATAACCTTAGCGTCCTCTTCATTAGACAACGGTTCTTCATTCAGAGGCTTCAGACGGCTGCAGATCCTGCCCACAGCCATCAGCCTTTAAACGTCTTTTAAGAAACTTGGATAAAATTAGCAGAACATTTGTTAGCAGGTGGTTGTTCTGGATGTAAGATTGCTTAAGACCTCAAAAAGATTAGCTTTTGTTTGTTTGAGATTCTTAGCTATTCCTTTTCCAGACTCCCTAAACATGCATGTTTATGTTACCGCATAGAACCTCACTAAATGTTAATACTGCCATGTTGCATCTTTGTGGATGTTTGACGCTCCATAGTTCCACATCCATAGCCACACCCCACCCCCGCATCCAACATGGAGAGACAATTCCTCCGTTCCTTAATGATGTCTGTGTGGGAGGGGCTTTTATTTTTTTTACAGCATCAAGGACGAGACACTCAAAGCCAAGTATAAGAAATGACTTAATCATTGCAACGGCACATTGTCTCTGTCTCTCACCAACACCCACTTCTCTGCTCTCCTTCTTTTGTAACTTTGCTTGAGGCGGCGGCTTGGCACCTTCACTCTTTCTCCAGAACATACTTGCGCTAATCACTGAAACCCAACACACATAGGGAGTGTGGAGGTCATGAATAAGGCACCAGGCTAACAGCAAGAGTGTCAGGCGTGCTCTCCTATCAACCTCTTTCCTCCAGGAGAAGAAAAAGAAAAAAACCTTCCCTCTGAGGCCTGGGTGAGACTTTTTGGAAATGATGCCCTTCTTTTTTTGATGTTCGCAAACTAAGAGGAGACAGGGGCTGTAGGTTGGCTGCATCTTTTATCTGATCACAACATTAAGAGTGTCCCTGCATGCAAAATTCTTCATTTTTCAATGAGCAGACCAAAGCCACCAAAGGAAATTACACAGCGTGGCAGTACCAGATTAGATTCGTACTTCTGAAGAAAATCACAAACACAGCATCATCTGAATCATCCAATCATGAAAATACAAACATTACAGACGTAGTTTACAATTAAAAATATCAGAGATAAGCTAATTTTGCTGGATTTATAGCCTCTCACAGCTCAACAAAAACGAATATTTTGAATGTTTCTCTCTTTTAATAGTAGCGTGCATGTAAAAGATCCCGCAGAATTACAGAACCTTATCCCTTATGTCACGTTTCATTGAAGTAGTGCAGAAACATGGCTGTATGTGCACCCACAGCCTGGCATATCATTCTGTGACAAATATGTGCACTAATAAACCTCAAATCGACGTTCAGCTTTCAAACCGTAGGTGGGAATATGCACAGGTCACTTGTAGAAAGCGAAGGGAAAAAGTCCCATGTGTCCTTGTCATTGCATGGAGGCTCATGTCAGTGTGCAGCAACAGGCCTCTGATCTCCCTCCCTTGCTGGCACACCAACATAAAGCCCCCTCAGGCTCCTCTCTCGCCCACCTAAGGTTTCAAGGTTGTGCCTCTGTCGACAAAGTCTGACTGTATTCTCTTTTCTTCCTTTTCCTCGGCTGTGTTGTGAACAGAGCGCTCTCCTCCCCCTCAGTGACTCCACTGTAGGCTTACATTCAGGCGGCCTTAATGCTGTCTTCGGCTGTATTCATTTGTTAGATGCCACCTCCAACAAACAGATAATAGCTATTCACTGCACATTAGACATTCTCTTAGTATTTTAAGTAAGCTGCAAACTTCAATGTGATCTTAAAAAGTGTGAACTGGAGACACAAGCTACAAACTGAATCCATATTTCAAAAAGCTCAAAGTAAAATCAGCTTATCTGGTTATTCAAAGACCGGTTTTGGCTCGACTCCAGGTTCCTTTGAGAGGCATAATATAGGAAGCCTTTCATGCACCTGCATTACTTTTAGATTGAACGGGCTCCGGTTTCTTACGATGTAACCATCCATCATTATGAGTCAACTCAGCCTTTCAAAAGTACTGTTTGAAGCTCCAGTGGCATCTAATATAAGGTGCACAACACACTTAAACATTAAAAAAAACATGTTAAATTATATCAGTAAAAATAAATCATATATCTGCTGACCTTGCATAATAACGCTGTTCTCCTATGTGAAATGCTTCTGAACGTATGGGATGGGGCATCGTTGTACCGTAGACACCCGGTTTTTGCTTAGGTTTGGGACAACAGCCGTTCATAAATAGAAAAAAACACTTGATGCCTCCTCTAAACACACGAAAATACCCTCTTGTTTCTTTGGCCAATGTTTCAAACCTGGGCTCAAATGGTGTGATTGTCAGGGAGACACACTGATGCATGTGCTCGTTGGTTTGGCGACTGCAGTCTGTATGTGGAGCCGCACATTGTAAGGATGTGCACTTTCTGTCCAATCTGGTTGGAACTGGCGGTTTTCGCTGTCCAGTTTTCTTTTTGGAGCAAATTTCGAGCATGCCATTACTGCTCCGGTCGGTAAACGTGTGGCTGCTGCTGAGAGTGACTGTCTCGAGTTTGGGAGGGCTGCTATCTGTTTATCATTGCCATAGAGGCAACCCCCAGCCTTATGGCATGATTTTTGTGCCACCAGGTTTGCGCGCTATATGAAGGAGCAATAATTGTGAGCGTGTTCGTATGAATCTCAGGCGCGCTCGCTCATAGGTGCTCGGACAGGCGCTCAACTCCGACAAACTGCTCGTACTCGGCGGCTCTGCTGAAATGTTAGTGATTCTGAGAGTATGAATCAACTTTGTGTATTTGGAAGGAAATATTTAATTGGATGAAAAAGGCCCGTCTTTGATTAGCTGGGAGCGCGGCTCATTTACATATAATGTAGAGTTGCGAGCACAGACACAGAGCCGAGCACGAGCAGAGTGAGCTGAGCGAGCAGGTTGTCAGAGTTGAGCGTGTGTTCGAGCACCTTTGAGCGAGCGCACGCGTTTACAATTATTGCTCCTACAGATAGCTCCGTGCCCGCAAACCTGGTGGCGCAAAAATCACGCCATACAGCCTCGTATTGAGATAATTTTTTAGACAATCACCACTAAGGAAATGAAATAGTGCAAGTGGATTGTCTGCTTTGCCAGCCAATGGTGAGCTACGTTCCTCTGAAAAAAAATCCATGTTTCGGTTATTTCATAAATACTGAACCAAAGCCTAAACCCTAAGATGCAGTAGGATCGCTGTCAAAAAGGTGTATGCACAACTCTAACGTTCGATTTTTATATGTCCATTAAGTCCTTGTACCCAAAACTGCTGTTTTTACCTGAGTTTGAATCTGAAAGCTGTTAGTGCAAAGTCTTGTGAATACAAATCTAATTTCTACAACTACAAACTCTTCCTTTCTCTCTGGACACGGATTCAACTTTGTGGGTAGAGTAAAAAATTGTTACAATGACGTCACAGGGCGGGGTAAACGATACGCGATCGCATCAAACACAGCCCGCTCCAATATTAAAGATAACAGAACACACATCATGCTTTCAAATGGATCTGTCAGTGTGAGTCTTTCCAGTCACTTCCCCAGGTTACCAGAGGGGGCCACCAGTTCTCTGATGCTGGAGCTCCCTCCACAGGTGCGCCTGGTTATCTCTGACGAGCTGGGCCAGTATAAGAGGAGTGGTGGACCAGTTACTCAACGCCTGAGTATTATCTACAATTGGTAATCTGTCCTCTGTGCCCCTTAGTGAATTTTTGAATGCTTCTCGTAGTCTCTAGTGTTTTGCTTCCAGTAGTCTCTTGTATTTTTTGAATGCTACGCGTAGTCTCTAGTGTTTTTGCTTCCAGAAGTCTCTTGTATTTTTGAATGCTTTTTGTAGTCCCTAGTATTTTGCTTCCTGTAGTTTCTAGTATTTTGCCAGCAGTCTAGAAGTTGTCTCATGTTTTTGACTTCAATATTTGTTTGCTACTTTGTTTTTTCCCACGCCCGTAACAACCATTGTGTTTCCGTCCCAGGTTATCCCTTTGTCATCCAACATATACAATCAACAAGTTCCTGTCTGGCTTACCTCATCATCTGGTTCACACTCCTCTTGGCTAAGCTCGGTCTGTCCGCTCCAGCATCCATCATCTGCTGCTCTGACCTCCTCTGGATCTAACCTCATCATCCCCACTGGAAAGGACTCCCCACTGACTCCTCCCTGGCGATTCCAGCTCACCATCCAAAGTAAGATCGTTCCCTTCATTCATTTTCTCGCACTCAACCGTTACTCACCTCACCTGTCCTCACCCTCAGTAGCTCCCGGTCTCCCACGTCGTCGATGCCCTCTGTTCCCTGCCGTTTCCTGTTGCCCAACTGTTTCCCGTTTCTCGCCATTCACTGCTGTGGCCCGTTGCCGATCAGTCTGGATTCCCTCTTCCCATAAATCACCAAAAATAAATTATTGTAAATATCTCCTGAGAGTTCTTTGTTTATGTGGGTCCGAAGCTTAAATAGCAACATGACAGGATCACTTGACAACATGTAGACTTGTACATTTTTGAAGTAAAGTAAATATAAAGTAAAAAGTAAAAGAAACACAATAACATGCTGCAGCCTGAGTCGACTACTGTAAGCATTACATTAACTGTCTTATTCTATTAAGACTATTTTGCTTAATGTTTAAAGTTCATCACACTGGGCTTTGTGCAACATAATAGTTTTTTTAAAAAGGCCATAATTTACAACAGTCTAAGCAGAAAATATTAGCAAAGGGTAACATTTTTTACAGTTCCAAACCATTATAATATAGAAATGCTACATATTTATTCTGTATTGACGACTTGACCACATTAGTCCATAGCATAAAGCAAACTACCGTGTATGATTGAAGACATTAAACTTAGTATAGAAAGGATAACATCAGTTAAGTACATGACCACGTTTGACGATAGAAAGCTAATCACTACATAAGTAACTATATTATCCTGTTTCCAATCAACAATGAGCAAATATTTGGCTAATCTGGAGCTGGATGTAAACGAATTACAACTTTAAACATTCACTGAGAACACATTCCTTCCTCTCTCCTATAAGCCAAATATCAAGTGAGATTAAGTGAAGATCATCTCATACAAGGTTTCATTAAGATCAGATGAATTCTGAATAAATAACAGTGTTTTCATTTTAATGATGTTTCTGATAAATGCTCAGACTACACTGCTGCAAAACACTAAAGTAATGATTATCAGTAACTTGCGTGTTCAGATCATGCTGTGTCTGTTTTTCACCTTTATAAAGATTTATACCATTAAGTTTAAGGGCTGGAAATTCATTTTATGTCTAAAATGTAATGTTTCATAAAACGCCACGATTTTGCTCTCAGAAAAAGTCCGACAGCACATATCCTCGTAAGCCCATTTTACAACATCATTCAACACTCAGCAAGAAATTATTGGCTCAGAAAGAAATCGGACACATCAAAGAATGAGGTCGTAAATCACGAAATAACTCTACAGCGCCTTGAAGATCACGGACGTAGAAGATTTATCGCTTTATAAAAGCTTCTCTGGACTGAATTGTCTTGTAAGTCCTTCTTAAAGCGGCGCCGTGTGACTCCTCTCTTAATAAACCCAGAGGAAATGGACAGGGTCGCTGCGCTGACTGAATCCAAACAGATTTGAGGTGTTTTACAAGGTCGGCAGCCAAGGGAAGACTCTTGCATACACATACAAACCTGCGGCTATAAATCGAAGCACGTCGACCTTGGTGCTGTAAAATCAGCAGTCTCCCCCCACGTCTCTTCTTCATTCCTTTCAGAGTTGTCGCACACTTCAATACATTTGTTATCCTGACGGTTCTTCTCTCCTTTTGCAATTAACAAGCCAGCTTAAACCCCCAAAAAAGGATATTTTTAAGTATTTTCACAAACTTTTATTGAGCTATAATTTTCATGAGATCACAACTCTTAACAAAGTGACAGCTATTTATTTTCCACAGCGCTTATGGAGGACTAGCAATAGCCTTAACCTGAGTCGGATGGTGACATAATAACCTAATGTCCAGATTTCTGCAGTATAATTTCACTTCATCCAGGTCCGGCTGACCTGTAGCCACAGAAATTGGCTTGCATTGGACCTCATTATTTTTGGTGTGTGTCAGGGCTGCACCAATGCAGGAGTCGATGTGGATGACATGTAAGGAGTGGAGGAACAGAGTGCATGCTAAGGGGATAGAGTGGACAGTTGAGTATGAGAGAATGACCATGATTTTTATATATTTTAACCCTTAACTATTCTATTTTGGTTTTATTCAGTATAAAATGATGAACTCAACCAGGATGTGTCCGGCCCTTAAAGTTATTTCCTGATCCCTGAAGTTGCAGGAAAAGCAAAAATGTAATCTATTTCAGAATCTCAAAAAGGAAAACTGAATGAGCTGAATGAAGAAGATTGTTTCCGAACTCAGTCTTGACGCTGTCGCCTCAGAGCATAATTGATCGTGAAACACTGGTAGAACCTGCTTTTAGAACCATTACAGCTTTATTTCTTGTTGATTTAAATGATTGTGGCATCTCCATACTGCTTGTCAGCAGAGATAATATCAGTTCTCTAGTAGAAGTCTGCACTGACTGGAGACTTCAGAAAACAAAGTTGACCAACAACAACAGTGGGTTTGAAGCTACTTCCTCAAGTCTCTAGAACCTTTACTTCTAAATTAAATGCAAACTTTCCTTTTATTTCGCACCAATGTCTTTGGACCACTGAGAAAGTGTTGACTTCTCTAGAGTACGGGTAAGAAACTTCTGTAATTACACTCCCGTTTCAAATAGGATTCATCTTGATGGACCAATTCCAGCCAATTCTCAGGGCTGCTAATCTCCCAGTTCATCTTCTGAGACATTTTTTCTTCGATTCTGATTGAATGCAAGAATCCTTGATCAACCAACCTCAGCAATCAGGCTAAGAGATCGTCTTCTGTAGATACATCCAATCAGCAGTAGGATTATGTCTGGGACTACTGAGAATCTCAGGAAACACTTTGTGTGTGTGTGTGAGTGTGTGTATTTTTTGTATTTAATTACACTAATTAATTGTCAATATTTTAGTTTTAAATTTCTCTGTAAGGAATATTCAAAATCCCAAGACATAATTCTTTAAAATATATTACTATACATGAAGCAATAACATATAAATCTTACTTTCAAAACATTGACATTTTTCTTGATATCTAATATTTTTAGACCTCTAATTTCAAATGTAGACCAGATATTCAAATATCTATAGAAACTAAAATCCTAAAGTTAAAGTAGTTCTCTCAGTTTGTTCGGTTTGGATACTAACCTTTATAGCTTCATATAGGACAAAAGGAAGAAAATGTGTGTTTGTCCTAAACGTTGATCAAACTCGGAATACTACAGTCATAGATGTGCAGAAAGGAATTGCGCCAGCTTTATTTTTCCTGTGTTATCTTATTTTTCTAACTACATAGATGCAGTTTTACAAGGCATAGGATAAACTTTTCTTACAACAAACGCAGCAAAAACGTACCCAATGCTCACAGTAAAGTACGGTGTAGGCATAGTATGCCATGGGGATGTTTTTGACTGACAGGAACTGGGAACCATTTCACACCATAACCCCACCCTGATCCAACACATATACTTAATCTACATTTATAAAGATCGTCAAAAAAATGAATAAATCTGTTTTTTCCCTGTTTGAATATGTTACAATCATAAATGTTGTTTCTATACATTTGTGGTGCAAATAATATGGATTGAATATGGATTCAATAACAGCATATATGACTAGCATCCTAGGGAATTTTGTATTGTAGACAAAAGCTCACAGATTTTAATTGTCAATTTTAACATTACAGAATGTTCTTTAGAGTAAATATTAAATAAAAATCTAAATTTTTGGAATTTAAAATGTAATAAAAAGACATTAAATTAATTTCTAACATGATTGGGTTTCCACTATAAGCCTATTTTTTAAATTGGTGTCCATGAAAGTTAAAGTAAGAGTGAATATAATGTTGAAATCTTGAAATTAATATCATCAGTTTATGAGTCTGGTAAAAGATTTAAAGTTTCCTCAACACAACAAGAAACATGCCCAGGTTTGCTTGTCCAACCAATATAATCCTGAAAGCTGAACTCACGCATACTAGAACCTCATGATAGGAACTGAAGCAGACTCCTACTGCTCAAATCAAACTTTGTCTCTGTAAAAGCATCAAGAGACTAAACAAATGTTACTTTTATAGAAGGTCCATACACAGTCTAAAAATGTTTACCAGAGAGAACCACGAAAACGACCAAAACCTCTGATATTAACACAAGTATCCTGAAATCAACAGCTGGGGAGTGTCATGGTTTGGGGATGCTCGCAGAATCTATCAGTGCTTGAGAAAAATGTGAAGAAATTGGAAAAACAAAAACACAAAAAGGACCGCTGAAGCAAACTTGGATCTCACAACATGTTTGTTGACAAAAGCAGACCAAATAAAATGTATGCAGGATTGGCTGGAAATAAAGAACTTCGAAGGTCCTAGTCAAAGCCCAGATCTTGCAACAAAATGTCTTAGCCCAAGGTAGCAGTGATGAAGTCATTTCAGGTCAAATGTATAAAACTAGTGTGTCAACACTTTATATGTTCTTAATCTATTAAAAAAACGAATATTATGAGATAGTTAAACCAATGTGAACATTTCCTTTGAACAAAAAGAGTTTTTAATTGTGAGTAGAGGTTTTTATACCTGTGTTCATCTGAATCGTGATAATTGGCACCATTACAAAGTTAAGTGGATCTTAATGAGGTGCTTCATTTGATCTCCCTTATAGCCGCAAATCAAAGTTACAGCTGTAATGTTTTTATTATCACTCTCCCTTGCCCCCTCAAGTCCTCCTCCCATCATTTCTTCATTTATATCCCACCCGTGCCTCTCGTCAACACTAAAATGTGTACGACTTGATTTTTACAAGGACATAAATGGGCGGGATGACAAACTACCGGCAATTTACCCCACAGATTGTATTGCCGCATTCCTTGTTAAGTGTTCGGGAAAGTGGTGACCCTCCAATATCCGCCAGGCATCAATTTAAGGTCCATCATCAAATCTTCAGGGTTTTGTTAGTTTTTTTGGGGGGTTATTTTTTAATGTCAGGTATTGAACTTTCTTCTTTTCAACAATATGGCTTCGGGTTTTTCTTTAATATCAGCTTGGTTACAGAAAGTAAACGGAAAGGTTACGATCGACGGAAGGAAGAAGAGGAAAAAGCATAGGAGCTTGAAGGAGGGGCTTATCTATGAGTAGTACATGATATTTTCTTCACTTTAAGACTCTCGAGCTGTCAACATGATGGATAATGTTTTAGGGCCAATTCTCCAGGGAGTGATCTGTTGTCTGTACCGTCAAGTGTGGAGAGCAGAGAGAGAAGAAAACGAAAGAAGAAACTGACAGAGGGCAGCAGACACAGAGAGAAGAACCAGTCCTCATTACCGCCCCAGCCTGCTGGGGGTTGACCAAACTGGGGCGATTTGAAGCTGAAAACTTAAAGAATTTCCCCCGTCTCTTTCCACCAGAGCTTCTCTGTACTTAAATAACAAAGAAAAGTCGCACATGCATGCATTTTCCACACAAACACACACACTTTGCCCTCTCTCCGGCCTGTGGGAACTCATTATCTTCCCAGACGAGCAGCGCCACAAGTTGGTCTCCTGCCACCGTGTCGCTTTGTGACGCCGGGGTTCAAATATGTTGGTTGTTGAGACTCTTGGGTGGGAGGAGACGGAGAGGCAAGAAACGGTTTGACGCACAGGGTTTTTGTTTTTTTTGTTTTTTGTTTTTTGTGGTCCTCTGGGCCTCCCAGAGTGCATCTGTGGAGGTTCTGTTGATCTGGGAGAGTCAGGCAGCACGTTCTATTGAGAGAGAAACCTCAACCCAAAAGCCAAAAAACAACAAAATAAGACAATAGATTGACAAAGAAAAACAATTAGCCATACGATTTGAAAGATAATCATATAGAAATCCCCGACCGAGACATGTGGAGTGTTAATTTTAAGTATTTGAGCAACAATTAATACAAAAGTAAAGTCACTGTGTAGTTTTAGGGGATTGTTTGCATCATACTTCTAAAAAAATACACTTAGCATCTCAGACTACCATTTTTACAAGTAAGACAACACTAATTCTTCTTCTATTAAGCTTTCCAAACGTAATCATACAATGAGAGGGATTTGTGACCGTGTTTGTTTGAAGAATCTGTCCAATTATTCCAATCCTTGTTCCCAACAAAGGAACTCTTCTTCCTCAATTTGTTCCTGATCACGTGCCTTGAACTTTGGCAAGCTGTTGTCTGTTTTCACCAGTTTGGGGAACCAAGCATGTGTCATCAACAGTAAGCGTTACAAAACATAGTAGAAGAGAGTATCAGCAAGACAGTGCCATGGTTTGTTGGACATGGATTACCCCACGCAATAGGGTAAATAAAGACATAACAAACAAAGGTGCACATGCTTAGAAAAAAAATATAAGTAGAAAGAAGGTTTGTACTCTTTAAGACGAGTATTTAAGTTGGTGCCCATGAAAGTTGAAGTAAGAGTTAACATAATGTTAAAATCTTCAAATTAATATCATCAGTTTATGAGTCTGGTAAAAGATTTAAAGGCTCCTCAACACAACAACAAACATGCCCAGGTCTGCTTGTCCAACCAATATAATCCTGAAAGCTGAACTCACGCATACTAGAACCTCATGATAGGAACTAAAGCAGACTCCTACTGCTCAAATCAAACTTTGTCTCTGTACAAGCATCAAGAGACTGAACAAATGTTACTTTTATTGAAGGTCCATACACAGTCTAAAAATGTTTACCAGAGAGAACCACGAAAACGACCAAAACCTCTGATATTAACACAAGTATCCTGAAATCAACAGCTGGGGAGTGTCATGGTTTGGAGATGCTCTAAGAATCTATCAGTGTTGAGAAAAATGTGAAAAAATTGGAAAAAAAGAAATGGACAGTTGAAGCAGAACTAGATCTCGCAACATGTTTATAGACCAAAGCAGACCAGTAAAGGAAATCTATGCAGGATTGGCTTGAAATAAAAAATGTGAAGATCTTGACCTTGGAAGTCCTGCAACAACTGAGCTAACAGGAAGAAAATGCACCAAACCTTCTAAGCACAAGGTAGGAATAATGAAGTTATTTCAGGTAAAATGTGTAAAACTAGTGTGTAATTTGTGTTTATTTTTGTTTTTGGACATTATAAAAACCCAATGATGACTTGGCCACCAAAACCACCTGGAGTATTTATTACTGAAAAACCCTTTAAATCTTTTACAGCCTTTTTTCCTTTATCCAGAGCTCTTATTGAGAGAAAATCCTGAAAGTTAACACATCTTAGCCATAATACATTTTACATTTACACATTTTCTGTGTCTTCTACATTGATGAAGCCACTAACACTTATTTGGGTAATGGTTCTATACCTGGAAAAAAACCTAGTTGTAAAAGGTGAAGGTTGTTTTAAGCAAAATTATTCGTTTGTTTTTAAAACCCATTGTCAACACTAAAGAGATAAAGAACAATTTATGAAATCCATTGAAAAACTCACTGTAGTTATTACTGTCCATTGTCAAGGTAGGTGATTGTTGTACTCTCTGTGTGCAGGAACAGCAGGTGGCTATTAAAAGGTGGAGCTGAGCTGGATTATTTCATCCAAAGCCTGAGTGTCATCTTAACTGGTATCTCTTACCGACCATATAGTTCTAGGAGTTTTAAAGCTAACCTTCTTCCTTTTGCTCTTCCCCGAGATACCCTGGTATTTCATCATCCATTGACAAACTGAATTGCTTAAGATAAGCTGAAGATGCATTGTTTTGTCTTAGGTTTGTGGAGCATGACTGCTAACTTTCATTCCCAAGACATAACAGTAACTCCGCAGGGATAAAAACCATAGTTGATCTAGCTGTCTTAAAGCGTAAGTACAGTGTTAATAGTTTGAAGAAGACAATTAACTTACAAGACCTTCCAGAGAACACCAGTACAGGTGTTGGCTTTGTAATTGATAACAGGCTAAAAAACAGAAGGATCTGACAAACAATGTCTAAAGAGTATTTCAATGTTGGGAAGGTGATTCATGGAACTAGAATCAGGTGAGTCTAATTAACAAAATATCTAACTGAGAGCAATTAGGTAAATACTACGAGAAAGTACTTTTGAAATTAAAATGAACATAATAATCATACACTACGGAAATGTAATAATGTCCCACAGGTCAAACTGAAAATGTCCTCTAAAAATCACTACAAGGCTCCCGGACAGCACTGGTGTGAACCAAGAGGTGATTATAACTTTGTCTAAAAGCTTTGGCAAAGGCACTTTCAGGAACCTAGAGGAAAGCAGTTCTTATATACCAGGGGTCTTTAAAGCTGGGCCTCAGGGTCCAATCCTGTCTATATGTTTCTCTGCTTCGGCAAAGTTTAGTCAAATGGTCAGGTCACCAGCAGGACTCTTCAGTACTGTTATGTGATTTAGCCATTTGATTTAGCTCTGCTGGACAAGAATCACACCTAAATATTTCTGGACACCCGATCTCAAGGCCTGGATTTGAAAACCTCTGTTGCTTACGAAAGAAAAACAATCGGATGTAAGCATGCGCTAAATTCTTTAGACTGTTTCTACCTAATAACACGCACTGATAAAACATAAATTGTATATTATTACAAGTTCCCTGTTCACAGCACAAAAAAGCAAAACAATCAAATTTTTGCCTTCTGTGGCCAAAACGCCTTAAAAGGATTTTTGTTCAATTGGACAGTCTCTTCAGGTCTAAGCAGCAGGCAGACAGATACACCTGCTATTGAGGCGGTGACCCTGGATGGAGGTTAACAGGTCATCCACTCGCTGTTGCGCACATGATGTATGTGTAAGCTGTCAGAAATAGGTCTGCGGTGTAAACTAAATCCAATAGGATATTGCTTTTCATTGATTTCTTTTTTTACCCACCTTGGGAGAATCCACACATTTCAGAGAATGGATAAGTCTGGATCTTTGTGGACGTGTGTGCATAAACGACTGATGGATATAAGCACTGAAGATTAGTCGTTACAGTGAGTGTAAGATCTAGAGGAGAGGAAAGATCTAGCCAGGTTTTTTTTCTTTTTTTAGGTGGAGCTACTTTATGTCCTTAAATGACTGTGTTATCACCTAAAAGCTGTGTGTGTGTGTGTGCGTGTGTGCGTGTGTGCGTGTGCGTGCGTGCGTGTGTGTGTGTTTGTGTATTTTTGGCCTTTAATCATTATAGAAACTCACTTTTACACGACTAACATCATTCATGTATTCTCTGACCAGATATGTGAAATGTCCATATTTTCAAGTTGGAGTATTTTGTTTCCTTTTTTTTCAGTTTCCTCTGCACTTATTTTAGTTTTCTGTCTCTTCAAACCCCCAGTCAGTCATGGCAGATGGCTGCTTGTACTGAGCCTGGTTCTGCTGGAGGTTTCTTCCTGTTAAAGGGGAGTTTTTCCTCTCCACTGTCGCTACATGCATGCTCAGTATGAGGGATTGCTGTAAAGTCAACGACAACACAAGCCATTGTTTTAGTCTGCTGATTCCAGAGGAGTGAATGCTGCAAGTCAATGACTCGATGAATCTGCTGGGTTTCCTTAGATTTGGAAACTTTTTCAAACTGATTTGTTTATTCTGTATCTTTGATTTAAATTGATTTTCTTGTAAAGTGTCTTGAGACGACATCTGTTGTAAATTGGCGCTATATAACTAAACTGATTATTGATTCTATTTATGTCCAGCACATTATAGTCTGCAACAAATAATATGAAAATGATGGCAAACATGCAACCTTTTTTTATTATTTTGGCCATGCATTAAGTGGAAACAAATTGATGCTGATTTTCAAAGTGTTGACATATTTTGGTTAACTCTTTTTACAAGCCCAACAGCTTCAAATTCATTGCTTGTTCTGAAGTATTCTGATTACGTTTGCCTCCTATGCGTTTGGTATAAAAGCACAGACAATAGACCAAAATGCTTCCCCAGACCTGTATGGGGCGATATACATGAGACATGGGACACCACATGAGGTTTGAGGTCAGAGGTTAGCAACAAGAATGGTGAACACCAAAGCACAAAGGGGGTTTATAGTGTGATAACAAAGTTGAGCTTCTTGGATGTTTGACATTGGATTTTAAAATGAATAGAATACAAGATGGTTTTACTGGAAATGTACCAGTGTTGCCATTGTTCGCAGTGGTGTGTGTGACTCTTTTGAGGGTATAGATCAAGTTAGATGTTTGGCTAATACGTAAGTATGTTCACAGCTTAGAGGTTTTAGCCAGCAAACACAATTAGCCTGGGTTAACATTCATTTCCAAGAGGATGAAGTCCACAAACAAAGCTAATCTAGTAAAAAAAGAGGAATGCATGTCATTCACTGCTGTCAGTAAAGATTTGACAGGTAGAGTCTAATCTAACATTCCAGCAGCTGGAAGACTGTTACTTCTGCATAGCCTGAAATCATCCAAATATGGAAATTCAAAAGTTCAATAAATTCTCTAACAATGTGTTTCACTTTCATTAAATTCATTCAGATTATTTGTCTCTGTATCCAAATATGACTAAATGCACGTTTAAAACCTGGAACCCTGATTTTCCTACACTGCACCTTTTGCCTCTTCTCTATAAACTCATCTGCTGTGATTTGTTACTCGGCCTGTAGTGCCGACTGAAGGAACATTGGAATGTGTATTGGAGCCCTGAAAGTAAAATCCTTCCTCTGTTGACTCTCTCTCTGCTAAATTGGGTTCTCAGCCTCATGTTTTCACAGACAAACCTGTCCGCCTGTTTGCAGATGGCAGAGCTAAGACTAATCATGCACACCCACATACTCCGCTCTCATGGATGCTATTTTTTTCAGTGTTTGCTCCTGCATGCGGGCCTTCAAACTCCCACACGAGCTCCTGTTATATGTTTGATTTTATAGAAACCTGATTCCCTTCACACAGGCAGATTTGCACGGATGCACTGCCTCCTGCAACCACAGGTGTGATAAATTGGTTAGTCTTCCTAATTAGACTTAATTAATGCTAACGAGACTATCAACGTGAAATCGTGTGCGTCGGCAGTGTTTAATTACAGAGTGCATAAATAAAGTGAAACGTTACCATGAAGTCAGCATATTGTTGACTGTTTGTATTTGGCCAACATAGATCCAGCGACAGCGTTCATTTACATACATGATAGGGAAATTGCCCAGCATGGCTATTAGCATGTAAATAAACTCATTCAACATCCAGGCCATTAAGGAAACAATCACCCCTCTCGGAGAGTATAAGAGATCAGCTCTTCTTAGAGCTGTGAAAGCAAGGTTTTCAGATGGCTTAAATTCATCTTAATGTGCCAGACGGTGCTCAAAAGACAAGAAATCAGAAAATGAACAGTAGCCACTTTCACACAAATTATTTATTCCGTGTTTTTTTTTGGTTTTTTTTGCTTTTGTTCTCGCTTTGTCAGTGAAAGTCGGAATGTCACATTTAATATTCACGGCCGGCCTTGTGCCATCTCCCCCGGAGGATTTTAGTGCCAGATGATGAGCAGAAATGCCCTTAACATATAGTTGTGTCTTTCCCTTCCCACTTAACTTCTGCACACAGAAAGTAAAATAACAATGTGCTTTGGAGGTTTTGTCCACATGGAATTGTTTTGTATGGAGATGTGACATCCCCAGTGGTGGTTATTGCATTAATTCTGTCCGCAATAACCTTTTGGTTTGTAGCACCCAGCAGAGTTTATGGGGAGGACACATAAAAAGCTTTAATTGCAATAATACCTCTTTTAATCCAAAAACCTAAATAAGATTCAGTCAACTAACTAAAAAATAGAGCTATGTGTAATTTGATCCAGGTATCAATAGCAGATGTTCACATTATTTAGTTAGAGAACTTTATGTCCTTTCTCCACTACAACCTAGCAGCAGATCTGGGTAGCATTAAGACAAATAAGTCTTTGAGGAAATCTAGGAGTTTTACTACAATTCACTTGTTACTTTTACTTAAGTAACATTTTTATTAAGTATCACTACCCTTGTGTAAAATTTCTGGACACTCTACTCGCTCTGAGTAGCTATTTTGAACGAAATAAAAATTAAGAAATGCTTGAGATCCAGACACAGCTACAGTTTACGGTAGACAGACAACCCTTTCATCCTTCTAAGGATATGTTCCACCTGGAGAGCCTGTTTTGTTATTTCATACTTGAAGTGCTTCTCTTGTTCTTACAGTACATATGCATCTCCTACTGTAAGTATTAGTTTTATAAGACAGTTTATTCTGTTTGGACTCCAAATGGTAATAGGTAACATTAATTTAACATTAATAATTCTGAAACCTTGTTATGTACTTTTACTATTTCTAAGCACCAGAATTTGCTAAAAACTTTACATTTCGTCCATCTAATGACATATAAAAAATAAATAAAATTAACTCAATTCTTATCAGTTACTTCAGTATCCTTTGCCTAACGGCTTCGTTTGCTAACAGCCACAGTTGGCAGGGCTGTTATGTTGTGGCTAGCCATGGAGTCTGATTATCTTATGCCACACAAACACAACACAACTATGGGGACACAGAAGTTATACAATCTGCTCAGTTTGTGGCTTTTTGTTGTTAGAACAAAGAGTCGGATATTTGGGATACTCAGATTTTTTTTTTTAGTTAGGCAACTCAAATGTTGATCTTTTTAGCTAAATGCAAAACGATTTATGTGGTTAGGAACTATCACAACACATCACTCTGAACACCAGCCTCACTACCAAGTATGGTGGTGGTGGTAGCATTATGCTCTGGGCCAGGAAAACTGGTCAGAGTTGATGGAAAGATAAATGGAGCCAAATACTGGACAAAATAGTAACAAAACCTGTTGGAGTCTGCGAAAGAATTGAGACCAGCAGAGATTCATTTTCCAGCAAGATAACAACCCTGAAGCTTTTTGCAAAGAAGAATGGACAGAAATCTCAGTCACTAGATGTTAAAGCTGGTACCCTAAAAGACTTGCAGCTGAAATTTGCAGCAAAAGGTGATTGCTTAAAATGTTTTAATTCATGTGGTTGTAATGTAGGAAAATATGAAAAAGGGAGGCTAATGCTGGGGGCAGAAAGAAGCTAAAGTAAGGTTCAGCCTGGCAAAAATTCTGTAAAGGCCTCTGACTGAAGACTGTTGCTATAACAGTCTAATGGCCATCATGATTTCCTAAAAGCTCAGTATTTGGGCAGCAAAGACAATATTTAACAATAACATGTCCAGGATTACAAAATCAGTTTTTGTCAAGTACTGCTAATCCACCTTGTTCAAGTTTACAAGTGAGAACCAATGTAACAGCTGCTCCAACATGCTACCACAATCAGGTACAGCTAAGTGGATGCTTTTACATTTTAATGTAAGATGTCTCCCTATGCTGGTGAAGTCTGGTCTGTTGTGAACAAAGTGAGATCCCTGGTATGGGTTAGAGAATGTCTGTGTGCTTAAACAGTTCGGACAAATACTTGACCTAAATCCCTTTTACAAGAGCTTAAAACTCCTATATGCAGTTACGCTCTATCCAAACTGACTAATTTCGAGGTATATTGCTAAAAAAAAGCTTATACATGCATTCTGAAAAGTCTTACGCTGTAACAGCCGCTGAATACCTTCCAGCTCACATTTATGTATTACTTTGTACGTTTATGACATAAAACCAAATGAGATTTTTTTGTCATGTGATTACAGCGCCTAGCAAGTCTACAAGTCCTGAATGGTCACCAGTATCACACATCTGAAAGTCACGTCTAGTTAGAGTCATTTGTTAAGAAATGCTCTATGTTTGTGCTAAACTTGTACTTTTGGTTTGTTTCTCTTCATGATATCATCTGTTAAACATACCTACTTCATTTCCTTTTGTCCTTCAAACATGACTCCTCCTCTCTTCATTGTTGCCCTCTTCTTTCTCCCGAACTAACTCTGATTAAAAGAAAGCTCCTCCTGACCTCTTATCTTCCTCCCATTCAAGCCATGCCAACTCGCCACTCCCCCAGCCCCTTAACGCTCTGTTAGACGGCAACAATAGAGACAGAACAGCCAAAATGGCAGCCACCCACCTTACTGCCTGGGCCGGTCCTCCCCCGTGGGGCCAGTCGCGTATCGGCCCAGCCAATCTTAATGCACGTCTTCCGCGACAAATTGGCCGGTTTACTTAACAGTTTGCTGTGGCCCATGAATATTTGATGTGGTCAGGGCTGTGGAGTGGAGGGATACAAGGACGGGGGTCTTATCTTATTTAGACAGACAGAGGGGGTCGAATCCTGGCCCGACCCAGAACACTACGCTCCCTCTCCCGAGATCTAGAAGAGCCCAAATCCTAGAGAAGTAGACAAGATGAAAAACAGTTTCTTCCCCTTTTTGCGGCGTACCTTTGAAGTACAAAACTCAATGGTACCAATCACTGCTGTTGGAAAATGACCAAGTCACTTGTTTCCTTTTTTTTTCCCCGTGGTTGACATTTGGGGTAATCACACACTGGGCTTTTAACACGTTTAATGGACCCAGGAGTAATACAACATGCTCCAGCATGCTCTCTGGATCCACCAAAAAAAAAAGGCTAATTTCCTTCCCGGTAACAAAAAGAAAACATGTTTACAATTTCAAAGGAGCTCTGCAGCACCCTTCCTGCAACTTCTGCATGGTCTTTAAGGATACAAGAGCTTGATTTTACAGCCAAGAAGAGGTTTTCTTCAAAAGAAAATTTCGGAAGATGTGAGAAATATATTATTTCAGGATGAGAAAACCAAGTCCGAAGACTTTTCCCAATCATCTCTTCCTCTCCCTCTCTTCTATGTGCCTCCTCTTTGTCCCCCTGGATTCGGGGTGGGGTGTCTGATTTAAAAAAAGTCTTCTCATATTTTGTAGGCTGTGATGGCTAGTAATACTGTAGTCTCCAAATCAATGGAGCCTGTCCTAGATTTCTGTCTCAACTCTCGCTCTATAAAGGGATCTGGAGGGCACTCTATATTTTTATTACCTGCAGAGAAAATGGAGAGGCCAGAACCTGGATCTCATTTCTCTCTCTCTCTCTCTCTCTCTCTCTCTCTCTCTCTCTCTCTCTCTCTCTCTCTCTCTCTCTCTCACACACACATACTTTTATGTATTTACTGTACACCGATGCACATCGGTGCAAACTTGCATATCCTAAAAAGTGAACTTGCAAGCGTGCAAATACTGCAAGAATCCACATATAAAACCAAGTAAGCTACCGCAAACACACCAGCTGTCCGCTGACACTACCTGAGACCCCTCGTGCCGTGGTAACAGGGACCACAGCAGAGACTGTCTCTCCTCATTAGAAGATGTCCACACACACACACACACACACACACACACACACACACACACACACACACACACACACACACACACACACACACACACACACACACACACACACACACACACACACACACACACACACACGATGCAAATGCCACAGTGGGTTGCGCTGACTGCTCTGCTGACTGTGCACATTGGGAGGCTGCAGCAGGAAAGGTTTCCAGAGAGAAGGGAGGATGAGTGGAGGGAGGGGAGGGAGGGGGGGGGACAAATGAATTCTGCAGCACAGCAAGTAGCATCCTAAAGTTTACAAAACCTAGTTGGATGTTGTTCACAGTGCCAAGAACAGAATTGTGTTGCAGGCCGATTGCGATTTCTCAAGAGCGCATCATTTCTGAATTGCGCCACTCAAGTTGCTCTGTTACTTTAAGTCCTTCATTTCTGACAGAAACATCTTTTTTGGGCAACCATTCTTTCTGCTTTGGGATGCTTTGCAGTTACAAGGACTTTCTTCGCAAGGTTTTACTATTGAGACTTTTCTTGATGGATTGGAACATGTGTGGGCAAGGCTGACCTGATTACTTATTGTCCACCAAATTTTGGTATTGCAATGTTTAACAAAATTATTGATTTTAAAACATTTTTGAATATTCTTCAGCCCTACATTGAGCTTTATTTCACTGAGGCAGAGGTCAACAGAAACCAAACGTAAGCTCTTTCTATTCTTTACAAACAAAAAATATTTATTTGGTATCTATATCTTACTCTATCACTTCCCTATATTTCTGCAGTACTAGTTGCATCGCTACGTGAAGCTGCACAACCCTGAAAAGCAGTGCTGGCATCTGTGTCACTCAGTTCGTCTCCGGTGCTGCTCGGTTGTCTTCCGGTAGCTTTTCCGTGAGTGACACTGGGCTCGACCAATGGAATGAGCGTATTCTGGATCTCGTGTGTGTGAATATGTTTTCAGCGTCACAACACAGGACAGGGCCGGGGAACAAGTTTACTGTGAAACTTCTATCAAACGTGCTCTGTTATTGATTTTTCATTAGGTTTCACTGTAATACGGGACAAACTGAAACCCTTTTCCACTGAATACATAACGGGTCCTTTTATTTCTAAATACGGGACTATTCTATTTTTTAAGGGACGGTTGAAACCCTAGTTAGGAGGCAAATGGGAGGATTGTTTGCCTTGTTTAATGTTAGCAGCTTGAAATTTACTCAAAAAAGCAGGGGGTTTGGCCTAAACGAGTTGATCTTAGCAATCACTTTGAAAGCTCCATTGGTTATAGTGGCAGACAGACTGAAGAAGAGCGAGCCACCCAAAAACTTGGTTGACCATGATACAAAATGAAAGCACTGTTCATTTTTTCCTGGTGACCATAATCTCTTCAAAAACTCTCTGTGGTATCTGAGAACAGTAGCACCATGGACAGCTAACAATGAAGGGGGATGATGGTGACACTGGTACCTTGGACAGCGCCCTCATTGTAGTGCGTCTTAAAAATTCTGATACCTTTTGTAAATTGGAAACATTTTTGTTTGATTTACCTGTGAGCCAAATAGTTAACTGGACTGATTCATTAGTTTCCAGGTTTGTTTGCAGATACAGCAACTTTGATTGAGAATGATGTTGATGTTGAAGATTCTTTGCCAAATAAACAATATTTATACTGCGTTTGAGAACAAAATTGCAGGGTATGTCAAATTGGGCGTTTTTGTGCATTTTATTGTTAAATGTGATAACTACACTACATTCTTGTTCAGATTTTTTAAATCTTAACGCAGTTAAAAACCAGACTGTTTTCCGTTGACAAAAAGGAAGGATTTTGTCAATCAAGTAGGCTCTGGTTAATTGGTTAATTGGTATATGTAGACCAGTCACTGTTTAAAAGTTTAACAAATACCAACTTAATTAACCTATAATTAAAAATAAACCCTGGATTAATCCTGGGTTTGAAGCAGTTTGAAGATTATTTATGGTCCATGCCGACTATAACTCATTTAAAATCCGAGCGATTTTGGTAGCTGTATTTGCTGGCTTATGGTTTGGAAATTTGGTTCTTAGAAGGCAAATACATCATTGCGGCTGAAGCCTTGTCATCTGCTTCCATCTCCAGGGGTCCTCAAGCAACCTAACACAGGTTGCTTGAGGACCCCTGTGGGGCGTGAGGATTTGAGCCGGTTAAGCACTAGGGCACAGTCATTTTTGACACGTATGTTATTACCCCAAAAATAACAAAAGGCAAACAATATTTACAGGGCCCTTAAAAGAGATCAAATAAAGAAGCTAAACTCAAGGCATAAATATTAAGGTTCAACATTACCAAACCTCAAACTAACTGTTCAAAACAAATAAAAAAACTGACCCAACACACAACAAACAAAGGGCGACTTAAATACTGGCTTATTAGACACGATTGACAGTGTCTGCTTTTTAGTTTAGTTTTTTTGCTAACACTGATTCCAATACATTACAACACAACTGTTATGCTACTGACTACACTAGCCACACACAACCACTAATGATGATAGCATAAACAAAGTTTACATTTTGTTATTTGACTAAACACCCCTACAAGTGTGAAACCTCAACAAAACCTCACTTGTCAGTATGTACCTGACTCCAAACCTAAAAACATAAACCTAGTTCAAACTTTACTCCTAAAGATGGCAAAAAAAAAAAAAAAAAAAAAAAAAACAAGTGGGGACCAAGGCAAATGTCCTTACTTTGCAATAAATGCTCCTCATTTTGCAGGTAAAAACAGAAAAATTTTCCTCACTCTGAACCACAAGCAGGAGTATGCACACACACACACACACACACACACACACACACACACACACACACACACACACACACACACACACACACACACGCACGCACGCACGCACACACACACACACACACATAAATATTTTTGTTTCTGTCTCCTTGCGGGCACTTCGATTTCCTTTGTATACCCTAACCCTGACCATTACTCTTCATCTAACCCTAACCAGTATTTATATAACCCCAAATATAATACACACCATAGCCTTATGCATGACCCCTAACCCAAAATCAGCACATCTCATGGGGAGAGCAGTCGGTCATCAAAATAAGAGTACTTATTTGAAAAAGATCCAGTAAAATGTAGGAAAAGAAACCACACATGTCTAGATTCAAGGGGCAAGGGAAAAAAAGAAAAGAAAAGCAACTGCGCCACAGCATGATGCTGCCACATCCATACATTTCAATTGGAATTCTGTTCCCAGACTTATAACATCCCTCTTTTTCCTCCAAGTGTATTAATGATCATTATGGCTAAACAGTTCCCCACCGATTTCATCAGACTACAGGACATATCTCCAAAAGCTAAGTTTAATGTTACATTCATGCGATTTTCCGTCAAAAACAAAAGGAATTTCATGCATTTCGAGAGTCAGACTCGTTTACAATTTCCAGGTCTCTTCAACGGTCTGTTAGTACTACGGCGGATGAAATCGAGGGAGCGGCTTTGCTTGATTTGATATGAAATGCGCCACGAGATTTCTCGATGCAACCTTGACCCATGTCCACCGTAGACTTTGCATGTAAACCGGACACCCCACAACTGTGAACGCAGCAAAATGTCATCATTTATAAGTGTCAATTTTCTTAAACCCAATACTCAACCCTTAGAATTCTGTTATAAGACAGAACATCTGTAGTCAGAGGCTTCTAGTCACGATGCAGCAATTCAAACAATGACTTCTGTAATAGGTTTATGTGTTAGCAGATGCCTCGAAACAAATTACATTGAGCCTGTCCGTCCTTCCTTACAGATAAAAGCCAGATTGGTGTCAGGCCATACAAAAAACCTCTGTCAGCCTGCCAGCTAACCGTGTTCACCTTTCGGACATCTGGGGGTTAAAGGTGAACAGCGGTCATCTGTCCCGCGAGCCCCTGTTTCCCGTCTAAGAAATCGGCTCCGAGCCAATTAAACGTTCAGCCAGCCTTCGTCAGCAGCTAATTAAATTCAATTCAATTCATTTTACCTTAATGTGTTTTTAAATGAATTACAGGGTCGGTCAAGGGGAACGGGGGTTCAGGAAGGGGTGACCAGGACAAAGAGGAGTGGCCCTAAGGTGAGGGGAGCCAACCAACACAAGACAGACAGTCTGGCAGAGTGTGAGGAAGGCGATATTCTGATTCCCCCAGAGCATGAAGAGGAAGACAAAAACACAAAAGAAAAGGATGAACCGTTCATGATGATGTGATGATTGTTTGTTTTCCGGAGTCAGCAGGATTCAGGGCCCGAGAGAAACTCCCCGAGAGAAACTCTGCACATCTGTACCCGGTGCGAGTAGGGGAGGGGTAACAGACAAGACTTTGATGTGCTGATAGGGAAGTTGGGATGCCAAGGTGTGGTTGGTACATTTGCTAGTAAAAGTGAAAGGAAGAAAGGCACCACTCAGTGATCACCATAGAAAAAAAAGGGGAGAGGAAGCGAGAGGAGTGGTAAGTATACAGCTATGATAAAGGGGGTAATGGGTGGGTGATTGTGCAGCATTGTGGAAGCCTAAAAGTTGTTTATTGTCTGAAGAGGAAGTTCTGGGGGTTGCAAAGAAAAGTTATAGCTGTTTTCATTAACTTATGATATTCTTACATCCACATCTTAAAGTGAAAGGAAAATAAATGCTTCCCACCCTGAGCCTTTCTAGCTTTCTGGAAAGATCGGCCCCACATTCAACATCTCCCTTGGTATTCAACTCGCCCCACGAGTTTGTGGTCAATGTTTAATTTTTTTTTTGTTGTTGAATTAATAAATAAATTACAGCTGGATCGATGGACTTTTAATCTGTGGGTAGCCTTGACAGGCGGCCAAGTCCTGCTCTCCGCCCACATTTTGCAGTCTGATTACCAATGAAACCTGTGTCCAAGAGGGTTGACCATTCACCTGCCTCCACTTCAATACACATTTAACACAATGATTTACAAATGTGCAGAACCCTCTATCTGCAAGATGTCTCCTGATGCAAATGCAAATAAAGTTATCATTAGTGTGACATAAATCAACTCTAATACTATGACTGTTGCACAAATATCTGTGAAGTGTAGAGCTTTAATTATTTTTGAGTTAGTGAGCATATCCTTCTCCTGCCTTGATTAGTCTTTCTTTCTCAGAGGGGTGAGGCTGGTTGAGGTTAGCGGGGGTTAATTGCAGATTCCAAACACCTCTATCCCAGGTAGGCGTACCTAACCTAGCCTTCCCCCTGGTACCTGGGGTGTATCAGGTATGCGCTACTCTGCAGGCCTACTTTCCGTGACACCTACTTGGCTTTTATTTCCTTGGTACATTTGCCTGCTAACCACAGACTCTCCAGTGCCAACTACCAAGGTTTTAGATTCTGGTTGGGGTAAACACTGTATAACAGTAGCAAAAGTCATGAAGATGTGATTGAGAACTATGATAAAACGCACAGGAATGAAAGTTGTAAGATAAAGATTTAAAAAAAAAATATTTCTATGTTTTTGGTAGAAAAGGTGGTACTTTCCCCAAGAACTTACAAATTCCTATCCCAGAGATGTCTAAGATCTCCTGTTGCTTAGAAGAAAGGAAGAAAGAATATTTACGCGGTACTTTCTGGCACTTACAGCTTATTGTAAAGAACTTTTAGGTAACCTTTAAATATTTTGCAGGAAATTTACAGTACACTGTTTACACTTGGAAACTACAGGTTATCTTTCTGAATGTGACTTCCTTTCTTGAGAGTCATTTTTCTAAATCCTACTGGGAATTTTTAAGTATTTGCCGGTAAACGTAAATGATGTTAGCTTGATAAGAGCCTTTCAGCCACTGTCCTTGTAAAAATAAGGATGGTTAGAATAAACTGATGCCAGTTTAACACAGAATTATTTTTATGCTAATTTTGTCAAGATCCTAATGCGTAGATCTGATCTATGCCTTGTCATCGCCATAGCTCTTAAAATAATAGTTTGAGATAATCCTCCCGAGAGAGGCGTGTTAAATGTATTCTACGCTGCTAGGAAAGACGTGGGGACTTGTCCAACCTTGTGATGTGCAGCCAATCACAATGCGAGGTGATGAGAACACAGAAGGGAAACCAAACTACCCTAATAAACTCTATAGAAGAACCAAAAACAGAACAACAAAAAACATCAAGGTTATTGTCAGGAACATGTGCCTAAAAACCTACAAACCTACAATTAACATTTAACTGTAACTACCTGTAAATACGATTAAATGCAATATTTTTATATAAAACTAAAGTATCACAATGAAAAGATTTGTGCACAATCCAATGAAATAAACATGTTCTTCTTTGACCAACCATGCTGAGCCACTGATATTTAATCTGCAGGTTAATATTTTCAGAATTGGCAGCTCCACTTTATTTTCATTTTCCCATCTAGCAGACTGTGAGTTACATATTTCTTCTCCCTGTCAAAACAAGACCTTAGTAAAGCAAAATTCAGGTCGGGACGTGCATTGATTCCTTCATTCCCAGTTCCGGTAGAACAGGGCCAGTTTCAATACAAATGAAATGAGCATGATTTCATGGCCAAGTTTTGTACAATTTAAAGGGGGGGCGGGACATCATCAATCAAGTGATGAATTGCATTTTGTAGCGTGGTAACTGCTTTAGTGATTTAATACACTTTTGAAAACAATGGGGACCTTTGCAAACAGGCAGCAGGAAAAACAGTTCTAAAAGTAGATCAGTGGTACTTGTTAAAACAAACAAAACAATAAGAACTTTTATATTCTTTAGAATATTCATTTATTTATTTTTTGGTCAAAACGTTGGTCAGTTGCTATGAGAATATTGTTATTTATAGAAACAAATAATAATTCATAATGTCAATGATTGTTTGATATTGCCAGTTGTAATAAGTGCCGTGATATCTAAACATGCCTGACAAACCCAAATTAGGGCTACCAGAGAGAATCATAAAGAGTTTTGACTCTTTTTCCTTTTCCCTCTTTTTGGTTTAGACTAGGCCATCTCATCCTTTTCTGCTTGTGTCTGTTAAACTTGGCCCTCTCCTTTCCCGTCTCACCGGCCTGTATATCTCATTTTCTCCACCCGCTTCTGTCCCACTTTTCTGTCTAACTTTTTGTGACTGCCATCCATTATCTGTACTCATCTGTTGCAGCGTTTACCATTATTATCATGTGATATGGCCAAACTTGCAAGTAGTTCTAAAGGTTTCATTTGACCACAGCAAAAAAAAAAAACAACAAAAGGTGAGAGAGAAATCAATCAATCAGATTTTAAATTGTGTTTTGTCGTGGCATTAGACTTGAGTCTGTATTAGACATCATTTCTGTGCAGATCTGGACCAACGTTGACCTATTAGTGACCTTTGCTTAAGCTGATCTTATTAATGAACTGGCTTTAACCCCTAAAAAATAAATTGCTTAGTCAGCCACTTTACCTGGAAAGAATCAGGTTGGCATCTGGTGACAATGTAAAGAACCTTGGTGTTATTTTTGATCAGGAAATGTCTTTCAAGTCTCATATAAAACAGGTCTGTAAGATTTCCTTCTTTCATTGTAAGAATATAGCAAAAGTTAGAAATATTCTCTCTAGGATAGATGCTGAAAAGCTAGTCCATGCATTTGTTACTTCAAGGCTGGACTATTGTAACTCTTTATTAGCAGGAAGTTCACAAAATGCAATTAAAAATCTACAGTTGGTCCAAAATGCTGCAGCAAGAGTTCTGATGAAGCTTAAAAACAGAGATCATATCTCCCCAATTTTAGCTTCCCTTCATTGGCTCCCTGTCAAACTTAGAATAGATTTTAAGATTCTTCTTTTGACATATAAAGCCCTCACTAATAAAGCTCCATCGTATATCAGAGATCTGATTACTTCTTATGTCCCAAACAGAGCACTTCGCTCTCAGACTGCATGTTTAATGGTGGTTCCTAGAATCTCTAAAAGCACAATGGGAGGCAGATCTTTCAGTTATCAGGCTCCTCTCCTGTGGAACCAGCTTCCAGCTTTAGTCCGTGAGGCAGACACCCTGTCTAGTTTCAAATCTAGGCTTAAAACCTTCCTGTTTGATAAAGTTTAGAGTTAGGAAGAGGTAGAGAAGACAGCCTAATCCGGTTGGGGGAGGAACTCAGTCTTGACAGACGGTTCTCCTTTGCTCTACCTTCTTCATGTCACACTCTATTAGGTTAAGTTATTTAAGTTTTTCTATAGTTATGCTGCTATAGGCTTAGACTGCTGGAGGACAATCTGACCACTTCTCTCTATGCTACTTTCTTCCTTTGTCCAATCTACCTAGTTACCGTTATTTCAACCTTGTTACCCTTTTGTTTTCTCTTAGTGTTCTTCTCTCCATAGTAACCACATCTGGGCTGGCGTTCTGTTAGCTGAGACAGCTTCTTGGATGAGAACATGGGCTGAGATGCTCCCAGTGACGTTCTACAACTGCTGCTATAAACTCTATTATTTCAGTATCCTTTGCTTCTTATTTAGCTTTCTGTCTTTTCAAACCCCCAGTCGGTTGTGGCAGATGGCTGCTTGTACTGAGCCTGGTTCTGCTGGAGCTTTCTTCCTGTTAAAGGGGAGTTTTTCCTCTCCACTGTCGCTACATGCATGCTCAGTATGAGGGATTGCTGTAAAGTCAACGACAACACAAGGCATTGTTTCTGCCTGCTGATTCCAGAGGAGTGAATGCTGCAAGTCAATGACTCGATGCAATCTGCTGGTGTTCCTTAGATTGGAAACTTTTTCAAATTGATTGGTTAGAATGTATCTTTGATTTTAATTGATTTTCTTGTAAAGTGCCTTGAGACGACACCTGTTGTAAATTGGCGCTATATAAATAAACTGATTCTTGATTCTTGATTCTTAAAGCATTTTTTGATAAGTTGTGGAAGATTGAAATAAAATGAATTCTCTTGTTAAGCGAATTGAGATGAAAATATTGTAAATTGGGACTATATCAATAAACTGGATTTCAGTGTCGCTTTAACAAGCGTAACAGATCTGGCAGATTAATAGTATGTGGATGTGATGTTTTAATGTTTTATCAAGCTCTGGCAACAGGCTTTAGAGATCACGGGTAAAACAGGGACACTGCATCAAAGCTTTTAATGAACTTTTGTCTGTCAGTGGAAAAGAAAGCTATTTGTAGGCTAATTACCATACAAGGGACTATCCTTGCCCTCTTAAGGTTACATACTTTTTTATTTTTTATATTTTAATGTCCTTAGTTTGGCAGAATTCAGTTTTAACATCTCTGAAAACTATTTTTCTTGACTCTTCTTGACATTGCATAAAGAGTTATGATTTTGTGTGGCCAGAATAAGACCACACTGAACGACTTGTTAACTAAAGACGCAGCCTCTGCACAGCTTTGCTGCACAGTCGCAACCTTCTTGCCCCTTAAAGCAAGCTGACACAAACATGTTGACACCCAGGTCACCTCGATTTAAGACTTTGCAACAGAAGCACATCCCAACCAGATGATGTCAAAATCAATATGGCAATGTCATCGGGGCTGCTTCGGGAGTAATAAGGCTTCCTCATCGCTCTCTCCACCAATGCACACACTTAAGTACCCCATTTTTTTGTCCCCCGCCCACATCTTCGTCGTATCATCAAGCCCATCAGCAGGCTTAACCGGAAAGGGATCAATACATCGCAAGAGGTCATGGAGAGCAAGGCAAGGCTCGTGACATTCGTACTAATGCCGCCGCCGTCCCACTCTGTTCCACTCATCACTGTCAAACCAACTGTCCCATGACTGTCCTTATCATTGCTATCTTTACCCTGGCCTAAGCTACTCACTGTCTCAGCGGCCGTGCAACAGTTTAAATCATAACAAAGCAAAGGTCAATCCCTCTTGATACTGCCAAACCTTGAGGTACGTAGGGGAAACGCTACTCCTGACATCCAGATGGGATCTTGTCAGATTAGAGCTGGTTTCGCCTTGCATCGCCCATTAGACCTGCTAGCTTGAAGGAAGATTTTTTTTTTTCCCTCCCTGTCTCTTCCATCCTAACTCCTCATTACAGCCAGTTTATCATGCCAAGAAGAAAGTGGCAAAAACAAATTAGTCCACGGAAGGGGAAAATAGCCAGGCATATCGATTACCCCTTTTCATGCCAGAGTGGAGCACAGAAAATATTGGGCTATAAAAGGGAAACAAGGATATAAAGCCATTACGGTCCGCACTTAATTGATCCTACTTCCCATAACAAATTAATTGAGCGGAAAATGGCAGATGGCTTTGATGAATGTCATAAAAAAGGCTTGTCAGCAGGTCCGTTGTGTGCGACCTCTCTCGCTGTACGCCATGAAGGACCGGCCAAGGAAGCCGGCTTCTGCGTGTACAGCTTGTGTTTCTTTGAGTACTTACATCCCAGTGATCCGGATGTTAATCACATTGACTTATTGACATCATTGCTAATTGTCTGCCGCTGGTCCATGGACCGTTTTATTCCTGCTTTCCTTAATGTCCGATTTCATTCCACAAGCGCAGTTGCTGTTCAGGTGTTTGTTTGCCAGCCTGAGAGTGTGTCCCCGTGTGTTGGCTTCAGCATGTGTTTATACTGACAAGCTGATGTCCCAGAAGCAGAACAAATGCTAATTTAATCAATTGGCTATAAATCCTACTGGCCGCTGACTCATGTGTCTGCTGCCCTGGGGACTCCGACTAAAAAACCCTACCAGTGCAGTTTGCCTGGGATACACACACCCCAATGCCAGTGCGCACACACATCCAAGCATCCATCTTCCATTCTCATCTTTCTGTTTGCGTTCCTGCAGCTTGAGTATGAGGGGCTACAGAGTACCAAGCCTAAATAGATAATTGCTCTCTCAAGCAGAGTTCATTCAGTACAGCAAAGGTCAATGGTTTTCAAAAATGTAAAACCACACCTAAACTTCCACATAATTATTCTATGTATGGACTATTGTCTTTTTGTGCTATGACTGTCTAGTTTACGGGTATGCAACCTTCACAATCCAAGGAGCCATTTATTCCCTTAGTCTTGAGACTTAAAACTATTTTAAATGGCATAAAAAACATTTTTTTAGAATTAATATCTACAAAAGAAAACTGTTGTTCTAAAAGAACCACTTGTTTTTTCAATTAAAAAAAAAAAATACATTTGAAAACAGAATGGTAGCATTTACTTTTATGGGATAATGATATTTGTGTAATATAATCTTAAAAGATCTATTATCCAAACAAGTGGAAACATGAAAAGACATAAAAATTCTATATATATATTCCATAAATATATA
>JAVLVB010001287.1:835398-884950 GCA_032876305.1 Orestias chungarensis
ATATATATATATATATACAAGGACGTAAGATTGGAGAGCTAGTATCCACAAGAGTTAGGGACCACAATCAAACACAAATATCTAAAATACTTAAGACCCCCTTTAAAAAGCTTCTGCCTATTTTAATGTTTTTACACCAGATATACCCTATTATGTGTTTATACAGCAGAGAAACTGTTTTAGCACTACCGTAGGAGCTAATATCCACGGTCTCCCTTGTCTCTCTTGTGTGTATGCCTAAACAGCACCAAGGAAAATGACTTCCACTCCTGGATGAGATGCATTTTGTGGATCACAGTTCAACATTTACAATCTGCACGTGCTCATCTTTCTGCTTTTCACATGTGCCTGTATAAAGGATTTCCCCACCCACTGTACTCAGACTGTGACACTTGAGCCTTACCTTTACTCCACAGGGCTGTGTGCTGAGCCCCCTCCTGGACATCCTCTACATCCATGACTGCAGTTTGACTCACAACAACAACCTCAGCGTCAAGCTTGCTGACCATACCCCAGTGATCAGACTATTCTTACATAGCGATGAGGCAGCCTACAGAGAGGAGGTCCTGAAGCAGGCAGAGTGGTGTCAAGACAATAACCTCCCTCTGACCACCACGAAACCAAAGAGAGCCTACACCTTCAGGTTTTCTGGCATTCCCATTTCCTCCTACATTCAATAGATAATCATCAAAAGTGCTCAGCATTTCCTGAGAGACATCAGGAAGTGAAACCTACACTGCTACCTGCTGGTGACCTTCTACTTACGCATCCTCTCATCCATTGAGAGCCTGCTGACATACTTTATACCATTGCTGACAGGGTGCGGCTCCAGAGAGCAGGGCCAGATTGGCCATTGGGAGTACCGGGAGTTTCCCCAGTGGGCCGGTCAGTAATGGCTGGCAGTGGCTTACCATTTTGTAGTTTTTCAAATAATTTATTTTATTGTATATAAAGACGCATAATGCTGGGTAACTGATGCCGCTAAGAGCAGAAATATAATAACAATGTTTGCTGTCACGGCTATGGTGGTTTAGGATAGAAAAGAGGAGATTGGTGATGGTGAGAGCAGATGTGTGTGATTGCTAGCTAGTCACTAAATGTTCAGAGACTTTGTGTATGTAGTTCTATTGACATGACAGGTAGGGTTTGGTGTAAATCTGCATCTAAAGTGTTGGAAAATAATTAATTAACCACCATTTTATGGTGGTGTGGTTTGAGCATGCAGATCTGCTTTTTCACATTTTTTATAATCACAAATCAAGTCACCAGAGTGTTTTAAGTATCAATTTCTTTAAGACCACTGTCCAATTTGTTCAAATATCCTTTTTTTCAGTTAGTGTTCATGGTTTATTTTCCTCGCTTTTCTTTTTTGAATTCTCATTTATGGGCATTTTAGGCTACATCAAATAAGAAACAAGGAGACAATGACCCATTTCACATTGTTTAGCTAAAACTAGTGAAACTCTGATTAACTACTGTTACAATTTAACAACTGCACACATATAAGGGGTGTACAAACTTATTGTGTAACATTTCTCTACTTTTCATGTCTAGGTTTGATATTGATATTTCCACCCGTCCCCACCCAGACACCCTTCAGCTACTTTTAAAGTATTTTAAGTACTGGGTTGTTAATTTGCTAATGGCAATCAGTACAAATCACAAACATAATTTCTGTCTTTCACTGGGCTGAGGAGAACTTTATATTTGTTCCAGTGTGAGCTTCGTGAGGGACCTGCAGTTTTTCTCAAGTGTCTAAATATACATTTATTTTAGTCAACACTCGACAACTTGAATGGATATTAAAACATCTTTTCTTTCTCTTTTACACATGGAGCTCATTTGTATAAACTTTAAAATCGTAAATCCTTCCTCCAGTATAGGTCTTAAGAGCATGTGAGCAACATACGGTGTGTAATATTTATTCTATTCAATCCTCAAGAATATAAAGATATTAGTGGTGTTATTAAGAATTTGTCTGGTCATATGTGTTGTAAATTAATGGACCGAGTTGGCAGACTATCTGTACAAGTTGTGGTGGCCAAGTTTGAACCAAAAAGTCCAGGCCAGAATTTTTGTCCCATTCCAGGGCTGCCAGAGAGTAAAGGCAGCACAGATGACGGCTGACAGCTCCCACCACAGCTTCAACCTGTGTGACCTTGGGCTACAGACGCATCAAAACTAAAAACAAAATTACTCAAAAACAGCTTCTGACCGAAAACAACTAACATCCTGAACACTCTGATTCCATTGTACGACTAATCCGAAAGAATAAATAGCAGTAATACAAGGCAATAAATATTACTTAATATTACTTAACACTGTATAAATCACCATATTTTTTTATGTACTTTGTTAATACTCAAGCCTAAAGGTGCTGATCCTACAGCTAGCAGGGCAAACAGTAAAGCTGCAGAACAAAGGCATAAAAAACAAGAATCCATGAAATGCAGACATTCAGAAAAACTTGTCTAAGACAAAATGTGAGCTATGACAAAACTAACAGAGAAACTGACCTGCAACAATAAACTCACAAAGGGATTTATGCATAAAGGCTAGCCCACAAGAAACAGGCAAGAAGGTGGGAGGATGCTAAAACAAAGACTGATAAATCCTATGGAACTAGATAAAGGAAATACGAAATGTTAAAATTAAACGTTAAAACTAAATATAAAAACAAAGAACAGCATTCTATCATTTTCTGTCATCACTGATGACTTTTTTCAATTCTTCAGTGTGGCCTCATAAAGGCTCCTCTCTCAAAGCCAGTTCTTTACATCACAGGAAAAAAATAATAATAAAAAAGACAGATTAGATGTAGAAAAATACAGAAGCTGCTTCCCAAATGTGTGGGCCCATCAGAAAAGGTGAGCTTCTAGACGAACTTGCCATAAAAGAAATACATGGCGCTGTGACCACAGACATGAATTTTTGTATTTGTGCTTTGAACTTCAGGGCCACCGTACCTTAGCCACAGACTCTGCATCTATCTCCTGGTTGACGTCCCACCATTTTTTGAGAGCTTTTGCTCTTTCCTCTGCACACATTTCTGACACACCTGCAGTGTCGCGACATCCACTGTCGGTGAAGTTGCTGATACGGCGTCTCCAGCAGGAGCCCGGCAAGTCCACTCGGGGGGCTCTCTGGGGCGGCGGAGTGACAGCAAAATAAAAAACGGATATGCAGAAAAGTGACATAAAGTAACACAGAAACAGAGGTGACAAAAGAGAGGAGTGAGGAAGCTGACGGCTGGATGATGCCCACAGGCTCTGTTAAAAATTCTGCGGGGCCTCTGCGGCCCCCGTGCTCCCCATCAATCTCCGCCCGTTCTGGCAGCCCCCAACGGCTGCATCTTAATCTACCGGCGCCGGACGTGAGGACGGACAGGTCGCCTGGGCCGCGCAGTAAATAACCCTCCTCCTCTCGGTCCTCTCCAGTTCCCCTCACGTTCGCAGAAACAACCGAGCTGCTGACTTTCTGCACAGACTTAAGATTTGATGGTGTTTTTTTTGTCTGATTATGCGACGGTAAAGGTATTAAAATGTTTGACTGACAGAATGTTTTAAGCAAAAAGAAAAACTTTGCTTAACCATCCAAACAACAGTAGACTGGTGACATAGATCCACCAGTGCCAGCAGTTTACAATAAACTGTTCTAGATGTTGTTCTAGGTTGTTCTAAGACAGTTGTTTACCATTCATCTGTTTAGTAATACATCCATCTTTTAGATTACCCATTTATCCACTCTTCAATCTATTTATCCCTTTCACCATCTATCTATCTATCTATCTATCTATCTATCTATCTATCTATCTATCTATCTATCTATCTATCTATCTATCTATCTATCTATCTATCTATCTATCTATCTATCTATCTATCTATCTATCCATCCATCCATCCATCCATCCATCCATCCATCCATTCATCCATCCATCCATCCACCTATAGCTTTTATTTTTGTCTATTCATCCATTCCTGCATCCCCTTTACCACTATAGTATCCATCCATCCATTTGAATGTCCATTCATCCATAAAGCCATCAATGTCTTATATCCTTCATCTATGCATCATCAAATTCATCCGTCCATCCATCCCTTTTAATTTTCATCCATCCATCATCACTGGAATAATAAACAATTCCATCCATTGTTTTTCTTATCTGTCCGTGGATAGGTCCCATCCATCCCATCCATCCCTCTAACCATCTTAGGTATTTGGTTCCATTTCCCTCCCAACACCACAGACTGAGTAAATGACCAACATATGAACCCTCGCCATTGATAAGATTGCTTCAGCAACACCTCCCTATACTGCAGGTTCACAAGGTTAATTGACCCACATGGTGACATGATATTATTGACACAGCGACGTGCAAATGAGCGATGGAAAACCGATGTGGCCCCAAAGGCGCCTCTGGTAAGATGAATGACAAAGTGTTGTGGGACAGACAGTGAGAGGTTTGCAGAAATGCCATAATTGTACCGGCTCAGTTGATGAGGTTGATTGTATTATAAAATACAAAAATGACTAATATATCTCTGCTGATTGTAGATAGATGTGCCAATGTAAGTGTTAAAAAGAAGTCTCTGCACAGATATCTATCAATTGGAGTCCAGGAATTTGTACTTTTAAAATAAATGAATATATCCAGGTGTTGTGAGCTCATTTTTCAAACTCACATTCCCAGATAAAAATACCGGCGTGACATTTCCTTCGGCGTGGTAATCATATTCTCTGTCTAGGTTTAGTCTGAATGCACCATTCACATCCGTCAGTTCTCCTGTGTATGCCCCTGTTCCTCTGTCACACAGAAGCATGTACACAAACCCCGTCACAAAGCACCCGTCAGCTTCCGTACAAGCGGCGGCAGTGACAGCTGTGGAGATCCGACACAAAAGATGCACTATCACAGCGACACGGAGGAGGCAAGGTGAGAAGGGCCTGGCGGATTAGAGGGCGGCTATCTCTCGCGTCCAGAGTCCTCTGAAAATCCGGGAGGCAGGCCGGCCACGAGTCGCTGAGCTCCGAAGCTGCGAGGCCACTTCGCCCACAACCTTTAACATCAGCCTTCAGCGAGGATCAAACGAATCTGTAGCCCCGCTGTGCTAACACCCCCCCACTCTCTCTCTTCTGTTCTCTTCCCCCACCTTGACGGGTCAAAGGTCACAGAATTGTCCCCAACAGACAACCGTACGTGGCCCACTTGCTCCGGGGCAGACTTCATTGTCTTCCCACTAGGATGCAGGTTTCCATGGCAACCTTTGAACTCTGTAGAAGGAGTCGGGAAGGGATATCAGCAGGAACTAGAGGCCTCTAGATGTGAGAGTAGATGTGACAATATATATATATATATATATATATATATATATATATATATATATATATATTTTAGTCCTTTGACAGAGCTGAGCTGAAGGGTCTGCCTCTGTTGGGAGTATTTGTGACTAAAAGGAAAAAAGACATCTAATGATGTTGAGAGGCTCTTCAGTCTTCAGTCTTTACACCCTTACACTCAAATCAAGTAATTAGTTTAAAAAATTAAATATTGTATGGCAATCTGTTGATTTTGTTAATAATAAATAGTTATTTATTAAAATGCCTAATAAGCTAAAACTAGAATGTGAGCACAGACAAAGAAGGCTCTTTATATTAAATGCAAAATATATAAACTTTCTGTTAAGTTTTTTGCCTAATTATCGTTCAAGAAATTTTCAGAAAATGACCGGTTTTGAAATCTTTAACTATTCAACTGTTACTTGGTTTCTAAATTAGTTGACAATTATTTCAATAATTAATTAATCTTGATTAATCAGATCAATTGTTTAAGCTCTAAACGTACTTTATCATAGTAAAAAAAAGTCACTTTGAATGGTCATTGTGCTGGCAGGAAGGATCTCCTGTAGTATTCAATATTACAACCTCTGAATGAAGGCTATATTATTTTTAATTCAGTTTCCGGGCAGTAGAGACATCAGCAGATATTCCAGACTAACATGTCCTTGATGACATCACCGGTCACTGCTAAACCACCTCATTTGCTTTTGCGACTCCTCTTTAAACCTCTGGAACGCTGCTACTATGACGGCAGTTTTTTTTTTGTTTCAGCTTTGTTTTTTAGCCCGTTTCAGTACATCTAATTTAACGTTTCTGTCTTTAATCTGCCCAGATGGTTTCTGTAAATCACTCCCACGTGATAACTGACGATTTTTCAAACAAACTACCTGTGAATATGTAGGCTAACTAGAAGATGTGCAGGACTTGACTGAACAGCCAGACCACAGGCAGTTCAGCTGGTTTTTAGATTTAGATTTTAAATTGTTCAGACGTGAGCAACAGGGTCACATATTTTTATATCCCATGTTTTTCTTCTAAAGGTAAAATTGATCTGATTTACTTGATCCTTGTTGCCTGATCCACTTTCACCTTGAAGCAGCTCCTGCTGTCGCTAATCTTAAATCAACTACATGGCTCTTTGCCTACTGGATGCTCTGATTCCCAGCATGTTTCACGCGTTCCTCTTCTGACAGACTTTAAACCTACTGACCTTCTTAATTACTGTATGTCCTCTAAGACAGACATGTCCAAACTTTTCAGCTTATGACAAAACAAATATTTTTTCATAGAGACGCTCGTACGAGTCAGTTACTAAATCTATCATTGTAACAAACTCCTTGGCTGATTTATTGTGTTTTGAGTTGCTGTAATGTTGAAGAGTCCAGTTCTGCAAGAGCTTCCCAGCCCCCAGTAATGGTGTGAGGTTGTCTTTAAACTCACATTCTTCCCAGATCCCTTTAGAAAAGTCCCCACAATGACTGAAATATGTCTCTGGCCTTGGCTTTTAATGACTTGGTGAGCCATTAAAAGCCAAGGTTGGAGTGAATCAATCAGGCCGCGGAAAGTAGAATTCTAGCAGATGTTGATGTCTTGCATGGCTTTAATAAACATCGAGTAGAAGAATAACTTCATTGCATCAGGACTTATTCGTCAAATGTGCTTCCATCTAAAAAAAAAATGATTTCTTTGTGAAATTCAGAAAGTTATTTTGAATTCAAAACTTTCAATTTGTCTTTTCCTAATGCAGCGATTCATGGAAATATAACTGATTGAGCTAACATGTGCTTTGTGCACATTCATTTCTAAAACATGTTTATTTTATTGTTCGAACAACACAAGGAAGAAGTTTAACTTTGTTGGCACTCCACATCAAACCCTTGCCTCATCTTGTTTTCCGCCATTGTAGTGGTATTTTGTGTTTAACGCTAACTGTGTGGAGGCTTTTTGTGAATGCCACATACTTCATGTTTAGCGCCACTTACAAATCTTGCTTTTCTGGGGCCTTTTTTAATCCTACCTCTAGAAAAATGGAGGCTCACAAAAAGCCTTTGTTGTTCAAAAGGAACGCTTCCTTTCCACTGTCGCCACATGCTTGCTTAGGATACGCAACGGCAGTGAAATCGATGAATTTGATTTAAAGTGACAAGAAAGTCAGCTGAAAACTGTTCTTTTTTTGTTTAAGATTGTGTATATGTTTGTTTTGGTTTGGATGTCCTTTTTTTTCCCTTGCCATCTTCTTTTCGCTGTTGCGCTTTGTCTAATTTGTGTTCATCACGCCAGGATGTGAAAGGTGCCATTTATTTTCCGCAGGCAAGCCGTCTGTCTGGATGCTGAAGCCCAGAAGGAAGAAACTTACTGAGAAATGAATGTTAGTTTTATAGTGAAGCTGAAAATAAAATCACATTTATATTTTAGACCTTCTCAGGATAAAAAAATATAAAAATTCCTTTCCTTGATTTATCAAGTGGAGGTGAGTTATTTCATGTGCTCATGGCTATAGGATTAGACTTGAACATATTCAACCTTTAAGTAAAAAAAAGGAGTGGTAGAGCAGGGAAAGTGGGGGAGGGGAGACGCTGGAAGGAAGAAGGACTTGGCACCTTGACGGACTGATTGAGATCAGCCAATGCGAGCAGTTGCCTACAGCGCGATTAGTGAGAGGCTCGGGTCAGCAGGCCTCTGTGTTGAGATAACTTCCCCGCCTTACAGCTGTTGCTTGATACCGCATGATAGCTTCCTCCCTATCTCTGAAACTCACATCTTCAAATTTGAGAACCCGGCTTACGAGACAGAAGGAAGGAAGCAGGGAGAGGGAGAGAGAGAGAGAGAGAGAGAGTGGGGCCCTGTATCCATGGCAACCCCAGGCAGGTGCGCCGGTTCATATGCAATTCAGGTAATTCAACACCACAATGAAAAGCAGCATGCATATAAGGTCAGTGGTATTCAAATGCACCACGTGTTTCTGCCTCTGCATTCATGTTTGGGCTCTCTCTCTCCCCGGGACGTGCCACATGACCTCCCGGCGCGGCCATGTGACCTGATCTCTGCCACGGCGTCCCCTGTTTGAGTGGCAGGTGTGGTATTTCCACCCGCTTTGATTGAGGGCTGCATCTAAAAGCAGAAAACAAAATATATGAGGGGGGGTAATTCGCTCGGTATCACAGCAGCACGCCCCGACACCAGACGTGCGTGTTACACACATCGCCCTGGGCCATGAAATGGACTTGGCCATGATTTTTTTATATATATATATATATATATAACTGCTTAATTAAACAACACACACTGTGACAGAGTGGCGCAGAAAGATGAAAAGAAGTGAGGAAAAATTAAGGAGAGTAGCATAGAGGGCTTGATGTCAATGGGGGTTTTAGAGACTTGCATTAAGCCCGGGGCTTTAACAGCTGGGTTTAAGGGAAGAAAATGAGGGAAGGGCTTCGGATTGAAGTCAGGTTTCTGCTTCGTATTCCAAAGACTGATCTCCCATCCTCCTCTTCCTACAGTGCAGTGCCACCTTACAGATTCCCTCCCCCCCATATTTTCCTCTTTTTTTTTTCTATTAGAATAAAATGTTCCAGGTCAACAAATAATTTTGAACGTTACAAAAAGGTTTTATTGAAGGCGAGTCCAAGAGAATTTGTCTGCCAGCATAACGCTGGCAGGAAGAACTCAACAAGGGAAACATCAAGTAGATGAGTAAAAAATGAAATACATTTATAGGTAGTTCTGGGCAATTTGGATTTTAAATGTTGACATTATACCTTGTGGTACTCATGAGTAATGGTGACAAACAAAAAAAAACAGTGTTTTCAGGACACCAGAATCACATTAAGAAGTTTGATTTCTATGACTTATCTGCACAGTACCAGCTTTTAATCTTGTTTTTCATCAGTTTTTTATTTCATTTGTATTGCTCAAGTGGAACAAACAGGACCAAGTAAAGGTAAGAATTCATCTAGTTTTATCGGGGGTGTTATCAGTAACCCTTTGTGGTTGAAACTCGGATGTTGGACTTCCCACTCGGAAAGGCTAAGGAGATACCTTCTCCACCTTTTGTTCTTATCAGAAATACTTTTACAGAAGAGTTTCATACTTGTGTTGCAGTCGTCCGTTTTCGGAGAGCGAGAACAGAACAACAGCTGTCCTTGGTGGCTCCACATTCAAATCTTTGTTATCTGTGTAACGTCATCCCCGGCTCCGGCTCTGCCTTATGAGAAGGTTTTTATTTTGAATGCATTTCTGCCCCTTTGTCTTAACCGCTGTGATCAAACCATAGATGCTATCACATAAAAGGACGGGGAGCGCTTGTCAAACCATCGCAACCGACGACGCATTCGTCTTTTATTTTTCTTGTTCATCAATGGAACTGCCTAAAATATCATTAAATGAAACACACGTGCAGCCTTCGCACACAGAAACTCTCCAGATGGAGAGCCAGCAAGAACACATTCATTGATAAGAAGTGGAGCCAGTCCTCTGGCACTGGGCTAATTAGTGTTTGCTAAGACTATCCTAGCTGCTGGTCATCATTACGGGAAATCAATGTGCAATCAAGTTTCTGACATTCGCTCATGGACTGGAAACAGAGGCCGCCTGGTAACGATGTTTATCAGATTTTCAGTAAGAGGTTTTGATGATAACTAGGTGGTTCATAATCAGAGCTGCAGAGTGCAGATTTTCAGATTTTACTTCGAGCAAGGTCAGATCCAGATTATTCTCACAGTGATGGAGTAAATCAGCCAGTAGGACGTGAGCCCATCCGCAAGTGTTGCTGGTGCATTTCCAGAGGCGCCTGAAATGACCTCGCACAAACAAATGATGGCCATAAATTGGTCTGAAATTCCATTTCACCCCCACACAGGATTTGGAGCAGCTGTAGCTGCTTAGGACCAATTTCATTCCTCCAGAAACCATCCTCATGCACCATGTGACCAGAGTTAATGAGCACATTTCATGGCTCAAGTCACTGACCCTAGAAAAGCAAACATGTTGCGGTTTATTACATGATAAATAATGCAGCCCATGGTCTTCTCATTCAAATAAGAGAGTAATACAAAGACTGCCGTGCACATCAAGGATGGTTCCCATGTATGTGATCATATTAGGCTGGGATTAAACTACTATAATGGAGTTGAAGCGAATAACAGAAACAGGGAAGGACTTTGCTGCCATCACATGGTCAATTTTTGCAATTGCTCCACAGTTTATTTTGTCTAAATTCGAAAGTAATTATTGAAAAATAATCGCATCAAATATTCAAACAATTTAGTTTAGATTGTATATATGGAGTTAAATCAATCAAATATACGTTTCATTATCTTTTTAAAGCTGACTTGGCCCCCTCATACACATAAGTCACACAGAGGCCCATTTCTTTCAGACAATATGAGAAAAATGGTAAAGGTAGGAGAGTATAAAATGATTTATTCCAAAGAGAAAGTAAATGTCATAATTCAGAAAATATACATGGTCCAAAATGTGATGCTGCGGGGGGAAATTATCTCCAGTAGCAGTCCATGTTGTAATCAAATAAATATAACCTGAAATATAAACTGAAGACTGTTGCTATATGAGAATCTGATGACAGTGATACAATTTAAGAGCTTTTTTCTGGGCAGCTGAGACATTAGCGGGTATTTCAGGCTAATGTGTTTTCTTCACAGCATCTGTTGTTGGCAAGCACTGCTAATCCACCTTAGTTGCCTTTGCTGCTCCTCTTGGAATGTCTGCCCGGTCATTAAGGACCAAGAACTCCTACCCTGGCCCAAAAGGCCGTGTTACGTCAGCATGTACAGTTGTGTTCAAAATAATAGCAGTGGATTTTAAAAACAGTAGTTAAGCACAAAATCTTACTAGTAGTTTTTATTTCCATGCATTGGGAACATTGCATTCTGTTTTCCAAATCAAAACATGAAGAGAAATGTATATACATTTAATTTCTTTACAGAATATACCAACAAATTAAAAATGGGCTGTTACAAAAAATTGCAGTATCTGCATTTGTCTTAACTACCTTAAAATATGTACTCTTTTTGATTCCTGTGAACCACTAACCCTACATTTAGTTGAATAACCACAGTTTTTTTTTTTAGAACTGCTTCACATCTGTTTTGCATAGAGTCAACCAACTTCCGGCACCTGCAAAAAAAATTAAAAAGCTCCTGTTAGTAGCCTTTTCAGTAAACCTGTGCCAAAGTTTCCGTAAAGATGATTTGTTTGAAAGGTGAAAATACCCATGGAAATTAAGAACTAAAGTTGTTTTAAATTAGGGTGTAGTGTTTAACTGGCTTAGAAACTACATTGGACAAAGTAAATACTTTGGACAAATTGGAAATCCCAAATCAGCATTGTTAAACAAATCTTGTGGGGTCCCACAGGGGTTGGTTTTGGGCCCCAAAAACTATATAAATGACACATTTAACTGTCAAATGCAGATAATATTAGTATCAACTCTGATGGAGAAATATTATTATTAATAGTATTACCAAATTTAGATCAAACTAATTTCATCATTTTTGGAGACCAAAGTGAACATGAGAACAATGTTGATTTAGAGCACATCGATGAAATTGTGTTTCTGTATCCTAGATCTGTTTTAGGAAAATAGTAAGATTTGTACTGGACTGCAAAGCAATGTTTATTTTATATAATACTGTCGCTGTACCATAATTTAATTGATTTTGTAGATCTTTGAGCCAATACGTAAAAGACAAACTTGTAGTTGCTGTACGTAGTACAAAAGAAAACAATCAGAATTCTTGTTAAGGTGAGATATTGAGAACACACAAAATATATATATATATTTGTCAAATATATTTAAATACCTTTTAAAATTCAAAACTGTACAATTTCTGTTCGTTGTGAAAACCGTTAACTTCCACATTTTAGTGTTCAAAGTTTGATATAAAAAATATATCAAAACTATGATGCATGTATTTTAATGGTAGGATTTACTTTTAAAAAATCCATTAAGAAAAGGTTATATTATTATATTACTTATATTAAACGTTAAACGTAATAACATGTATTTAAGGTCTTCTCTTTGGAGTATTTAGAGCAAATTAAACAGGAGCTGGAAAAGGTTACATTCTCGGCTATCTCCGTGACTCCAAACAGCCATTCGGCTCTTTCCGTATCGTCTCGGCTGCGCCCGCCGCCCCTCGGAACCTTTCGGCGCAGTCGATTCCTTCTCTGTCGTCGTCTGCCTCGTCCTCCTCTCCGTGTTGTTGTTCTCCGTGACGCGACGGAGGTGTAGCCTGACGCGGTCTCTTACGTGTCGGTCTGAATAAAAGTGGAGCTCCGTAGACCCGGGAGTGACGAAGCGAGTCTGTATTGGTAAGAGGACACGCGTCCGACGTTTGCTACACAGATAATATATATGGCTGCCCGCCGACGATGTTGGTAGCCAAATTTCCGCACAGGGCCAACAAAGAGATCATGGCGGCGGCTGTTGCAACGGCAGAGGCTCACAAAATGAGTCAGTCTCTGTAAGGCTGAGACATACCTATTAATGTGGGAGTGAGCTTTATTTTTTAATGTAATAAAATGAAAATGAAATTAATTTCTGAAGCACTTGAATGTGAAGTTAGCACAGCCTCGTTTTAAAGCCAGAATTGAATCAAAACGGGTGAAATGAAGCAGTGAATGTAATGGGGGGGAAAAAAAAGAAAAAAAACTGGCTTGCAGACGTTTCCCTCCATCTCAGCTTCCCGTTAGCAGCATAGCGGTACCAGCTAGCATGGCGGTACCAGCTAGCACAGCTTCGGCTAAAACAACATTTAAAGACTAACGCCAGGCTCCAAACATTAAAGACATATGGTCACATTAGACCGGACTTCCTGTCACATTACTGGAGCATCAATGAACTGTTTTATCGTCTCTTGCACCGATGTTAGCCACCTAGCATGCTAACCTTAATAGCAATGCTATCAGTAGCTGCTCATCTGGCTGCAGTGTTTTTGGCTCCAGCTGAAATAATGTCTTAAGTTTTCTTTATCCGTTTATTTTATTTTTGCATCTTGTCATCAATGGTGCAAATTATATATAAAAAATAAATCTAAAGCTAAACCACACCCTTCCTTTTGCATGACACTTTATAGTTATTTTAATAATGCAGCCAGAGTTGAGCTATTTAAGTTGTCTTAGCAAACCTATTGGTGGTTAATTCAAGGTTTGTGGTTTAAATGCCAAAATACTTCCTACTGCCTCCAACATGAACCGTTGTTAATGTTGTAATAGCTTGCTTGTTATTTCGTAATGACATCTGCACACATGATTCCTGTATTTTGTCATTTTATCATTTAGGAAATGAAAACACTCTTAGCTGGTTGATTGCTGAGGATGGTTTCTAGCTGGCTGTCAGCTGTTCCACAGACATGCTTATCCTTATTTTTCTGCTGTCGTTTTACTACATATGTCCAGCAGTTGGCAGGATTTGTTTACCTCTCCAATAAAACATGTTGGAAATGTTCATTAATTTTTTCACATTTTCTGCTGTCCTGAGTATTTTTTTTTTAATCCTTTTTTAGCTTTTATTAATTCAGTTTAGTTTTTTTTGTATTTATATTTTTTAAATGAAAAGTCTGCTGCCATTTTATAGCTGCTCTATTTTCTTTATAGCGATTAAATAAGAGTTTAAACGCGGTTCTGTTTTTGATTCTTTTTCTACTTTACGTCAAACATGTTGGTGATTCAGATAACTAAAATCCCAAAAGGATTTTTACAAAATACATTTACTTTTGGTGACAAAAAACTGGATTTTATCATAACCTGGTGTATAATGTCCTTAGCTTGTCCCATAATGATGCATCAAAAACCCCATCTAAACTTATAAAATATTCATACTCACTTCTGTAAATCAATGCAGGATTTCCAGATTCAAGCATTATGCAGCACATAAGTGAAAGGAATATGAAGTGTAATAATTTAAACACTTTTTTAAGAATTACAAGACATGTTTTTTGTTTTCTTACAATTTCTCATCTAGCAATAGATGGATGAACAAAACCCATCTGCAGCAATTCAAAAACCTGCCATGTGTAAGACTGCTGTGATGACTGATGGCTTTGAACATTAATGGCCTCCAGGTTTAATTATTGAATGACGCCACATTCTGGATGTTTTGTGAGACCTTTTATCTCAGCTGAATTATGATAGGCTTTAACTCTTTTGAAGGATCCGTGGGACGTTTCAAACTCTTCCTCAGAGGTTTTACCGCCAATCGGGAGGCGACTATAAGTCTCCTTCAGTCAGTGGTCTGGTTCATTTAAATATTTTCATAGATGCTTTCATGTGATTCTAAAGGTTTTACCCACTTAATGTACTCTGCTGTTGCAGTGGGTGGAGCTCTGTCTCCCAGGAAACTGTTTAGTCTGGTGATTTAATTGCTGTTATGGTGCAAACACAAGATTTATTCATTAACCTAACTTAAGATCTGGCGTTGGCAATAAAATTGGTAAATATTTTATTTTTCCCATCATTCAAATCTGTAGTTGTTTTTCTGTAGGTGTAATTTCATTCAAATTTTAAAGTATTGCATAAAAAAAAATTGACAGCAATGAACAATTTCAAAATAACTTGTTTGATTTGGCAATAAAAAAGTTATTAATTTTGTTTTGGGCTTTACTGTGAACTTTTTCTACTGACATAAATGTTGGATTGATGACTCTTAATACTTAAACTGATGTTTTTATGTTATACAAACTAAACATGTTTGCTTGCTGCAGATTCTAAATGAAGATGGAAGCAGGATTAGAGGTTCAGCAGAGTGGTGAACCGGCTGTCTCGGAGTGCGAGACGCAGCAGATCACCCTTACGCAGGTAAGAACGCCGGTTGTCGCCCAGCGCGTCCGAGTAAAGCTCAGCCGTTTTCATGCCGCTCTGTTTTCAGACGGCCATTGCCGGCCAGTTGTCCTCCGGCGGTCAAGGGGTCACTATAGTGCAGCTCCCCAACGGTCAGACGGTTCAGGTGCACGGGGTGATCCAGGCGGCTCAGCCTTCGGTCATACAGTCGCCACAGATCCAGACCGTGCAGGTAAGGAGGGCCGATGTGTGCAACTCTCAACATCTGCCTGCTGGTCTGCTTCACATTAAAGCCCTCTGGTTTTTCTTGGCCGTCAGATTTCCACTGTGGAGAGCGAAGATTCTCAGGAATCCGTAGACAGTGTCACAGATTCCCAGAAGAGGAGAGAGATTCTGTCCAGACGACCTTCTTACAGGTCGGCTTTAAAACGTGGACCAAAACTGGGAGGACGGTGATAATCCTGCTGGTTCACAGCAAATATTCAGCTTTGATTTCACTCCCCGGAACAGGAAGATCCTCAACGACCTGTCGTCAGACACCCCCGCTGTGCCTCGCATCGAGGAGGAGAAATCTGAAGACGACTGTCCCGCCATCACCACGGTCACCATGCCAACGCCCATCTACCAGACCAGCAGCGGCCAGTACAGTAAGTTTGTGTCGCGGCCGGCCGTTCAGGCCTCATCGTGCGGAAACTGAGCTGCTCTGCTTCCCTCTGCAGTCGCCATCACTCAGGGCGGGGCCATACAGCTGGCCAGTAACGGCACCGATGGCATGCAGGGCCTGCAGACGCTTGCCATGGCCAACGCCGGGGCGCAGCCCGGGACCACCATCCTGCAGTACGCTCAGACCAGCGACGGCCAGCAGATCCTGGTCCCCAGCAACCAGGTGGTCGTTCAAGGTCAGGAAGAAAGTTCACCTTCTGTTGATGCTGAGCTCTAAAGGAGGTTCTGAAATGATTGCAGCCCCTCATAAAAAAAAAGAAGCTTTAAACTGAGTTTGATGTAAAAGAACAGTCCGTTTATCAATCATGTTTCTATTGCTCAGCTGCTTCTGGAGACGTCCAGGCCTATCAGATCCGGACGGCTCCAACCAGCACCATCATGGCTTCTCCTGCATTGGGAACAGGGGGAGGAACAGAGGAAGTAACGCGGAAAAGGGAAGTCCGACTGATGAAGAACAGGTACGGCCTCCAGTCTGGAAGCAACAGAGAGATTTCCGTCTCATTTTTTAGTCTGAAACTTTACTGGAATGTTTGTGCAATGCAGGGAAGCAGCCCGGGAATGTCGCAGGAAGAAGAAGGAGTACGTGAAGTGTTTGGAGAACCGCGTGGCCGTGCTGGAGAACCAGAACAAAACGCTCATCGAGGAGCTCAAAGCCCTCAAAGACTTGTACTGCCACAAATCAGAGTAAAGTCACCATGCGCCTCCAGGGGGAGCCGCGCCCCCCTGTGTACAGAGACTCCACCCAGAGCCAAGCATCCGGGAAGCCACGCCCCCTTTTCTATGTTTCCTGCTTTCTTTTAAAAAAAATTGTAGATAAATCTGAGAGTGGGATCACGGAGACATGGAAACACGGCCGTTGCTCTGTTAAGTATCAGTGTTCTGCGAGAGAAGAGAAGCGAGGCGACGTTTCAGAGCTCTCCTGGAGAGCATTGCAGTCACCGGGGCCGAATCACCAGCAAACAGGAAGTGACCTCAACCCCCTCCCAGCATGGAAGCCGGTCGCTCGGATAACTGGGAGAGGTGACGTCGACGGGGCGGAGTTTGGATTCCTAACTTGCATTAATCTGTTACCTAATCAGCTCAAAACTGTGGGCGGGCCGTTTATACGCTTGTGTGATGGCATTTCTGTTTCTTCTTCTTTTGTACGTAAATGTGCTTTTCTAGAACTGAAATACGGCTAAACACCAGCTGTTAAAATACAGTATTGAACTTGGGAAACGCGTTTGTTTTTACCCAAAGATTAAGAAATTAAGGTCGAAATTATGAAAAACATGTTAAGATACGGTTATTCTAGCTGGGTTTTGTTCAATGAAATGTACTGACCATTATTTTTATTTTACAGTGTTTTGTTTTTTTAAGACACCTTTTTTCTCCAAAAACATGTTTTCAAGTAAAAAGTACACTCTTAATTCATTTTGTTATGACAGTTTTTTTTTTTTATCAGGTTCTAAAGTTAGTTAAATCCATCCTCATCTGAAAAAAAGGTATTTAAAGCAGGAACAAATGGAGAAACTACGGAAGCCTGTGAGCTCTGGTAATCACACCTGCACCACCGTGCTTAACAAGGTCATAGCTGATGTCTCTCTGCCCCGGCATCGTGTTTGTGCTGATCAGTCAGAATCATAAATCATATGGAAGCAGATTGGGTGTACTTAGTTTTTAACTCTGCTTTTAAAATCATCACATGACTCAAGTCTGTTTTAAATACCATTAGAACCTGGTAAAAAACACAAAACTAATTATGGTCTGACCCTGGAAAATAGCGAGGGCGTATTTTCTTATTTCTCATATCTGTGTTTGTGGATTGCTGAACAAATCTTTTACTTGCATGTCTGGATGATGATGTTGGAGGGAAGGCGATGCTCTGCTGCAGGTTTTTATAACCCCCCCCCCCCCCTCCTCCTTTTACCTGGGGAGTCTACAGGAAATAAGACTTGTGCACTTTGCTTGCTTTTACAATCCTACAGTTTCTCCCCGAGTTAAACGCTTCTCCTAAAACACGGGATTTGGTCCAGTTTCACCAGAGCAGTGACCACTTACTTACTTTCACCTGACAGATCGCCATATTCTACTCTTTATGTATAGTCATGAAACAATATGCTTTTTTTTTTACGTTTTCTTTTTTTTTATTCACATTTTCTAAATGTCAACATTAACTTGTATAACAATGCGTTTATGTTAGAGCCATATAAATGAGATTTTTGGCAGCTGATAATGAATGTTTGGTCTTTCTTTTTAAGTCTTTTTGACAAAAAAACGATCGGTCATAAATCGCTTTTACTCGGGCGTCTGGACGCCTTGAAGATGCGAATGTCCCTCTGTTTGTCGTAGTGGACTTCCTCCACGGCGAAGCGTAGCTCCAGCGCGCCCAGGAAGCCGGCGTCCCGTTCGTAGCGGATCTTGCAGGCCAGCAGGATGACGGTCCTGTCCGAGGTGAGGTGCTCCAGCGTCAGCAGCAGCGACGGAAACGTCTCCTCCAGGTAAATGATGTCTGCTCCCAGAACCAGATCGAAGGCCCCCCGTGGGAAACGGTCCAGGCCCTGACCCCAGGTCAGCTCCGAGACGAGCACCAGGTCGCGGAGCTGTGGCGGCAGGTTGGCCTTGACGTTGGTGGAGAGCAGTTCCAGGGCGGGTTCTCTGTCTGTGATGGTCACACGAGCACCTGGAAAAAAGGGGAACACGGCCGACTCACATCTGATCCTACAGTTTGGTCAGATATTATGAATTATTGTTCATTTTTTTCAATCTTTCAGCCCCTTCAAACATGTTGGAAATGGTAGATATGCTGGGCACTTGAGAATCTGAGTGAAAAATGTTCCATTGTGACAGATCTGACCTACCTGTCAGTAAAGGTTGACAGAATCAGCAAAAATAGATGAGATAATGTATTCACTACTTCCTGTTTATTTCAAACAACATCTACTGAAACACTGTACATTGACTTGAGTGTCTATTTGTTCTCTATCGGTTTCGTTTCTGGTCTTAAAAGACCCTTAATGGTCCAGCTATGAACTCACCCAGCAGAGCCGCAACAATCCCCACCAGTCCAGTCCCAGCTCCCAGCTCAATGACGTCCTTCCCCTTTAACTCCACGGCTCTCAGCTCCAGATACAAACACATGACGACAGCCTGCGGGGAGGGGGAGGGGCGTGCCACATGACGTCACCGTACAGTAAACGGCCGCGTCCGTGGGTTTCTTTCTCACTCACCGCGTCCCAAACCACCGCAGCCACGCCCAGGTTCCTCCAGTCCTGAGTCAGGCGGAGCTCCGTGTCGGCGAACCGGAATTCCGCCGAGGAACTGTGGAGCTTGGAAAAGGCGGGAATCCGGTTTTCTTCATAAGGAACGAGCGCCATGCTTCCCAGAACCTCACCAACCGTTACATGGAGCTCTTCTTCACGCGCCCCGACGGGTCCCCGACTCATTACCGCCATCTTGTGTTTCTTTGTAAACATTCCTACTTCAACCTTTAAAGCTGCTCGGCTCGACTGTTTTCTTTGTAGCCGACGAGAAACCTATGTTTAAGTTTATATCGAAAGGAAACCACGGTAAAATGTCCTTCACATTAAAACGTTACAGCTTCTTCCCACAAATAAACGAGTCGACCAATCAAATTTGAGGTTATATAACATTGCCCAATGAGAAGCGGTGTTGTTTACAGGGCGTGGTCTGTTCATGAACTTCAGTCAGCTTTGAGCGGATATCGCTTCCTTTTTCTCTGGATCTACATTTTCAGAATAAAAGCATAAAAATCACAACAGTTTTTTTTTAATCGATGTTTTTAAAAGATAAACTAAAATTGGAAACAAAGGAATAAAAGTGAGTTTTATTTCGTGGATTTTATGCTGTGCAAAATAGTAGATTTTGATGATAAAGAGAAATAGCGCTTTGAACTGATAATTGAGAGGAAAATAATTACTAATAAATGAACACGTGGTTAAAGCTACAATATAAGAAAAACATTCTTTAATGTCTTACCTCTACACATGTACCAAAGCTCTGCATGTCGGTCTGATTGCTGTAGTAAAACACCAGCATTTGATTAGTTTGGTCGTGTATGTTACAGATTAAGAGTTTAAGCTCAACTGCTTTAGATTCTAGGAACCAGCAGTAAACCTGCAGTCTGAGAGCAAAGTGCTCTGTTAGGGACATAAGGAGTAATCAGATCTGTGATGTATGATGGAGCTGATTAGTGAGGGCTTTATATGTCAGAGGAAGAATCTTTAAATCTATTCTGAGGTTGACAGGGAGCCACTTAGCTCTTAAATTCAACAAACGCAACACTAATTTACTAGTGAGAAAAATATAGTAATAAAAACAATCAAACACAGTAACAGTTGACATTTCTGTGCATATGTTTGTGTTTTCTGTGGGTTTGCACTATGGGGACCACAGTTTTACCAGCTCAGTTCCAAAGCAACATGCGCCTTTACTTTGAAATACCTGAACCGGAAGCCTTGGCTGAACCACCGCCGTGACGTAGAGGACGCGTCTCCTGCGAACGCGACGAGCCTGACGTTCCATCCATGTTTAGCAGCCGCTTCCTTCCTGTGCTCCCGGTGATGTTTGGAGCTTTCCCCAGCTGATCCCGGCGGATCCCAGCTGATCCCGGCGGATCCCAGCTGATCCCGGCTGTTCTCCCCGCTGGATCACTCCACCCCTCCCCTGCACGGCGTCAGCGGACATGGATTGATCCATCATTTGCTAGGGGAAAGTGGGAGCAGCAGAACCGAGCGCTCACCCCGGATAGCCATGGATGCGGAGATGAGAGCCTGGCACCGTTGTACCGATCAGATGATTTTATGAGCAGCTATTCAGACACAGCTGGTGGTTTCATCCATGCTGGGAGAAGCAAGCAGACGCCCTGAATATGTCAGCTGTCTGCAGCCTGCAGAAACCTGCTTCCATGCATCCCCTTCTGCTGCTAGACAGTCCGTGTTTCCTACTAAATCCAATGCTTGACTACATGAAGCTGATATAAAACTCATTTAAAGTTCTTCAAGTGCCTCCCTCCCCTTTCCTTCCTAAAAGATTGAAGTTGAACTTTGACCCCCTTGGGTGCAGCGCTGTCAGCAGGAGGCCCAGCTCTGGCTGCAGCAGGACAGCTGTAGGTCAGCGATGGGAGGCTCCGTGTCCTGCTGCTTCCCTCCAGGCGAGAGTCCCAAACTCCACCGGAGACACCTGGACCTGGACGAGTGTCCCATCACCACCACGGAGGACGTGAGCGAGGACACCGGCACCTACCTGCAGCACATCAGCGACCGGGAGCTCCCAGACGGTCGGTTTCCCCCTCGTACGCGGGCGATCTACTCGCTCCGGTTAATGTGTGGTGATTGCTTCATTAAATGTCTCCTTGCAACAGAACTGGCCCAAGAAAAGAATCCATCGGATCACCCCAGAGCCAGCACCCTGTTCCTGAACAAGTCCCAGACGGACGGTTGGTATTGCTCATTTCCTAAGGTTTGCTCATTACCTTGACTTTCCGTCTTAACTCATTTTGTCTCGTTGCAGTGAGGGAGAAAAGGAAAAGCAACTTCATGAACCATGTGAGTTCTTTAAGCGTAATAAAAACAGAAGGTTTCAGTTGTTTTTTTTCTTATGCCTAAATGTTTTTTATTCATGAAAAATCTTCTGATGTCGGACAAACGCACCCCGAGCAAATGTAAGGATCACTTTACACGATGATTTCCTGTTTGAAAACTTGAAACCTGATGCAAACTCCCAAAGGCCGCAACCACAAACAAACACATACAAAAAAAACCCAAAAAAAAATACGCTATCATAAAAAAAAAAAAAAAAGGATGACAAAAACCCATGGCCAGCAAAACCAGTCCAGAGAAAGATGCTCTTACAACACACACATTAAAAGGACAGTTGAGTTGCAGCAAGTTTAAAAGGCTGCAAACCTGCTCCGCAAAATCCAAGTGCTCCAGAGCATCAGGGCAATCTCTCTCGTGCTATTACCTATGTAAAAGGCCGGCTACTGTGGAAAAGTTGCAGCGACGTGAAACCCAGGAACCCAAGCATTGTTGGTTGCCACCCAATGCCAATGTGGCAACACAAGCTCTATTAGTTGTGTAACTCACTTCAACTTCTGTTTTATTATCCCCCTGCCATGCACTGTTTCTGAAACATGCCTAATATCTGCAATGTATCAGCGCAAACACATTTAAACCCTTTGTAGGCTTGGTGTTGATATCTTTCTTACTGTTGAACAATGAACACTACGAGATCTGTAGCGCTTTAGATATAGTTCTATTTTGTTCTGACTTGCCACGCACTCTGTCTTGGCATCGCTGGCATGCTCTAGCTGAAACGCTGTCGCCTAGCTATACCTGGACGGTTTTTCCCTACAAAAACAATTATTACACACAGCAATCAGCATCTGGAAGGAAATAGTTCAAGGGCGCCAAAACTAAGGGATCTCAACCTGAGCCGAACCCATTCTATGTTTATGCATTTAGCAGAAGCTTTTATCCAAAGCGACTTACAAGGTAGATACAATGTTACAATTATCATCAATCTGACAATAAGCTATGTAGAGAAAAATCCTAAATCAGAGTCAGTGGTGACAGGGAAGCGATAGAGGGAAGCGCAGAGAGAGTAGTAGAGGGGGTATGGAGGTATGAATAAGAGTTAGGATAGGAGACGCTCTTTGAAGCGTTGGGTCTTCAAGGGTTTCTTGAAGACAGTGACGCTGCTGTTCTTGCGGTGCTCGGTAGGTCATTCCACCATCTTGGAACAACACAAGAAAACAGTCTGGATTGTCTTAAGCGTGATGTAGGCACTGCTAGACGACAATCCATTGATGATCAGGGTGACCGAGCTTTGACATAAGCCGTTGCAAGAATATTCAAGTAGATGGGAGCCGTATCCTTAAGCACTTTGTAGGCTAGCATCAGGGACCTGGATTTGATGCGGGCAGCCAGAGGTAACCAGTGAAGCTCAATGAACAGAGGGCTGACATGAGACTTTCCAGGCGGATTGAAGACCAGGCGTGCCACCGCAGTCTCTGCTGTTCAGCAGACACAACCCAAAAACCGTAAACCATCATCAAGAAACCCACAACGTTGCAATGTGACTGAAGTCTTCCATAAACACTCCCACCACACGGGGACAGCCTGTTGTCTGCAAGCGGCAGGGTTACAGAAACAGCAGCTAGTCAGGGTTTCAGGTGCAAATTGAGGCGTCCAATGAGGACAAACGAAATGTGGAAACGGGACTCTAGAGTCCCTCCTTCCACCCCCAACCTCAGCTCACATGGTCTGTCATCCTAGACCAGGGGTGGGCAATTCCAGTCCTCGAGGGCCGGTGGCTTGCACGTTTTAGACTTGTCTCTGCTTCAACACACCTGATATAAAAAATCAAGTCATTACCAGGACTCCAGAGAACCTGAGTTATATTGGGGAGGTGCTTCAGTCAATCTGATTCAGGATCGTTGGACCAGGGATACATTTAAAACCTGTAGGACACCGGCCCTGCCGATTGGAGTTGCCCACCCCTGACCTAGACCTTCCTGTTGGTTGGTATTGCCTTTGCTGGGGATGGGGGCATAGGTGCTGGATCTGAGATGTTCCTTATTGATTTACCAACATTAAAGAAGAACCCATTTCCAGAGACATCGTTTGACTTGCTAGAAATCTACAGTTGTTGTCGGCCGATAAAAACAACCCGAGTCTGCGTTTTGTTGGCCTCTTGTCAACTGCTGGTTGCCTACCCCGACATTCCCAGCCACCATTCTCTCTTCCACAAAAATCATCATGCCATCATACTCAGGGCTGCTCGATATTGGAAAATCTTGTGATGGCGGTAAAATCGCATAAATATTTTCTGATGTTTCCATATATGTTTGAAAGCGTTTGAAAACATCTGCCCAGATTTGCATTAAATAACATTATCAGTATGTTTTGTGCTATAAAACAAACAAATTTTGCTCCTAAAACTGGTCTTAAAGAATGCTGGAAAAAACAAAAATGCTGTTACTGTTCCAGACATCTCCAGGGTTGCTGACTAAAAAGTTCAGCTCCTGCTCGACAATTTTCCTCGACGATAGCACAGTCAGCCAACCGAACCTTAAGAGCACCATCAGATGGTAAGCATTGTCACCACATTCCCATAAATAATGACTAAAGGATACAGACGTCTTAATACGGCAGTTTTCTCACCATGATCTTTGTTGTTGTTGTTACTTACTTGTGTCTTTTTCAGCGTGGCTTTGGCTATTTACTATCACATCAAAAACAGGTAGGACCTTTTTGGAATTACAAATTTGGTTTTAGGTTGAGTAATTTAATCAGGATTTAGTGAACCTGATAAGTCTGTGCATCTTTTAGCTGAAGCCAAGATTTTTAGAGATGTTATAAAGGATAAGCAATATCTCAACACACAAAGCTATGAGACAGCTGGAGGGTACAAAAATCCACTGCAGCAATATTAAGATGTGGAACAATGTAGGATGGCTGCTAAAACCGACCTGTGTTTGTCATCCTTACAATCTTGGAAAATTCAAGTTCCATATTTTTTTGACCTAGAAAATGCAAGCATAAAAAGTTTAGTGTCCAAGAACACCGCCAGGACCAAAGGAAGCGAAAAGGCTCACCTATGATTTTCTTAGCCTCTTCATTCATTTTATTCCTATAGTAGAATCTTAAGCGCAGCCAATATGTTGCGCCTTTTATTTTTCTTGGTGCTGATTGGCTGTACACCCAAAAAAAAGAAGATATGGAGGACTATGGGCATTATATTCTCATAAGACTGTTTCCACTCTGTGCTATCAAGATATTTTTGATGTGAAGTAATAAAATAAGCAGTTGAATGCCTTTTCAGGTTGTAGGTTGTAGCTATTCATTGGAAGTTGTGGTCCTTTCCTTTTCCTGCAACTATTTAAATCCCAATTTGCTCCTATAGTCAGGAAACCCGCAGGAGAGACGTTGGAGTCGGGGATATGATCTTATTAGGGATGGAAGGTCATCCAACTTGTTAGCTAATGATCTTACATTTCCCATGATGATGGATGGCAGGGAAGGTTTGAAGTTTCTCTTCCTCCTTTGTCTCCTCTTTCGTCCTGCTCTGCATCCACGACGCCTCCTTTTTTTAAATCCTCTGACAGTTGAGGGGCTGCTCCAACGTGCTGCCATCTTGAGCGGCGGAATACTAGAAATCTAGATTATAAATGCTGTTATACCCAATAATTATCATATTTACATCTTTCCAGAGATTCCAACCGCTCGCTGGATATATTCGATGAGAAGACGCACCCTCTAACGGTGAGTCTTTGACCAAACATCTGCTGAGTTGTTTAGTGGCATCAGATAAGACTGAGTCTTGTTGTCTGACAGAGGGAGAAGGTCCCAGATGATTATTCCGTGGTCGATCCTGAACACAAGCTGATCTATCGTTTCATCAGAACGCTCTTCAGCTCCGCGCAGCTCACGGCAGAGTGCGCCATAGTCACTCTGGTAAAGACAAACTTGTTATCTGTCTTCCCATAAGCTGAGAGGCTGCACTGTTGGGAAACATTATGTCCGCTCATAAGTAATGTGACAGGATAGTGTTTTTATTTCTTCAAGCATCTATTGCTTGGATTTGTGAACTTTCGAACATTTTAGTTTGCACATTGAAAGTGTGTGAAATACAGATCAAGATCTCTGCTGGTTTCATTTCGTAACAACTGCAGGGTAACGTTTTTAAAGCCAGAGTGGTCCGCTTGCAGGTGTACCTTGAAAGACTATTGACGTACGCCGAGCTAGACATCTGTCCCTCCAACTGGAAGCGTATTGTTCTTGGAGCCATCCTGCTAGCCTCCAAAGTCTGGGATGACCAGGCTGTCTGGAACGTGGATTATTGCCAGATCCTGAAGGACGTCACAGTGGAGGACATGTAAGTGCTCCCCTCGAACCGGCTTTCTTTTGTGTTGACACAACTGACGAGATGTTTGCGTTGACCAGGAACGAGATGGAACGTCAGTTCTTGGAGCTGCTACAGTTTAACATCAATGTTCCAGCAAGTGTCTATGCCAAGTATTACTTTGACCTGCGCTCCCTGGCGGATGACAACAACCTCAGCTTCCCTCTCGAGCCACTCAGCAACAAGCGAGCCCAAAAACTGGAGGTGAGTCCTTTTATTTCTTAGGTGTCCCTTCTGGTTGTGTTCTCGAGCTCATTTCCTTTTTGCACTTTCTCCAGGCCATTTCCAGGCTGTGTGAGGACAAGTACAAGGACTTGAATAAATCTGCCATGAAGAGATCCATGAGTGCAGACTATATGGTGGGAGTTAAGAATTCGCAGGCTGTACTTTCCTGAATTGGCTGATCTTCCTAACTTGACAGAAAAAGTGAGAAAGGATTTTCGAGAAGACAAACATCCTTGAGAGATTAAGTGTTAATTTTACAAACTAAATATACAACACTATAACATTATTAATCATGTCGTGGTAATTCGAAAAAACTTCAGTGGTTTTGTTTTCAAAGCATGAAGATTTGGTAACGTATATTGGAGGAAAACTCTATAAATGCTTCCTGAAGTAGCACAGGTTTGTTTTTATCTCTCTTTTTTTTTATTATTCATAACTGGGTGAGCAATATCCGACTGCTGCCAGCTTGTTCCTTGCAGTATTTACGCGGCAAAAACTTTCAGGAGCTACCCCGGGGCGTAGTTCTGCACCGGGACAAGACGTCTTGCTTACTGTGTAGGCTCCAATAGATGTGAAATGTACCAGACTTTATTTAACTTCAATAAATTTCACTCGCTGTTTCGAGTTAGGTGAAAACCCGTGTTCAGGTGTTTTTATTGAAGACGTAGCTCTCTGAAGAGAAGAGCCAGAACAATCGATTGTGACCATGTCAATTCTCTAATGTATAAAGTTTTTCTTTTTCATGAAGACTGAAGACCATGTCCTAAATAGTGAGTTGTAGTTGGGAACAATTGGATAGGGTGATATTTCACAAGACTTTCCAGGTTTTGTTGGCATTCCAGCCTTTTCTAACATGGATGTACAGTAAGTAAATAAATATACAACCCATTACTGACAATCATGTATTAAACAAAATGAAGGAAGTCATATGCACAAATTTGTCTCCAACCTTTGCAATGAAGCTCAGATGTATGCTACAATTTAAAACCAAAACTACCAAAACCAAATGCATTGAACTGTATGTATGTATTTATATGCATTGTCACACAAAGAGCATTGCTATGGAAAATCAACAAGGGTCTTTGAAAATTAGATTTTTACTTACTTACTTAAGAACTTAAAGATTAACCTAATTGCTGCATGGAAAGTGTGACTGTCAAATGTATTGACAGTCCAGCTTGGTGTTCTAAACACACAGTTTTGAGGAATAGGTCAAGACCTGAGAGACAAATTATAGTTAAAGCGAGTTGCAGCATAAAACTTCTGGTTCTTCAACTGCCACTGATCTCTGAATATCTTGTGAGTTTCTCATATTATGAAGAAAAAAGTAAATATTAAACCATTTAAATTTGAACAAGGAAATCAGGCTGGCCTTTGATTCGGACCAGTCCCTCTGTTTGGTTCTGGTATTACATTTAAAGCAATCAACAAATTTAAGATATTGTTTTCTTCATTTCAGAAAGTGAGGCAGAATCCTCACAATCATAATACAGTATATAACCTAAAGAAGACTACAGTAAGAGATATGACATTTTAGATGATTTAACCTGTTAATTACCAGAAACATTAAAGTACAACGAATTATTAGAGAATGGTTAAAAACATTAACCATACTCCTAAAATTAGAAGCTTATCATTTTATTGTACTTTTTTTTATTTTTTATCTTGACTGTCCCTTTGCTGTTAGTAATGGTTGTAGTACATGTGATCCCCCACAAGGGGGAAGTGTTTTATAAAACCAGATGACCTAACTGCAGGCAAGAGCTAAATCCATGTGTTAATGAGATGATATCTCTCTGCTGATCCTCTATGAGATGTGGTGCAGCTTGCTTATATCATCATTGTGCTTGAAGTGCACAATGTCACTCAGGATGTTTTTTGGCAAATTCACAAAACTGAAAAGATATGTTCAGTTTTATTTTTAGAGAAAGGAGAACAGGAACGATGCTTTCAGCGTGAGATAGACAGAAGCTGTTAAAATCCAGGATGAGTAGTCCTTGTATGCTGTGGACTGCGTGTCCTGAAGGGATCACGGTGCCAGAGATGCTTCATTAATCTCCTATCATCATGGGACTTGTCTGAACTCTATAAAGAGGGTGAGAGAGAACAAGCATGCCCATCTCCTCCATCTGTCTCTGAGGGACTATTTCCGTTTACCCTCCATACACTCGGGTCACTCCTCATATCACACACTGCTCAGCTTCGCAATGTCAAAACCGCTGCTGCTGATCCGTACAGAATGTTGTACTGCAACTGCAGATTTTTAGTTGGGTTGTGCTGCATAATTCCTAAAAGTTAGCAAAGGTGGCAAGAATATTTAAAAACGTTAACATTAATATTGATTTACCATCTGGAATCTTGAGTGAAGAAACTTAGTTCATGCTTAGGAAAGTAATCATTAGACAAATTTTGTTTTTGGGTTTGACTTACCTTAGGCTGATGTTTAGGTTGATGCTTGCATCTTTAAAGCATGGCCTTTGGCTTGCATTGACAGGTTTGATGCTGGTATTAGATTTTGCTACTCTACTGGCCCCCATATTCTTGGGCCTACTTTACTCTGTCAATGGGTTAATAGACGACTGGATGAAATAGGACTGGGGTGAGATCTGCAGCAATTCAAGCATTTCTATGGTCTGTCAGATTAAAACTGAACCTCTTAGTTTGTTTGTCCATCTATGTTCTTACTCTTGAATATGGCCATTATGTGAGTGCTGAAACCTCAGTAACCTCAAGGTCTCATTTTTTATTTCACAGATGACGTGGTTCTCTTCAGCCATGACCTTGAAGAACATCGCCTTATGGCTTATGGTCATAAGGAGATTTCTCGTTAATATGAGTTCATGGTTCTCAACGAGGAAAGTGTCAAATAGTCTGTCTTTGTCTTAGTGTTTTCTTAATGGGTGATGGTAGAAGAAGGTGGAAAACCTATTAATGGATGATGAGGTTTTCAGGCATCTTTAAGCCTCTAATGCCTTGAGTAAGCATTTTTAACCTTTGAGGCTGTCTCCTTTTGGTCTCGGCTGTGGTTCTAAGCTAGAAAACAGTAAACAACTATGTCTGTGGGTAAGTTTTTGTCTTAAATAGTTTAATTATGTTGGTGTCTTTATCATATGTCACCGTAGAAATTTGTAGAAGGTTGATAAAGTGCCTTTGGGTGTTGTTCGACCCACATTAGTCTTAAAAAACCAAAAAGATAAAAGATGGTCTTGATCCAGGAGGGGTTCTTGAACTTACTGGTTGCATGGCTGACGATTGCTAGGAGGTTATTCATTGGAATATTAGAGAAAAGTGTCAGTGTGGTGGTGGTTCAAGCAGGTATGATGGAAGGTCTGGTGGACTGCAAAGATTGGGAGGCAACATTAGCATTGAAATGCCAACAGATCACACTCAGGAGGATGAGGAACTTTGAGGTGGCAGCTGTGGTAAGGTGATCCAGGGTTAGTTTTTGTTGAAAGGATTTGTGTCCCCAAGTCAAGCAGAGTTGCAGTTTCAGTTCGAGGGTTCCCTTGGGTAATCAATAAAGGACATAAGAGAGAGTCAGGATTCTTGGGCTTGGTTACTGCAATACGTAAATAATCACATATTGAAGAATTGGCAGCCAGATCCTAAAACACTCCTCTGGATGGCTTGATCACTATCGTAGGCGTACTCATAAATGTCCTCCAGCAGCTCTAGACTCACCATGACCTCTGGTGGTTTTGGAGTAATGGAGTGTTTTGAGATTTATATATCAACCATTTCTGAGAAATATGAACAGACACAGGTGAAAAGCAAAACAATATACTATTGTATATACTTTCTGATCCAACCTCCCACTGTCTAATGGCAAAGCTCCCATTTCTACCTTGACCTCCCCCTCCGTGTCTGCTGCTGAGCCTGATGGTTGCCTCGCCTCTAATGAGCTCTGTGTACAATTTAAATCTAGTTTTTATCTCCTGACTTCTGGCATCAGAGAAAAAACAAATACTAGGACGACCAATCTGTCACCGCAGCAACAGTCATTAGCCAGATGCTGACAGTCATCCACATCCAGAGTAATGCTAAACAGGCCTGGGACTGTAGTGAGAGCAGAAGGAAGCTGTAGAATCTCTCAGTTTTACGACAAATCAGAGTAACTGAGATGTAACAGGTGTTGGAAGTATCGAAATGTCACATGTGACTGCACTGCAGTGCTGCGCTGGCTGCTGAGAGCAAACAATCCGTTTTACAACTGCTCTCTCATCACAAAAGCTCTAATCTCTGTACATGTTCTCATGTGCACAGCAAATCAGAAATGTTGGATGGGCTCTTTTGCTTTATATGTTGCTGTAAAGACTGAATTCTCTCTTGCATTAACCCCTAGTGCATGCAGTGCAGTTAATTTTGGTCTCTGTTTGGGTTTTACATTGTATGAGATCAAGTCAAAGTGCACTGAATTTAAACAGAAAGCCATATTCCCTCAGGATCTGGGCTTTAATGCTTCCCTGCGTGCTGGAATAAGCAGATGTATTAAAGTGATGATGACCTGCTGAGCTGAGAAAAATGAAACTGAAGCTTGCTTCATGTACAACTGAAATGAACCACAATATGTTAATAAAAGAAATGCAAAGGTGCAATAAATCATTTACTTTAATGCTTTATCCCTAAATGCTAAATCTTACCATGGTCTCCAAAGCTAGATTCTGAGAAAATTACTTGTCCTAAATGATCTTCAGGTAAAAACACAGACATGTGGCAGGAAGCTGGAAAACCCAGAGAGAACCCATACATGCAAACTCCATGCTGAAAGATCTGAGGCCCCAGATTTGACTGGACCTTCTCTCTGCAAAGCTGTGCCATCATGCTGCTCTCTCGCTCACTTAGCTTAGTTTAGGAGAAAGAAATTAATTGAAAATTGTGAGCTCCCTCACCATGTTTCATCTGGTTTGTTTTGCTGGTAATGCTCAGTCTTTATTCTTATTTTTGTACTAATTTTGTCTCAATTTTGAGGTAAATTTCTGTTGCTACAAATCAAATAAAAAATACGTTATTTATCCCAAAGGAAAATTAAATGTGTCAATGGAAAACTAATCATGCACTGTTAAACAAGTTTTTTAAAGCCACAGAAGGTCTTTTGACCTGAAGTGTATGTCTGAGATCTCAGTTTCTTCAACTGATACACAAATAAGAAATGTTGAGAGGAAGACTAACTCTTCCTGTGTACATTGGTAACAAAGAGATGAACATGTTCAGTAGGCTGCAATGTGTAAACGGTGCTCAGTTTATACCAAAAAATGATGGTATGAACATGGCAGACCCTCACAACATTTTCTTACATGTCAAATGTTGATGTGCTGTGTCAAACGGTGGACACATTCAGAAGGGTTTTTCCTGATTATTCTTGTAAAACCTTAATATACTATCAATTCTGTAGATCCCCCAGTTCCGATAAACCCCAGCCCATGTCATGTTCACCATAACTTAAAGCAACACCGAGTAACTTTTGAACCTTCATTAAATAGTTTCATAACCTTAATGATTATACTTCGACTAAAAGCTGCTGGAATGACACCTCTGTCATAGCCCGAGGGGGTCCGTGTCGCTTTAACCGGCACTAAGCAACTTTGAGGTGGGTGGCAGGAACCCTGCCACTAAAACAAATACAAATACTGACTGCTTTACGTCATACGTCACTTCCCTCGTTTTTAATTTCCAACATCATCATATGACATTGTTTCGCCACAATTAGATTCATCACCTCATTGCTATTCATCCTTCACACAGCCTCTGGAAAAAGAAATGTAAATGGTTTGTTAAACATGTGTAACTTTTGAAGTGGCTGATCTCAATCCAGAGGTCAGAAATTTTCCAGTCCTATTCACTCTTCTTTCATTCAGTGGAATCCTCTTGATAGACCCTTTTAATCACTCTGTAACAAACAGACAAACATCGATACCCCTCACAGACAAAAGAGCCAGACACCTTTTCTTTAACAACACTATGACATGCAAGCGATAAAATGTGCAGGTTGGGATTTTCCTGCAGCAATGATCGTTAAGAGTTTGCAATAAAAAAGAAACACTAGGATGTTTGTCTTTTTGGTCTGTGTGTACACTTGTGCATCGGTGCATCCTGAAGTAACAGCTAACAGGATTAGACATGGCTTACATAAACATCTGCCATGGCAACAGTGCACAGACACCAGGAAGATGCGAAGAGTCCAGAATCGTTACCGTAAAGCATCATCGTCATCAGTTTGGTCAGCTGACTGTCAGACGATTTTTTATTGAAAAAGGTGAGTCTACTCTCATTTATGTCTCTAAGCAGAACAAATGTGTGACCAATATATAGAAATGTGATGTAAAAGAGCCAAAATGTGTTTCTCTTAGCTCTGTGTACAGCTTGCCTCGGCCTGCTTGTGTAGATCGGTGTCTTGTGGTCTGCCTATGTTGTGACACGGTGCCTCAGGTTCTGTCTCTTTAGATAAACCCAGTAGTTAGAATGCTTCATTTACCATAATTCCCTCAGGGACGGCCCATCGCTCACATCGCTCTCCAAGGCTTAGACTCTGAAGGACAATCCCTTTTCTCTTTTTACTGAACACTTTCAATGTTACTGCTATGAAAGTCCTTGTTACTTTCTTTAAATCTTCAAGTCTTTACACATTCCCTTGATATTTTACGCAATTGCCATTTAGAATTTATGGCTTGAGTTGAATTTTTTTTTGGGTTATTCTTATTTGAGCTTCTAACGTTCGTTTGATCTGTGCCCCCTACCAGGACTGCAGTAACCAGGTAAGATTTATTGGCTGCCTTGCTCAGATGTACCTTTTTAGCTCCGCCCACCAAATTTATCTTGAACGGACATCTAGGCATTGTGTGAGCCACTTTAATGACGCAGTATTCTTAGGGACAAACTTAAGTTCGCTTTTATATATCTACATTTTTTCTTGGTGATACCTTCTATGTATTTCAAATGCACCAGTTTCTTCTACAACAAAACATCCAGTTTGTTTGAGCTCATGTACCCTCGTGTCATGCGAAGGACATTAAAACCTTCTTGATTACTTGAGATAGAGTGTTGCTGTCAACCCTGTACAGTAAACTATAGCCTCCATCAAGATTTGTTCTATCCAATTTTTTTTTAAAAGCTCTAATAACTCCGACCTATTATACTACTTCCTGATAATTACAGCCTTTATGCATCAAGGAATCAAGGAATTTTTATTTGTCATCACATCACATGTGTTACATGAGGTGGGACGAAATTCTAATCCCCTGGTCCAGTTTACACCCTGATAGCAATTTTAAATAATATAATAAAACATAAAGAACTATGCAAGAAATAGGATTTGACTACAATATGGACACAGAATCTACAATAAGGGACTTCGGACATAGCAGCAATGAAAATTCAGAGTGCAAGTGACATATTAAGTGACATTTTAAAGTGACATTTTAAAGTATGATATTAAAGTGAACAGTGCCGGTTAATGAGAAAGTGTTTTTCATTTGTAATTGTCCTTGCGTGTGTTTGAGAGTCTCACAGCTTCAGGAATGAAGCTGTTTCTCAGTCTGGTGGTTTTACACTTTATGCTCCGCAACCTCCTGTCTGAGGGGAGCGGTACAAAAAGTGAGTGTGCTGGGTGTGTGGGATCCTTCATGATGCCGGAGTCCCTCTTCCTTCATCTGGAGGTGTAAATGTCTGTGATGCTGGGGAGGCTGACTCCAACAGTCCTCTGTGCAGCCTTCACCACCCTCTGCAGAGCTTTCCTGTCTGCAGCAGAGCAGCTTCCATGCAACACGTTCATGCTGGAGCACAAGACGCTCTCCACCACACATCTGTAGAAGGAGGTGAGAACTGAGCTCCCGAGTCCAGCTCTTCTCAAACCTCCTGAGGAAGTAGAGCCGCTGGTGCGCCTTCCTGACCAGAATGGAAGTGTTGCTCCAGATGAGGTTGTTACTCAGGTGTACACCCAAGTACTTCTCTGGAATCAGTGCACTGAAACAATGGCTTGTGTTATTATTGACTTTACAGCAATCCCTCATACTGAGAATGCATGCAGCGACAGTGGAGAGGAAAAACTCGCCTTTAACAGCAAGAAACCTCTAGCAGAACCAGGCTCAGTACAAGCAGCCGTCTGCAACGACCGACTGGAGGTTTGAAGAGACAGAAAACTAAAATAGATGCAGAGGAAACTAAGATTTTTTTGTAGCTCCAGTTGAACGTCGCTCGCAGCTTCTCAAACAGAATCCTCCTCCAAGAAGCTGTCTCAGACACACCAGAAAATAATTTCAACAGCTATATGAGAAACTACCCTGGAACAGAAAGGTAAAAATGTACTTGTGGATTTTTATATATGGAAAAAATGTTGATCTAGAAAATTATTTTTAAGTGTCTTTGTTGGCCCTTAATGTCACCTAATTAATGTAAAAGGATTTCTGAGTTGCTAAGATGTTCTTCTGGAGCAAGATAAGTTACACTGTAAAAAAGGAGATTGAATTAAACAATCACGTTAATCAGGATTAATCATGTTAATCGCTTTTTTTACTGACCAGAGCATAATGGAGAAATATGTTGCTAACAAAATTGAATACATAGAGTAACATCAGAATGAAAAACAAACCCAAATGCAAAGGATAACTTGGGCTATACAGGTTTAAAAATGGCATGCAGTTCCGCAGCAGTTTGTGACATAGCTGGTGACCAAGGGAGTCTAGGGAGGATGTTTCAGGTTGTTGTGGCCGAGTGCCAGTCTCAGATGTTCTACAAAGACCCTTTCATTAAATAATTTGTTTGATAATTGTTCAAATGTATAAAGAACAACCACACACACAGAGGTAAGATTAGTCCAGAGGGAGACTCAAATTGGAAATCCATAGGATTGATACGAGTAAAGCGGGATTTCTTCTACCGCCTTCTACCGCCTTCTACCACCGTATGTGGCATAAAGCTGATAAGGTTGAGAGTCAGCATCATCTTTTGGCCATAAGGGGGTAAAATTTTGAAAAAACGTCTCATGAAATGGATCAGAAAATATAGAAACTTGTAAGAGGCACCAAGGGTATACACCTTTCTTCCTGTAATTCATTTATAACTCTTTTTGAAAAAGTAAACGGCAAGCTATTTCTTCTTGTACATTGATGCCATGGCTAAAAGTTTGGGAAAGAAGAAACTGGTTCTCATAAATGTAACTTATCAGCATGCTCGACTGCGTATGCTCAACAGTCCAGAATACGCAGCTTTGACCTGATTAAGTGGGATCCTTTAATCATCCTATCGAGTAAATGACACCAAATAAAAGGCTGTTGCAAAATAAGCGGTTCCACATTGGTGCAGAGGGTTTTTCTAGTTTTTCATGATTGCAACCAAAATGCTCAACATTGTTATGCAACGGCCAATGAATGTAAAAACCGTCTAAAGGTCTTTGCATTACCCATAGTCAATAAGAATTGTTGCCACACAAATCATCAATCAAACACCAATTTCCTAAGTTATTTAGCCAACGCTGTTCACTATTTAAATAGTGTTTTACCCTTTCCTACTGAATTCTACACACCAGCTTTTTGATTAGCAAGAAGAAAATCAGTCCCAGCCAATGTTCTCTAACTCTCTCTGCCTTTATGGGTATTTCCTCTAATCTTTATCTTCAGCACTGCAATTTGCCCTTCTCCCGATATCCCTCTGCTGAGTCCTTCTTTACGGATGAACTGCATTGCGCTGATCTGTCACTTTCCCTCACAGTATAACACAGTCTCTGCAGCCAGTATTCAAATACAAGGCTGTGATCGGTGATAAATGTGTATAATTACACAGAGTAAAAGCCTGTGGTCTTCCCATTGATTTCTTTGCTCATTTAGGGAATTAAGGAGTCTGAAAATTCCTAAGCACAGCAGACAGAGCCAGGGGATTTCAATGTAAAGTCCTTCCATCTAGGTTCATTCCTACATATATGTTTACAGAGATTCTTATCTCAGTTGGAATGAGACTTCTGATTTCTTACTCTGCGGTTGAAAATAACATTGTGGAATGTGTCCTCTCCCACAAAGAATAAATCAACAGCTCCTGTAACATTGTCTTTCCTGTCCTGCTCAGTGTTGACAGTACCTCATAAGAGGAGCGTACGATCCAAGTGCTGTGTTCACCTTGAGATGTCTCCCCTGGCACTAGTGTTTTTGTTGACCACATGGGGGTCTTTAACCTACATAGGTAGCTACATTAGCGGGGCTAAAAGCATGCTGGAAAACAGCCAAGTCAGCAGCACGACGTGAGCTATGAGCTGAATCCTTTGACATGGATGTGTGTGTGTCTTGGTGGGTTATAGGAAAGCTTCCCTCAGGGTTTTTGCAAGCTTTGCTCCACAGGTAAATAGTTTCCATTCAGCATCCTGCTTCTCTGCAGAAAGCAAACCCCATGTGATGAACAGAGGGATCATAAGCATGCAGCATTCTGAGAATTGTGCATTGGAAGAAGTCCAAGTTGTCTTTTGTTTCTGTTTCAGAACTGCCCTGACAACTCATAATCTGAACAGATGCGGCATCTAGATCAACCTTATCCAACTTGCTAGGAATACTTAAAACGGCTGTACAAGGATCACTGAAATGTACAGAACAAAGACGGAGTCAATTGGAACTTGGCCTCTTCCTGCAACTGATGGCAACGATAACGATATGTTGAGTTGCATTACGCTACTGTCGTCTGGCTGATACCTGATTGCTGCTTATCTGGGAGGTTTGGATCTCTGATGACCACATTGGGACACGACTACTGACATAAATTGAATTCTCCTCAACCAGACTAAAATATATTTTTTTTTTTAGAACCTCTAAGACCAGCTTATACATGAACTAGGTTCTGAGCTCATACCATACACTTTTAAGAATTAAGAATATGTTTATTTATATAGCGCCAATATACAACAGATGTCTCAAGGCAGTTTCCAATCTAAAGAACCCCAACAGATTGCATCGAGGCATTAGAGCTGAAGACTCTGTCAAGAAAATCATTCGGCTAGTTTTTCCTCCAATTTATTTTGGGTGAAATAATACTTTGCATTTGGCAACCTTAACAGCCAACCATGTATACAATATGCCAACATGTCAATATATGGAAAACGCAGATGTCAGGATGCCATAAAAGTCATTAAACTTTTACAGTCTATGCACGATTTAGTGATTTACTTTATCTTCCAGCATGTTAACAAGACAAAAACGACGATGTACAGAAACTAGACAGTGTGAATGTTGTAGTCAATCTAATCCATCTACCTTTACAGTATATCCCAAACTAAAGCATGAATTTTAAGCTTTTGTGCTGGTAGGGTTTGCACCTCTGTGGCTAGTTTTTTTTTTGGCAGAGCGAGTGCAGATATCACTCAATCTGTTTTTTTATGCCTGCCTATACCTGCAGGGTTGTGAGGTAAACTCTGACAACATCACCAGACTATCATAGATTCAGTGAGATCAGGAGCCTACCTGCAAGTGGTCATAATGTTATTACGTTCTGCTTTTTGGTATCCCTGGGTGACGCTGGTAGGGGTCACACGTGTGTGGGGGGAGGGTAGTAGATGTTTCTAGATAAGTGAGTTTCCTTTGGCAGCCAGCCCCAGAAGTGTCATCGCCCATAGACCTCCACTCTAAGTGCAGTCAGGTGCCTCCCTGTCCCTGAGCACCATTTGCTCCCTGTAAAGATGAACCTGTCACCTGGACGATTTTCCGAGAGCAGGCCAGGAAACAGACTGAAGAATTGAATCCTTGTCTTATATGTATTTTATGACAATTTAGACAATTATAAAAGAATGCTCACGTGCGGCTGCGATTGAGTGATTAGGGCACCTTCACTTAATAGACTAAATCATTGATTACAGGCCAAAAAGGGGTCACCTCTGTCTCTGCGGTGCTTTTACCTGGATTAGATTTAATGAAGCGCGACATTCCAGAAAAAAAAAACCTGTGTTATCATTATTATATATGTTTTATATTTGACCTGGGAGTTTGCATTGACATTGCTGCAATGGAAGCATTAAATTATGCTCTCGATATGAGGTCTAGGATGATCGTTTCATACAATGGCTTGTTAAGGTATGTATTTGGTGGTTCTGAATATTGAAGAAAAATAGAAATATTGCATATGGTTAAGGTAACTCTGCTAGAGGGTAAGAGAAAGCGGATTTGTCTGCATGTTGGTGAATGATGAGGTGTGTAGTGAGAGCTAATCTGCTATCTGCCCTGTACAGTAGCCAGTCTGTGCACTGAATGTGAATTACCTGCAGAAAACTAAACCCTCCACTACCTTCTGCCTAGAGTTTTTTTTCCCAGCAGCTCCTATTTAAAGCTATTTGACGCTTTAAAAAAAAACATTTCAGATCATTAACCCATACCTGCAGAACTATAAAAACTCTGTAGCATATTTTATTCAATTACAAATGTCAACACATGCACAACCTTTTTAGCTGTACTTTACATCTAAAGACGTCACAGGGGTTTTATTTATTTATGGATATATTTTGTTAACAGCTATTTTAGTTCAATCAGTCATTATCCCTGACTGGCCTACAAAATAAATGTGTTTACCTTGTATAACATCAGAATGAACAGAGAACTGACTAGGAAATCTATTGGGCTAATAATGTCGATTATTTCCTCTCCTTTCAAGATAGTGATACATTAGCAGTAAGCTATGCTACGGCTGGGCGATATGTACCAAAAATGTATTACATTTTATATAGATATGTTTATATTTTTCTGTATCAAATATTTTTGATAATATGCTTTTGAAAATTAAAAGTCTGGTTTCTAAGATAGTGTCCGTTTCTGAAGCAAGGACTAGGAATAAGAAACTAAACACTACCATAAACTAAAGAGTGAATATTTGAAGACATTTTTTGATTAATAATCTCCAAAACCTGCAGTACTGTTTGGAAGTTAAAATATCCTTAAACACAGTCAGTACTGATGCATTAGTACTATTAAATGTGTAAAATCAATCTGTTGCTCATGTTCTGACCTGAAATATTCGCCTGTATAAATAAGAACAGTTAGGTTGTAAAGAAGCACGTTGACTCTAACATAAAAGTTATCCAAATTGACTGGTTGCAATAGCATGGTGGCAGCAAACCTCATGTCAACTTACAATATTTGGGATCATTTGAAAAAATGTATTGAAAGTTTTTTACTGAACAAGTGAAAGTCTAAATATAAATTGGATTTATATTGATTGTTATCTAACAGGGCCGAGAATATCTACGAACCCTTTATAAATGGGTCTGATTAAAACGTTTGGCCATATAAGAGTTAGCCAAAGTCCCCCCAGCGACACAGCAGGGTCAGTGTTGCTTACTACTGATGGGAGTTTTTCCCACCACTGTGCCAAGACCAATAATCAGGTTACCTTATATCAGTTGAACACTTTTAAGGTTTTTATGTAATAAAGAAATAAACTCATCTTTATTCCAATAACTCAGCACGGAAGACAAGGATGAACACAACTTATTAAGAGTAAAGTTTAACTAAAACTTAAACCAATGCAGGCAACTGTTTTGAATAAAATTTACAATGATTTTGATTGTGCAAACAACAACATTCTTCTTTATGCACATGTTAAAAAACTCCCATCTATCAAAAGATAAAAGATAAAAGTTACACATATAGAAGTATTGTTAGCAGCTCTTTTTCACAGGCTTTCCAATTAAAGGCATAGACAGCGTGACAAGCCAGTCAATTGAAGTCAGCAGTGATTATGCAAGTTGCTTATGCCTAACGAGTAAGCTCAGCACATTGCAAAGAATGGGACACATGCCCAGCCTCACACTGAGAACTACATGTTACTCGTTCATTCCTCTTGTAGAAAGAGAACTGGCACTGGTGAAAACATAGAAAAAGGAAAGGTTTAGTTGGCATGACACCTGTGTACCAAAATTAGAAATAAATTTTTATTTTGCAAGGGATTCATATCTCAGCTTAAATTTCTGGGATACGTTGCAGCTTTTGCAAAGGAAGGCAGGTCCTCTGTCATCAAGGATGAGACAACCCAAAGAGAAAGTAGACTGGTCATAGCCGCAGTCTATAATCTATCGATCATAGATTGATTGAACTGATTGGACAGTTGCATTAATGGAGCTGTTGAGGTGACGTGGGTCAACACTAGTTGCTTCCGTCGTTGCCACTAGGGAGTTTCTTTCTAACCAGGTCAACACGTGAGGTGTTACAGTCACATGTTTGAAGGTGTGAATGGTTGTGAAACCTCCCTGAGGAGAAAAGTCAAGGCTACGCTCAAGCTGTGTGATAGAAGAAACCTGAGGCCACCTCCTCTGTTTCTCGTTTATGGCATATTTTACTGCTCTTTTAAATCATTGGTCTTTTTTTATCTTCATTACTGTTCCCAAAAGAGAGTTCCTGATTCTTGAGATACAACCGCAGAGTCAGTGGTTCGGAATGAGCTGTTTCTTTTTGGTTAATCCAACATAAATGCTACAAAAACTAGGCAAATCTTCTCGGATTCGTTTAAGTCATTTCAGATTCTAAAATTTTGAAATCTAGGGGTTTCAGACTAAGCATAACCTTAAAAAAGTATTAATAGATCATTGTCTGTGCATGTAATGAGTATGTCTTCTAATGAAATAAAATTGAACATTGTGTCACATAAATGCAATTTGGCTGCATAAAGATAATAACTGCGTTAATTTGAATGATAAAATAATGTGTACCTACACCTTTAACGTTCTATCTTATGTGGCCTCCTAGAATCTAGAAGCCCAGATAAATAATTGTTATGATGGGCCTGATGTGGTCCGCAAGCTTTAGATTTGACACACAATGGTTGAAAGATATGCAAACAAAAGTAAGATTTTGTCTGCAGACAGAATTAGTGGAAGATGAAAGTCTGGTATAAATATATATGTTTATTTTTATTTTTGGTGTTTTCAACAGAATTGGGACTATTACGCTCACTGGTCACGTTGCTCTAAACAGGTCTATTTAGCTAAAGGTAAAAATGTCTCTGGATTTTAAGAGATCAGTTTGAGTTTATTAACATCTATTTAGCACCAACTTACAATAGATGTTGCCTCAAGGCCCTTTAAAAGAAAATCAATTCCAATCATAGATACATGATAAACAAATCCTTTGGAAAAAGTTTCCAATCTAAGGAAACCCAGCAAATTGCATCGAGTCATTGAGTTGCAGCATTCACTCCTCTGGAATCAGCGGAACTGAAACTATGGCTTGTGTTGTTGTTTACTTTAAAGCCATCCCTCATACTGAACATCCATGTAGTGACAATGGAGAGGAAAAACTCCCCTTTAACAGGAAGAAACCTCCAACAGAACCTGGCTCAGAACAAGCAGCCGTCTGCCACGACTGAGTGGGGGTTTGAAGAGACAGAAAAACTAAAATAGTTGTAGAGGATACTGAAATAAAAGAGTTTATAGCCGCAGTTGTAGAGCATCACTCGCAACATCTCAGCACATGTTCTCCTCCAAGAAGTTGTCTCAGCCAACAGAACCCCTGACCAGGTGTGGCTACTATGGAGAGAAGAACACTAAGAGAAAACAAATGGGTTAAGAATTGTGAAATGACGGAAACTAAAGCAGATTGGACAAAAGAAGAAAGTAGCAGAGAGAGAAGTTGTCAGATTGTCCTCCAGCAGTCTAAGCCTATAGCAGCAGAACTATAGAAATAGGATAACCATGTAGAGTGAGACATGAAGAAGGTAGAGCAAAGGAGAACCGTCTGTCTAGACTGAGTTCTTCCCCCAACCGGATTAGGCTGTCTTCTCTACCACTTCCTAACAATAAACTTTATCAAACAGGAAGGTTTTAAGCCTAGATTTGAAACTAAACAGGGTGTCTACCTCATGGACTAAAGTAGGAAGGTGGTTCCACAGGGGAGGAGCCTGCTAACTAAAAGATCTGCCTCCCGTTCTGCTTTTAGAGATACTAGGAACAACCTGCAGTCTGAGAGCGAAGTGCTCTGTTAGGAACATAAGGAGTAATCAGATCTCTGATATATGATGGAGCTTGATTAGTGAGGCCTTTACATGTCAAGAGAAGAATCTTAAAATATATTCTGACAGGAAGCCAACGAAGGTCAGCTAAAATAGGAGAGATATAATCTCTCTTTTTAGGTTTCATCAGAACTCTTGCTGCAGCATTTTGGACCAACTGTAGAATTTTTAATTGCATTTTGTGAACTTCCTGCTAATAAAGAGTTACAATAGTTGAATGCTGCAAGTCAATGACTCGATGCAATCTGCTGGGGTTCCTTAGATTGGAAACTTTTTCAAATTGATTGTTAGAATGTATCTTTGATTTTAATTGATTTTCTGTGAAGTGCCTTGAGACGACACCTGTTGTAAATTGGCGCTATATAAATAAACTGATTCTTGATTCTTGATTCTAGTCCAGCCTTGAAGTAACAAATGCATGGACTAGTTTTTCAGCATGAATCCAGAGAGAATATTTCTAATTTTGGCTATATTCCTAAAGTGAAAGAAAGAAATCTTAGATACCTGTTTCAAATGCGACATTTTCTAATCAAAAATAACACCAAGGTTCTTTACTTTCTTACCAGAGCACAATTTGATGCCATCCAGTTAATGGGGTTGACTAAAATGCACAATCCTGATCTAAACTAATTGTAAATATTATAATTATTGTTGGAATTCTCAAGTCTCACATACTTACTGTCTTACTTAGACCCCAAAATAGCAGTTTATGTTTTATGACAGATCAACATGACCAGAACATGTTCTACATGTTTGTTTTGTCAAATATATGGTGTGTTATTAAAAACTCATTTCTACAGGTAGTTTATTAAAACAGTGGGGACTTGGTGAAAAAATGGTTACACAAGGACCAGGTTTAAACATAAAAACATTCAGTAAAACTTTTAAAAACATTTAAAAAAATCTTAAAGGGAAATTATATATTTGGGTAAGATGCAGATTTTGGTGATGGCTGAAAAGATATCCTGTAGCAGTATGTATTACAGCAATTTGGATAAAGTCTTATGAAGAGAATCAAGAAGAATCAAGAATCAGTTTATTTATATAGAGCCTACTTACAACAGGTGTCGTCTCAAGGCACTTCACAGAAATAAGAGAGTTTATAGCAGCAGTTGTAGAACGTCACTGGAAACATCTCAGCCCATGTTCTCATCCAAGAAGCTGTCTCAGCTAACAGAACACCAGCCCAGATGTGGTTACTATGGAGAGAAGAACACTAAGAGAAAACAAAAGGTTAACAAGGTTGAAATAACGGTAACTAAGTAGATTGGACAAAGCAAGAAAGTAGCAGAGAGAGAAGTGGTCAGATTGTCCTCCAGCAGTCTAAGCCTATAGTAGCATAGCTATAGAAAAACTTAAATAACTTAACCCTATAGAGGGAGATATGAAGAAGGTAGAGCAAAGGAGAACCGTCTGTCAAGACTGAGTTCCTCCCCAACCGGATTAGGCTGTCTTCTCTACCTCTTCCTAACTATAAACTTTATCAAACAGGAAGGTTTTAAGCCTAGATTTAAAACTACACAGGGTGTCTGCCTCACGGACTAAAGCTGGAAGCTGGTTCCACAGAACAGGAGCCTGATAACTGAAAGATCTGCCTCCCATTGTGCTTTTAGAGATTCTAGGAACCACCAGTAAACCTGCAGTCTGAGAGCGAAGTGCTCTGTTAGGGACATAAGGAGTAATCAGATCTCTGATATACGATTGAGCTTGATTAGTGAGGGCTTTATATGTAAAAAGAAGAATCTTAAAATCTATTCTAAGTTTGACAGGGAGCCAATGAAGGGAAGCTAAAATTGGGGAGATATGATCTCTCTTTTTAAGTTTGATCAGAACTCTTGCTGTAGCATTTTGGACCAACTGTAGAGTTTTAATTGCTTTTTGTGAACTTCCTGCTAATAAAGAATTACAATAGTCCAGCCTTGAAGTAACAAATGCATGGACTAGCTTTTCAGCATCTGCCCTGGAGAGAATATTTCTAATTTTTGCTATATTCCTAAAATGAAACAAGAAAATCTTACAGACCTGTTTTATATGAGAGTTGAAAGACATTTACTGATCAAAAATAACACCAAGGTTCTTTACATTGTCACCAGATGCCAACCTGATTCTATCCAGGCCAAGTGGCTGACTAAGCAATTTCTTTTTTAGGGGTTCTGGTCCAAAGATAACAACTTCTGTCTTTTCAGAGTTCAAGAGCAGAAAGTTTAAAGTCATCCACATTTTTATGTCATCTAGACATGCCTGTAATCTACCAAACTGACTGGATTCATCAGGATTTATAGATAAATACAGTTGTGTATCATTAGCATAACAGTGGAAATTAACACCATGCTGTCTGATGATTTTACCAATAGGGAGCATGTATATAGTAAATAGAATTGGGCCAAGTACAGAACCCTGTGGTACTCCACAAGTAACCTTACAATGCGGGGAAGATTTGTCATTTAGATGAACAAACTGGGATCTATCAGACAAATACGATTTAAACCAGCCTAGTGCTGTTCACTTGATCCCCACAGTGTGTTCGAGCCTCTCAATGAGGATATTGACTGTGTCAAAAGCAGCACTGAGATCTAAAAGAATTAGAATAGACACGAGCCCATTGTCTGAGGCCATGAGAATATCATTTTTCATTAGAGGATGGTCCGCGTTTAAAAGAGACTCTGTTCACAGTCAGAACTTGTTTTATATGATACAATGATGTTCATCTGATGTTCATACAGCGACAAAACTTGTTTCCTTTCTCCAATAGGCAATTATTGACACCTGCCATGAATTAGTAAAAACCAAGTCCAGACTATGTTCTGAGAAATATGGTTCTCATTTGCTCTGGATTCATGCTTAAGTAGGGCAAATTGCAAATGCTGCTTGCTCTACGTTCCCAGTTGGGTCTCTGCAGGTCCTTAAGAGCCTCCTAGGTCCTTTGCTTCTTTAATCTGCACACAGGTATGCATTGGGGTGCTTCTGTATTTAGGGATGTTAGAGAAAAGGGGACTAGAAACAAATGAGGCACCGTTTGTGTTTCTTTTGCACCCTGGACCCACATTCGACCCTGTAGGCTAAGTGAGCTTCGGTTGACAGAAAAGCCTCCTCTGAACAGTTTATCTCCTCCACTCATTGCTTTGATGTGTTGTTATTGCGTTATTGTGGCAGTGGTGTGCTGCATGGAAAACGGTTTGGAGATTGGATGGAGGGGGAGGGTGTTGGGGGAGTGTTGGGGGTGCAGCAGAGAAAAGCATTCTGCAGTGAGAATGTGCTCCCACTGAAGCGTAGAGAGACTGCAGCAGAGTGAATGAGGCTGTGCACCACCTGCAGTCGATTGTGTGCGAGTGTGTGTGTCTGAAAAAGAGAAAGGGAGAGATAGTGGGAAATAATCACCCAAGACACAATGATTCAACACCCTGTCCCTCTCTCCTCCGCTCTGCGACCCAGTTCTCCTCGTGGACCACAATCGCCGACCTGTGCCTGTATCACATCGGCTTTGCACCGACAGGGCAGCCTCTCGCTTGTGTGTGTGTTCTCAGTTCTCTAAAACACGCTCCCCTCTCCTGGTTCTCCTACAGCGACCTGCTGCTTTCCGTTTTGTCATTCCCTTCCTTTCCTGTCGTCTCGCATTCATCCAGGTTTTCTCTTGTGACTCGCTCTCCATCCCGTCTGTTGCTATTCGATGCACACTTTTTTTCGTGTCATCATCTTTAACTAAAATATACCCCAGGAAACCTGGCACCCCCTTCCGTAATCCATCCTTTTTTTTTTGTTTTTGCTCCAGGTCTTTCCCTACCACCCCCCACCCCCACCCCTCCCTGCATGACTCTTTTGCTCCCCTCCTCCCGCTCTTACTAAGTAAATGCTGCAGCATCACTGCATCCTTGTGTGTGACAGTGTGTGTGTTGCCGAGCCGCACGGAGCGAAAGAGATGGAGTGTGTGTGAGCGGAGTGTGTGAAGGCGAAGCACCGGCGATCCTGGAGCCTGGAGGGTAGCCGTGTGATCAGGAAGGGGTTGGGGGTGGGCGTGGGGGGGGGGGTTCTTGGTAGGTGCCCCTCTGCCTGCAAACACATTTGCCAGGACAAGCGTTACATTCAGCCGAGCCTTCGCATTTGTGTGTGAGGGGGGAGAAAAAGTGAGTGAGGGAATGCCAGCATAGGTGTAACGGTGTCGATGATCAGCAGCGGGCTCTTCGCATCATGCAGCCGACGGTACTGATCACACTTTGAGGACTGACTCATCTAGACCAGGCTGTGAAGACAAATGGATGAACAGACAGGGAGACATTTTTTCAGCTCAAAGAAGGCTGAAGGTTCTCTGAGACCTTCTAAGGTCTAGTTTGTTTCATGGAAGCTGGTAGCCTTCCCTGAAAGGCTACCTTGTTTGCCCAGAAATTGGAATTGAAGACACAGAGTCCAACAGATATACCAAATTGCCAAAAACTCCTGAAGAGGAACAGATATCCTCAATCACTGTCTGACTCAGACACTTCATATTTGCTCCAGGTATCAGGACAAGAGGATCTCCTGTCTTTGCTTAGTGTTTTCCTGGTGTTGAGGACTGTTGCAGGATCCTATCGCAGTGCTCGGAGTGCGAGATAAGAAGGCTGGCAGACAAGACGGGACAGACACAGGCATGGCTCGCCTCAACTGGTGCCTGGCTGCTGTCATTAGCTGGGGCAAGTTCCTCTTTGCCTGTTTCTTTCCTCTGCGAGGAGCCAAACGAAACAAGGTAAGACCGTGATGAGCGTGCAAGAAGAGAAGTGGGAAATGACTGTACTCCCACTGCCTCTCTGCTGCTTTAGCATCTATTTTAACTGATCAGTTGGCATGACACCTGCTACACTATAGGTTCTGTTCTCAATTAAATTACCCAACAGTGACTTGCATTCATCTGGCCTTGCCTAAACCACCAAAATGACGTAGTTGCGACAATGAGCTTGGATGCTGGTCATGGACGATTGTCTGAAGAAGAATTGTAGAAGTGCTGATTCAAGGTTAGTGTTGCATTTGCAAGAGGTCTCCAGGTGACGAACCTTGGATGGATGGGGAACTTTGGTCCTCAGGTTTTGCTATTGAAAGGTCTGGCAGAATATTGCTGCCAAAAAGGGTCACCTTGATTTGAAAGCTGCAGAACTGAGATGCACTTCATAGAAAAGGGGTTGCTGTTTTTTCCCTCATTGCGGTCCTGCTTAACTGGTACTTGAAGGGGTCTGTCATGCTTACAACATACTTCATCAGTCATGTGTCATATTCGTTAGCAGAGTTCATCGAGTGGTCACTACTAAACAAACATGCATTAGAGGTAGTCTTATTGGCAATCTATGTATCTTTGATTTTACTCATCTAGTAATCATTCACGGCTAACATCTCCTGTTCTGGCAACTTTTCCAGTGACAGCAAGAAGATTGGGAAAGGTGTTATGTAGGGCTTTCTAGCTTTCCTCAGATCTATGTACAACAAAGAGAGACTCTTTTTTTCAGCCAGAAAACATTCAGCCAGAGACAAAATTGCTTCAACACAAAACGCCTTCAGCCGATTATGACCACAAGCAAATTGCCAATTTAAGGAAACTTTCATTGGATTCTGAACATAAGAGGTTTTAAATCTGCTGTGATGTTCCCGGAGTGTCGTTGTAGAGTGTGCTGGTGAAGATTTAGCTTGCAATACTGCAGGCACGCGTCTCTTCCAGCACCAATACCAAGAGAAAACCCACTCCCCTCCCCGGCACCACCACCACCCTCGCCCAATTGCCGCAGCTCCTTATCTCTTCACCCGCACTCGTTCCCACCACACAGCCCCTCCTCTCGACGCATTCTCTTGTAGTGTTTGTGTGTGGAAATCCACTCATAGGTCTCTTTTTCCCTCGGCCTAGTCAATTTTTTTGATTTCCATATTTTTGCTTGCCTTGCCGTAGTGACGCATAATCCAGCAAAACTCTTGACAGAAAATACCAAAGCTTGTTCTTGAAAGATTATTCTTGTCAACACTCCTACCCTCTTTTGTAAAATAAAATGAATGTAGCCTACATACCTTGTTTGTTTGCAGATGTGATTATGTATAAACCTTAATGTTTTAAGTAAAGCAACTCATAACTTGTATCAGATGTTTGTATGCATATTTTGTTTGTTTTAAAAGGAATTCATCTAATAAAACATTTTATTTATAAGCCTCAGCCTCCATGAGAGACTACTCTCATGTAGGCTGTATACACGTATATATATATATATATATATATATATATATATATATAAATATATATATATATACAATATTTTTTTAACCTTAAATTTGGATAGGTCAGGAGAAAACAAGGCCAAGGGTCATTTTGACTGTTTCATGTGTAGTTTAGCATGTTGTGGCTTTGGTTCTTTGTCTTCTCATTTGTGATGTCTTTGTTATGCAATCATAAGCCCCTTTGACTGTTTTTCAGCATTTTTTTTAAGTCTTACTCTCCTTTTTAATACAAAAAAACTTCTATCCTGTCCATTCTTTCCGAATCCCTTCTCATTGAGTTCCTTATTTTAGCAAGTTTCCTCATAACACATGGATATTTGTAGTGTCGGCTGTTGCGCTGTTGATCCAAAAAGCTCACTGGGAGGTGAAAGTGGAGAGGTACAGCAGCTCCACATCTTCCCTCCGAGGACTGCTGTGAGGTGTTCAGTTTCCATGGCAACATGGCTCACACAGTCCCCACATGACGGGGCCGGGTTACTACAGGAGATGGGATGCGTGTTCGGCCGTGGATGTGCGGTGGTTTTCTAAGAGGGAGACGAGGGGGTGGGGGGGCAAGGAGGTGTCAGTGATGCAGGGTGAAGCTTTTCTCCATATGTGTTACTAAGGCGACACTATTGCAGCTATATGAAGGAAGTAGCCCATGTCTTTCACATCCTTTCATGCTGTTTTATTTCCAAGTTTTTCTTCCTCCTCAATTTTTTCTTACTTGAACTTAATTTGCTTCCTTCGTTTCAAAGCGATACCAGCATCCGTGTTAGTTTACCAATTATTTCAGCGCTAGGTAAATTTCCACCAGACAGCAGTAAGACAAGGAATGGCTGGAAAGCTGTTTTCTGAATGGCTCCTTATTCTCTGCAGCAAATGCATGACAGGCTCATTCACTGCCTTCAACCCCACTACGCTTTTACTTTCCCCACTCAGAAATGTCAGGGAGCAATACTGTGGTACGCAGGAGGACCATTCCCAGAGAATCTTAGGCTTCTTTCCTGAATGGCTCACTGTACTCCAGGCCCACAGAGCTTGATGGATGCTTTGTTATTTTATCATGAATGTTTAAAATGTGATGGATTCTTCAGCAGCAGAAGGAAATTCCCCTTTTCAAACATGCGTTTTCTAACCCATTCAAGTAATTAAAGGCATTGTTTGTGCATTTTCCAAGTAAATGTATGCAACTTTGAGTTTTTACATGTTTTAAACATCTAGGATAAGCTTGCCAAAAGGCTTGTCAGAGTCAAAAAGAAGAGTTTTTCCAACCTAAATCTAGTTCTATAGGAAAGCTTACCCAGCAGCAATGGAATTAATGGTGGCCTGTTGTTGAAGTATCTTTCAAAGTGATTACATGAGCAAAATCTATAAAAGCCATCATCCAGCTAATCTG
>JAVLVB010001287.1:885050-920047 GCA_032876305.1 Orestias chungarensis
ACACACACAGATAATGTGTCAGGTGAGCCTATAGATTGAGGTAAGTGTTACAGTGGAAATGATGGAAGGCGGCATGGATCAATAGGGGGTGTTTTCTCAAAATGAATTGGCTCTTAGCCCTTTATGGATCTGACTGTGGAGTGATGTAATGTCCCTGTGCAACTGGGATAATGTTGATGCAATGCTGGGCTTTGTGCACACAAACACGTGCATACTTCAGTCCTTTGCCGATTGCAATGGATATGCAATGTATGGATGAGTGCATGAATGAAAAGGAGTGAATGCCGCAAGTCAATGACTCGATGCAATCAGCTGGGGTTCCTTAGATTGGAAACTGTTTCAAACTGATTTGTTTATAATGTGTCTATGATTTTAATTGATTTTCTTGTAAAGTGCCTTGAGACGACATCTGTTGTAAATTGGTGCTATATAAATAAACTGATTCTTGATTTAATATTCTAATATTTCTGAAAGGCTTTTATCTGTCTTTTAAAGCCTGTAGACAGATGGACCATCTGTATAAACACCGTAAATCACTAGTTTAAATTGAGTTTTTAAGCAAAATAAATAGGCGTTTTGACTTGCAGATGAGGTTTACATCATTCAAAGAGGTCGGAGTGCTCTCCCTTTCAATTTAAGCTTCATTCTGCTTTAAGAACTAAGATTAAAAGATCGCAATGACAAAATAAGGCCCTCTTACTCAAAAGCTTCATTAAAACTCACTGTAACCCTGACCCTAAAGCATTCAAACTATATATATATATATATATAGTATAATATATATATAGTTAAAAAGGTTAAAAGGTTAAAAATTAAATCAAATCGTTAAAAAAGATGATTTCTGGTTTTTTGATTGACATCAGGCTGCAATTGTGTTTGCACTGTACACTACGACACAGTCACAGCTGGTTATGAACCTTGGTTTTTACTTTTCTGACATACACAAAAAAATTATAGAGCTATACTCTAAACTACTTTCTTGAGGGCAATCAGATTCAACCTCTTGATGAATTAAGATGTTAGTCTTTGATTTTGTATTTTAAATATCACTTTATTAAGTCAGTATTTTGCCTTTTTGATTGCCTCAATTTATGTTAATGGTCTGTATGAAACATCAATTTGGAATTTTGTTACTTACCCTTTAGATTGATTACTTTAAGTGTAGCTTAATATCAAACCAATTGTATTGGAGGTAAAACGTTAAGAGGAGTAAAAACTGTTTTAAACTCTTTGTTAAGTGCTTAGCGAATCTGTGTTTATCCAGTTAGACAAATCTTGCTGTACATAGCAGTAAAGGTATTTATTTATACATGTTATCAATGAATAAATGATGCGTGGTCATCAGGTTTGGTGTTATACACATTGTCTTATGTATTCAAACACCTTACATTGATGTGTTACATATAATGATTGCTTTGTAATATTGTATTTTTAGTTCAATGCAGGAAATTTGAGAAACAGCTTAACTGATCATTTTAACCTTCCAAAGGATCTTTGTTGGCCAACGCCACTGTCCTGTGGGTCCAAAGATTTGCCTGTTTTTTTTTTGCCTGATCTTTAGCCACCTCCGCTCCATCACATTTTTCAGGATCTGCTTCATATGTAGAGGCATGTAATGGTTCTTGGCCCTCTCTCACCTATGTTTGGCACCCTGACCTTACTGACAGTCTACCTGGTCAAAAGGGACTTGCTGGTGTAAAAAAAATTTAAAAGGCTCCAGCCACGTGACATTCATTGTTTCATGAATGGTTGTAATCTTTATTCAAGGAATAGAAAATGTTTGGACCAAGTTACCAGGCAGGAAATGGGCAGAGAGAAGGAGGCAAGACATGAAGCAAAGATCTCAAGGTTGGAATTCCAACCCAGGATGCCCACATTATAGATTATAGTCTGCAGGCATGGGGCATCCGCTCTGTGTTTATAACATGTTGCACGACCTGAACCAATTGTAAGGTCCTAGGGTCTAAGGAACCCCTATTTTGGTCATAGACATCATTCAATGATGGTTGTTGCATCCACAAATGAAAACCTCTTCAAGTTTAATTGTGGTTCATGGATGTAGTTTGTGATGATTGTCCTGATAGGGGTTCGGAGTTAGATCAACAGTGGGGAAGGGATCTGGATGTTAGAATTAAGAATCTGGCAAACATATGAATCCAATACATACAGAAAATGGATATTTGGGTATTTTGGTACAAATGCCTTTTTGAGGATTTCAAGAGGTTTTAACTCCATGCAGGTAATAAAAATTGATCTGTTTACATGGTTAACCGTAATATCGCACAGCAAAACCTGAGGTCTTGAACTGAATGAAACTTGATCCTACAGGGAGACACGTATAGCCAAATATTTGTTTCATAACAATGCATGGTGTTACTGTTTAGTATTTTTGTGCCATGCCCTACCTGTTAAAACATGAAAATCCACATACTTGAGTTGCAAGGAACCATTCCAGTGGATGTTGTGGCCAGGCAGTTTGACTGGGGCCTTGGCAGAGTCACAGTAGCCAGTTTGTCCTGCAGATATTTCACAGGAGGAGAGACGATTTGGAAACAGGAAGGGGCTGCCAATGAAAAATTGAAGTGACATTCACACAGACATGAGTGAGCATGCTTGCAGGGAAGGAATGGAGGGAAGGAGAGGCAAGGTATGAGATGCAAGGAAGCTAAAAGTGGGGGTGGAGGGTTGGTCAGTGAATAGAGTTTGTATGTGCATGTGTGTAAAGGGAGGGAAGGGGAAAGGAGGGGCTAACAAGGACCATTTGAGGAGAGGGAAGTTTTTGGAGAGAAAAGTAAAGGTTAGCGCTCACCTTCTCTACCCCCCCAAAAAATATGGAATAAAGTTACTACACTTCTAGAGCAAGGGACTGCAAGGAACAAGTGAGCAAGAGAACAAGATGGACAGCTAGAAGAAACAGAAGTAGGAGAAGGGAGGGCGCTTACATGAGCGAGACTGACTAAACCCCGGCAGCACTGGGTTTTTTACTCCTCTGTGCATCTCAAACGGCTGGCATGGATTTGAGTAACCAGGGTTTTTGTGGAACCGCTTGGAATATTTGGGAACGCTGTGGATTCTGGCTGTGAGCTTGGACAGCTTTTTTTTTTCTTTTTTCTTTATTTTAAGCATGCCTTCTGTCTCTCTGTCACTGCCCTCTGCTCTGGCGGGAAGGGCCCAAACCTGGGTTTGCCTGTCCTGCATGTTCTGGGTAAGAGACCTACAATTTGTCTAGAATATTTTCAGAAACAGACTACAATTAGAAATGGACATAACTTAGGAATCATCGTTTTTCAGAGATGGTCTACGAGAACTTCCACGTTAGGTTAAGTGGGTGATTAATTTAAATGTACAATCTGTAGAGGGGAAACGTTCATGATCAAAGGTTGCTTTAGAAATCCCAACAGAAAGGAGTAAGTGTGTCCACTGATGAGCACACTTGAAAGCATGGAAGTAAACTCCTCTGGCACCTGGTTCCATACTTGGTTTAGAAGTTCAAAGACCCGTGCGTTCCATCTCGGTCATCAAATGCATCAAATGTAAAGTAGACTACTGCGAGGTCAAGGCAGCACTAATCCATCCGATTGTTCCTCTGGCGACTTGAACTGCTGTGTTCTCGCATCTGGAGTCCATGCAGCCTCAGCACTTGGAGCTATTTCTGGGCTCTCCTGTATAATTTAATCTGCTTCTATCTGGGACTGACTAAGTGCTTCAGGAACCGGGTGCTTTCCACAGAAGCACGCCAAACAATCCCTCAAAATTCATGATACAAAGAATTTGGCCAAAATACGTCAAGGTTTTACCTGCCGTTTTGTTATCGATAGAGAAGACTTTCAAATATTTTTACCTTACATATCTACTAATATCTTCATTGAATTCATGTTTTCTTATGATTGCAGAATGCTCACACACACACACGCAGTATGTAATGATGGGACACACGTGTAAATGAGACATCTGCCCTACTTTTCTCCAGCTTGCAGTGGAGCACAGAGCTATTTACATGCAAGTGGAAAGAAGCAGTGTAGAAGGGAAATGTTCCCATGAAAAGCTGAGCATTGAGATGTTCAGATGTAAGCCCTCAATAGCGCATCAAGAGCCTTTACATGGACAACAAAAAGGAGATGAATGCTGAGCAGGAAAGGGATGTTGGGAGGAGTGACATCATCAGTGGAGAGGAAGAAAAGTTGAAAGACTGAGTGACGTGCGAGAAGATGCTTCTGAGAAAGCTCCTCAAATACATACTATTAATAATTCATCAGCCCCACACACTGAGAGAGAATATTAGATTTGACCAAAAAAAGCTACAAATGCAAGCTAGTTTCCAACAGCACTGGTCAAATACGTCTGTGGGCTCATTACTGTTGTATAAAATGCAAACCGGCTTAACAAAACTTACTTGGAATGTGCAAAAAAAAAAAAAGAAAAGAAAAAAAATTAAGCACAGTTGGCAGGAGATAAAATTTAAACCGTTCTTATAATGTATTTTTAAGAAAGCTATTGTTGCAATTCTTAAATTTATTGCAATTTTTAGTTGTTTTACAAGAAAATACAATAACATGTGCTCTATTTTATTGTAAGATGATTTGCCATGGAATTAATTAAACTTATGAAGCAGAGCCTTCTTAAGCCTTGGGTGGCTTTTATATATATATATATATATATAATATTATAATGTATAATATAATTTATTATATACCAAAATTGTTTATTAATTAGTACGATATCATTTTTCAATGATACATATCAAATTGACTGTACTCTGCCAATTCTGAAAATACCCCATTCTTTCTTTCAGATACCTAAATGGCTACATCATACACAATTCCTATAACTAAATTGAACATTTATTAAAAATAGGCATTAGTGGAAAAATAATAAAACAGAACTTAGATCTTCATTTTATTTTTTTACCTTATTATAAACGGGCAAAGCTTTCCAATATTTGCAATCCAGTCTGAACTGACCAAGATTGTTACACTGAACGTGCACCTATAGGAATTAATTTGCATTTCGTTGTTACATCTTACAGATTTATTGTTTTATGTATTATAAAATTGGTCAAATAAAGCCGGGCGTTAATCAAAAGGCAAAGTAAGAATGTAAAAACCCATGTGTATAATATGTATATTTAACGTGTTTTTCACACTGGTCTGACAAATAATTAAGTGTAGGTATGAAATATTAAAACATTTTCTTTAAAATCTAATGCAGATTCCTACTGTATGCGCTTTTTCCAGTGTACACTAATTTATTAGTTTCACTCCATTGTGTGTTACCTGTGAACATTATTTCCGATTAACTCAAGTTTCACAATTTCATTGCAGCTCAAATAAATATTTCTATTCTGTAGTCCATGGCAGCTGCAACGCTGTCAGGCAAGACGTATGGCAGATCCATCATGTCCTGAGTTGTCTAACAGAGTCCCTTATTGACCCAACAGAATCCCCAGAGAGCTCTGAAAATCAATCAGGCTTTGATCGGACAGTTACTGCCTGCAATGCCTCTGCGTGTGACACCTCTGTTTGAGTTTGTGATGTGCATGTGTGTATGTGGGTTCTAGAAATTCCATTTTCCTCTCGTGATCATGGTAGACCTCCCTTGTAATCAGCTAAGGTACTTTGACTTCTTCAGTTTAGACAGGGGCTTACCCAAACCCAACAGGAGTAGTTCAGCTTTTTGCAGTTACAAAACCTTACCAATGAATGTTAAGGTCATGGCTAGAATAAGCCACCACCTCTATGATTATAACTTGAGATTCTGTTACGCCATAAACACCATAAACAGTATCAGTTACTGCTTTTGACATGCAGGGATGTAATCCAATTTGAGTAATAACTGAAATCGTCTTTTTTCAAGTTTGGAATAAAATCTTTGTTTGAACACTTTGTGACGTTTAAAAGTAATTAATATTTTTAATTTAACAGTTAAATATTAGCCTATTGATTCTGATGATCTTCTCCAAAAAAACAAAATCCTATACAGACCCAGTTTTGGTCAAGAGCCTCAAATTGGATGTCCTGTCCTGTCCTGCTACCATGCAGACATGGCTCCAGCTCACACTTCTTCCATCCTCCAGTTTTTTTATCTGTGTAACCGTGCATGAATGCATAGCCAACATGGAGGGGGGTGTCTTCAAGAGAGAGACTTTCCTCAGAGACTTTTGGATGTCACTCTGGCTAAACAATGCTCTGTGTTCTCATGACCAGGTGATTTATATCCATTGTGACTGGACACCTCACTCCAGGCCCCCAGGCAACCATCAGCTACCCCTCAACCCAGCTTTAGCCCCCTTACCCTGGGCCCTATGAGATGCTCTGCCTCCATTTCTCATACTGCAGTTTGAATTTCAGCCCACATACCCCCATAGCTGCCAAATGAATTTATTCCCCCATTCCTCTTGATGTCTTAAATGTCCAAAACCACGAAGCTTTAAGATAGGGATAGCCATAGGAAATACTCTGCAAGTAGACCAAGAAACAATTCACTGTACTAATTTTAAATTTCTGTGCCTCTTTTAGCAAAACAATTAGATTACCTACATGTGTTGAGTTGTACTAATGTAGAACTGGGATGGTGAAAGTGTGGTATCCCCACTGTTGTTTATAATAAATAAAAAAAACTAGCTGGGTTGAGTTAATTAAATCCAAACCTGATAGATGTTTATGATTCAACCAAAATGAAATAAGTGATTGGCCAGGAGAAGACCAGGATTAAGTCTTGGGAGAGTTTTGATTTATGTTCAGATACTGAAAGTGTGGATTCTTCACTCTTCACTGAAAAGAAACACATAGAAATAAAAACAGATATAACTACTTGAATGTTCACTCTTGCCAAACAAGTTTACTGAGATAAAGGGCCTGAAAGTTTGAGAGGAATTCTCCCAAAACCAGGTCAGTAAACTGGTGATGTTACAACAGCTCTTCATTTACATTACTTTGGAATAAGCCAGTATTTACTGTCAGCAGATTAGAACATGGGCTGCAAACTCCTCGTCATTTTGGGCTATATCAAGATAATGAATGCCCTCAAATGGAAGAAACTGTTAAAATATTAATAAACGGCTGTCTCTGCATTAGATTCTTAAAATGCCATGGTTAAGAAAATTATTTCAAATTGATTTACTTTGACAGTACATATTTGAAACAACTTTGATTTGAAAGTACAATAGTGTTTAGGCACATCTTAAAGGTTTTATTTAAGTGGCCCTCTAGAGTCTAGTTGAACAAACTACATGACAGACTAAAGCAACTGTGTTGCAAACACATGGGGCGATTGATCTGTTTAGCTTTTTAAATTAAAAATACAATCTTGATTTGAGGCATTTTGATTTACTCCAGTTATTTTCTTTTCCAGTACAAAAATCGATTGATAGGCAATTGTGACAGGAGGGCAAAACTGAAGAAATCAGTAGGAAATACTTTTTCACTGCCATGCAATAATTCTACACTTCATTGCACCAAAGTAATTGCTCTACAGTCCGAAATTAGGGATCGCTAATGCATCCATGTATACGATGTGTTGGTGGGGGCTTTTTGGTCATTCCCATGACGTCTAGCCTATGAACCTTTTGAACAGATGACCATCAAATCAAGCCACTGCACATGTTTGTTAACTTTTCTTTCTTTTTATGACACAAAAGTACCAATATGCAATATCAATATTTTTTTCAGACATTGAAAAAGCAGAGTCTTTTCGTATATTTGTTAATTCCTCTTTTTAACTTGAACTATGCTTGCAATAGACATTTAATACTTTAAAAGTTAGAAGAACCTGCTGATCAACAACCAGTGTGTATTAAAACATGGCCTGTAATGGTCCCCAATGTAAAACTCAAGAAATACCTCTTTTAATAAGAAATACTTTTTTTCTCTCCTAAAAAAGAAGTCAGAAACAGCAGAGCTCATTAGCCAACATGCAAGTCCAGGTTTATTAGCTGCAAGGTAATGATCATAAGCAGCCCAGACTTGATGATCACAGCACATTGATCTTTGGGTCTCTCTGTTCAAACCTAATATTGATCGTTGTACACACATGCACAAACAGGATAAACTGCTGCCGTCAGATGTAAGTACACTCGTGTCAAATTCCACTCAGCTGGGCAAAAAACTATTCAGATCAACTTGGTCATTTACAAGTTAAATACATAGCACTGGTAAAGAAACTAGAGGCCACATCTATCTATATATTTATCTGTCTGTTTGTTCAAAATCAATACAATTGCTACTTCATGTCACCCATTGAAAATACTGTATGTCATGCCAAGGCACACATGGTCTGTTCTGATGAACAACAAGCTTTGCAAGTTAAATTCTTAAAGTGGCTACAACTGAAGGTGTCTTGTCTTCGTTTTTGATTAAATTAACTATTTATTACCATTTAGTTTTTGACCACTTGGTGACAGTAACAAGATCACTTAATTTTATGGACGTGACATTGTTTCTTGAACAAATTCATTGATATTTATCAGTCTGGAAAGGGCTACACAGCCATTACACAGCCTTTAAAACTTCCATAAACAATTAGAGCCAAACATACAGAAAACATGGAAGAGTACCTTGCAAAGAGTGTGTGGGCTTATAAAACCCTCCAAGTGCACATTTACAACTAATCCCAGACGGATGGTGGTGGAAGTGATTGTTTTGGCCTGCTTTCCCGTGTCTGGATGATTTTTTGTGATCAAGGGTATAATGAATTTAGCTGTCTAGTGGAAAATCTAGAAGGAGACTGTCCAGTCACGAGTTTCTGACCTTAAGCTCGAACTTATTTTGGTTATGTCTCTAGAAAAATGAACCAAATCACTATAGTTAGTCCAACCCTGAACATGAAGAGCAAATATCTGGAGTGGCTTTGTCTGGAGTTTATTCTGATTTAGCACACCTTTTAACAGGTTGCCAAGTAATAACAATTGTGTAAAGATTAGTGGATTTAAAATCCTCCACATGGAATACAAATGGCCGCCATTAGTATCATGCCTAGAGTACTCATTTAAGTGTGAGGAATGCTATTTTTTTTGATTGCTGAGAGGGAAAGTAACTAAACACTTTTAAAAGATACTATTAGGACCATAATTATTCCAGCTTCACCATCTATTCGCATTTCTTCAAATGAGACTTGCCAGCTTTTTTTCCCTATTTTAATGACAAAGAGAAAGCTGACTGACCACTCTGTCTGTGTTATTCTTCACTTCACTCTGTTATTATAGATTGCTTCCAGCCAGTGTCCCTACCTGAGCTGGTTAAACTTGTAAGCATTGTGAAGGCATTCTTCTGCTCTCCAGACTTTTTACCAAGATGCTTGTATTTCAGTTCATTGGTCCTAATGTACTAAAAACAGTAACTGTTTCTTTAGCTTCTCGTCACGTACCTGTTTGTCTAGGGTTATTATCAACCCACTGTTTAAAATTGGGTTCTTCTTTGCTTAGAAGTTATTGACCCATCTCTAACCTTCCCTTTCTGGTCAAGATTGTAAATAAGGTAGTCGTCAAGCAATTAACTGCTGCTCTAGATTACCACAATGTGGTTGTTCTCTTATTTTTCTGAGAGATCAACATCTATGTACAGATTAAATTCGTCTCATCTTTGTTTTGGTTTTTGTCAGGGTGCTATATTGGGCCACTTTTTGTTTTGGGTTTAAATAAAGGGTGGATGGCTGAAAGTTTTCTCATACTGTATGCTGGGAAAACCGGAGTAACCAATGATAAGTTTTGCATCTGAAAAAACTGTATAGATAAAGCAGTTACTTGGGCGCTTAGTTGTCTAAATCCTCGGTTAGACCCCGATGGATAACCTTTGTTCTTTGCCGAGCTTAGTCATACTGTTTTTCACTCAGAAATGGAAATCCTAAATCATGCTTTTGTTTCGTCTTATCTAGTTTTTTTCAATGTACTTAATACATGTTTAACCCAAACTTTCGCAGGCCTCTTGCTGTCTGTGCAAAATGTTGTTCCTAGGCCCTTACTGGATGTTTTTCTCAAGTAACTCCACCTCATTTTTGAGTTAATTTCAAGATACCAGAAATCCACTCGATAATGCATCCCTACATGCCAATCAGGAACTTGAGGCCCTGTGATCAAAACCTGCTCCAAGACAAAACTAAAAACCAAAGGAGTCAGAACCTTTTCTCTTGTGGCTACCGGACTCTCAAACTCATTATGTTTTTCATTTTTGCACTACATTCAGTCAGATTGACAGAATCAAGGCTGCCATGTAGTTAGCGACACTTGGTCCTCTGACCACCAACAGTACGCAAAGCTGGTGAAGCTTCTTGCCCAGGTACAGGGCTTGAAACGTAAAACCCACCAGTTATAGGACAAATTCATACCTCCTAAGCCACATCCTCAATGTCCCTCCCAATTTTAGCTGATTGGCAGCCAAGGCTTGATTGCAAATAAATCTTAAGGGGTCGGTTATTACTTCAGACAGGACCAGGGGTGCTATCTAAAAAGCGGTTGGATAGCTCAAGTGGTATGTTGCCTGATTTCCAATTGGAAGGTCATGGGTTCAAATCCAGCCCATGGCAAAACACACCACAGCATCCAGTGTGGGCCCTTAGGCAAGACCCTTTGCACTACTGCCCACCTGATGCTGCAAATGGCTGCCTCGGTGTAATTACACCAAAACAAATTCCTAGAATGTCCTGTATATACCTGGCAAATAAAGTTGATTTAATCATACCTTAGATAGCATTTTACTCATACTATTAAATTGTGGATGATGATTTGAAACATTACATTTGGGAAAAACGCTGAAACAATAGGCATCTCTTATTGGGCAATTTCAGTCTTCCAGGGCAGGTGTCCTCCAAGTTTTACATGTGTCTCTGCTTCAATATACCTGAGTCAAATAACAGGACTTTAGAGAACGTGACTTATACTTGGGATACTTCTAGAAATTCGGCCCTAGAGGTCTGGAGTCGCTCACCTCTGCTTTAAGGTGTAGTCTTGCAATGACTATAGTTTCTCCTCCTTTATGTACAGTAATACTGATGGGTAATTATTTTCCGGTAACCATTCATAGTGTCATAATCGGTAGAAGAATGGTCCTTATGGGCAAATAACCAAAGTGAAGTTTTCCTTAGTTCTCCTTTTGTGCTGGTAGATAATGAACTGTTGAACCGAGAACTGTTGCTTAGAGAATTCGGGGTTCAGTTTTTTTTTTTGGGTGCCATGTCTTAAATATGTGGTTTTGCTTGAGATTCATTTGAAATTACTGTAGCTTTAGATGAGCTCTCATGCATGTTCCATCGCTTCTAACTCCAATTTCCTGATCCAGCGTCTAATTGCTGTCTAATCTTCCGAGATTAATCGTTAACTGCTCCAAAGCCGTTCAGTCTTTAATGTATCTATCCACTTATCATCTGATTTCCTGTCTTTTATCCTTTACCTACCAAAGTGTTTGTTCTTTAAAAGCTGAAGTGGTTCCAGGTAAAATCCCTCAAGCACTAAGGAACCTGCAAACACATTAGTTTTTTTTTCCACTGTGGTTTTAACTGCTTTTCCAATGGGGGACTTCTTCTTGAGACATACTGTACAGAAACAAGTAGGGAAAAGGCGCAAAGTGCATACTTATTAAAATGAACTGTAACCGATTTATTGTACTGCATTATTCTATCCGTTTTACATTACAAAGATAATTCCAAGTCTTCCTTACTTGAATGTCATGTTTGTATTCCCATTTTGATATCCAAGTGACTAAATACATCTCAAAATACATTTTGAGAAAGAATAAATTGCTTAAAAAGTTTTTTTTTACACATATTTCCCATTGCTGGTTACCTCAGTTTTCTATTCTTGTCTCCCTCTAGCATACAAACATCACACAAACCATACTTTTAGTATCTCTCCCTCTGCTATTCCTATTTTCTCCTGCTCGCTGTCTCACAAAGCCAACCATTGTTCCTACAGAATTTCATTTTGCTCAAAATTGAAAGCAGGTGTTGCTCTTTCGTTCAGTAAGAGGGGTGACCGGCGGGTTGGGTTTCTTTTATGCCATCATGTTATCCAGCCTTTTTTCCAGATGACTTAGTTTGTGTGTTTACCACAACAAATTTGCTAAACAACGAGTCAAAGTGAAATCAGTTGATTTTTCGGGTATTTGTTTGAATGTTTTTTTTAACAGTGAGTAAAGCTAGACAGGCACACGACTCTGGAAAATGTCATTAAACCAAAAAATATATATTAAAAAATCACTTCAGTATCGTATGTTATTCCAAAACCTGGTGAATTTCTAGTGCCTCTGAGCCTTGGAGAGGATTACTGCACATTTGAGAATGCTGCCTGAACATTTCATGTGCTACGGGGTTTGTGTCAAATTACCTCATAATGCAAGACGATAGCACACATCTTTACCTCAACATGTCCCTTGTTGTGTGTTTAAAACCCATTCTTCCAATTTATGCGGAAACGCTCCCCTCTTACTGGGCATAAAACAGAACCATACATGAAGTTTTGGAATAGAAGAGGTCTGCTGGACTTAAACATGGGAATGAAAATGGATATTCATCTTTATAGATCATGTTTTCTGTTGTTGTGTATTACACCTCAAGGTAATTACTCTCATGATGAGACATTCCGCATGTGACAGTATATATAATCTAAACTTATCAATAAAATAGAAAACAAACTGTGAATTTTTTATTTGATTTCATTGTGTGGAAAGACAGGGGCTTGCCTTTGAGACTTGTCCTTACCCACCTCTTCCCCATTGGTTCGACTCTAAGTGGGGTCGCGGGCGAGTTAGAGTAGGGATGCTTTTCATTAGCTAAGTGCAACTGCAGGAAAAGAGCACCAGGCCTTGATTTTCTGGGCTCCATGTCTCTCCATGTGCAGTCACAGAAAATGCCCACTCTCGTCTTTTTCCACTCCTGGCTCTCCCTCTGCTCCTTCTTTTCGTTGAACCCATTTTTTTTATTTATTTTTTTTGTCTCAGCGTCCTTGCCACTCAACATGACACTCCTGCACAGTTTTCCCTCCTGGGAAGCTCCCGCAGGCGAGGAGGATATGAGTTCTGCCTTTCTTTGTGATAGCTGCTCATTTGTTTTGGGGGGGGGGGATTTCAAGAGACTTTTCCAGCAACATTATTACTAGTAATTACGGGAAAATGGTTGCAGACTGCTTTGATTGATGGAAACATGTAAGCAAATTAGATGGTTGAAACATCTATCCCCATCACCAAACATATCGTTCCGAATTTATATGTTTTTTACTTGTAATCTGAACCACTGAGGCCCTTTCTTCTCCTACGTTGGATAAAGGAAACCGTAAATTCCAGATGCTGCATGGCACACATCCAAGACTAATTTGCACCCCTCATGTCTTGATGCTTCCAATGGTCCTCCATGCCAGGCGGTTCATTCATGCTTATACGTCACCGTCTGTGTGCAGCTGCAAACATCTGCCTGTATGTTTTTGATCTGCTGTTCTTTGCGTCCCGCCTCATCCATCATCGAGTGACAGTTCAGGTTGACCCCAGTTGCCACAGCAGTCAGGTAACCATGGCACCTGGCTGTGACACAGCTGGCTGTGTGGGATCGGTTCAGCTGGTGGCTTTTTGCCAGGTCATCGTTAACATTGGGGCTGTGGAGTGGCACCAAGGTGCTTTAAGGTGCTATTTATAAACCCAGCCAGACAGAAAGAAATGTCTGCCTGTTCAAGTTGGTAACTGACAGTGAAAAAGCTTCTACGATCATTTTAACAGTATCGACTAAGTTGAGTGATAGAAATAATTTAACCTGAGAAAGATTTTATTTCTTTTGTATGTTTCTTAAAACAAATGGGGGAAAAAATCTATATTTTGTATGACTAAATAAATTAGGGCAAAATAATGATACTAAATAATTGCTGTGTCCTCTTATTACATCACTTAAATCATCTTTCATCATGTGATAACAAGCATTGGGTTCATGACATTTTATTCAAGTTTTCTTTTTAGTGTCAAAACTGTTTTATTGGTTTACGTCCCAGAAACATTTACAGCAAAACTAATGCACGATTATTAAAGATGGTATTGCAGATTTTCTTTTCAGAATTTGTTTATTTGAGTCCACTTTCATGACATATAAATGTTATTCTTTCACTTGTTTAAAGTAAGGGAACATTATTTATTTTAAATATAGACCAGAAATTGCAATATGTACAGCATAAATAGCAAAGGACCATAAATGGATCCCTGAGGAATACCACAGGTGGGAATAACTGTAAAAGAATGTAACTTTTAAATAACTTTCTCCTAATTTTTAGTTTAGAACCCAATGTTTACTATTAGAAACTATAAGTTTTCTCTATTTTCCTCTGCTACTTTTCTGTTTAAACACCCCTTCAGCCATCACAAGTGGTAGTCAGCTCTTGATTTAGGGTGTACAGATGAAGCTTAAGCATTAACCCACAACTTGAAGCCAGTCTTTGCTTCAGTACGCGTGGAACAGATCAAATATCACCAAGGAGAAAGTTTTTATTTTTTTGAAGCGTAATGTTTTATTTGAGTGTGCTTTGTCTTAATATGCTTTGTCCAGCTCTGTGTAGCCAAGATCAGCTATGGTGCCTCTCTGGAGTTTTTGGCAAGACTGGTCACAGTCACAAAACCCATTAAGATGGGGACAGATTAGAAAGTATAAATGATGCAAAGTTTACTTTTGAAAAAGCTCTGAGCCAAATTAGATGTGGGACATGGAGGGTACAAAACATAAAAGGCGAAAGAAAAATTAGCTTGAATATGATGGTGCAAAGGATTGCATAACTTTTATCAAGAAATATGTTAAAGGGGTTCAGTTAAATTATAAATCATAAAAATGTATAATAATGGTACATACTTTAGAAATAGAGAACAGGGAATTTAAACTTTCAACCGTTATGCTAAAACAGTTGAGAGTGTTTTTTAAAAGGCAAAGTACCATCATACTGAACGTCAGTACCTTGCATTGAAACTTTAACTTTTTCTTTAGGGGTAAATATCATAACCTGGGTAAACAGAGGAATACAAGATAAACAGCTTAGCTAAATGAACTTGATTTAAAAAATATGACTTAATATCTGTTAAAGTTATGCTTGGATGTGGTTAGCCAGATTTGTACAGGTAACTCAGCTCGCCACTGTTAGTTTAACATCAGAGAGAACATTTAGATTTTTCTGGGATTCCACTGTAACAAGAAAAAGATTTTATTTTATCTTAAAAATAAAAATGTATATAGGCCAAAAACAGAATTTCTTTTTGCCTCAAGGAATCGATGTGGATATATTTTTTTACCTTTGAGTGAGGCTATCTGAATAAGGAAAGTTAATAAAATTGCAAACATATTTATAAATCTTCTTTTACCTTAGCAATTATTACATAAATTATATTATACATTTACAGTCATTGTTACATTCTTATCCTTGTTAATGTAAACACGAGCAGCTTGTTTCAGCTCAGCTGTGCTAAACCAAATGAATAAAGGTCTTTTTTGTTGTCATTTTGAATAAAATCTCGAGTAAAAACATGCACTCGTCCGAAACAACTTGATAGTTAACTGCACACTTAGGATTTATTTATAATAAATTACATTGAAAACAGTTGCATCAACTTTAATGTACCCTAATTTTGATGTCAGATTTTTTTTAAAGGTTTATAAAGATTGATTACACATTCACAGTTTTGTACAATTCCTCATTAGTGCTGCTGCTGTCAAGTGCCTTTAAAGCTGTTACAGAAAGCAGGAAAATTATTTTGTTTATTTCCAGTCAGGGTAAATATCAGTATTTTGTTAAATATGATATTTGAGGCCTTTGAGGAGTTGGACTATCCTCATATCTCTAATGTTCGTTTCATCTGATTCTATTTTCATCTAAACAAACAAATTCAAGCTTTTAATATAGTGACAAACATAGCATACGGCACCAGTACTCCCACTGACAAGCAGGTTTCCACCTTTAATGCAGACGAACATTTGGCAGGCACCAACTTCAAATTCAGGGATGTGAATTCTGAGATTAAAATCATTTTTTATTTGGTTAAGGACCCAAATCTTCATTATTTTTTCCCTATATTTTGGAAATACTTAATTATAGGTTAATGGCAAAGTGTCTTTGAAAAAAAAAAAAAGTAGTGAAAGCCACACAACTTAGGTGTCCATTCAGCATTAATTGTTAATGTGGTTTGTAATGATTCGCTTGTTGTTGGTTTCTAAAACCACGTATTTGTCAGTGTTTCTCAGAAGGAATAACAATTTATTATATCATTCATTTGTAAATATGTATCTTAATTAAGAGTATTTTATTTTCCCCTACCGTTTTACCTCTATTAAAAATATATACAAGTAGAAACGTATTCATGAGTGCTGAAAGTGGATGAGTCTGTGTCCCCAGAGACTATTTGTCGTTTATCTCTATTTTAACAGAACAATCAGAAGATTTGATTTGCTGTATGGGGAAACTTTGCATTATACTGCAAAATCAAAGCATCTTTAATAAGAATATTCTGTAATTTCGATCGGCAGTTCAAACCTTTTTTTTCTAGTGTTTCCCGACGAAGTGTTCTAACCATTTGTGTTTTGTTTTTGTTTTTTTATTTTAAAAAAAGATTCTCCACAGCCCAAACCGTAGTTCAGCACGGAAATCACAGAATGGATGTTCATTTGCACTGTGGAGGAAAGAATCTGCACTGGTCTGTTGTGTATTTTAGTCTCTCTGTTGTGTGCAGTAAAAGTTTAATCAAATTCAATGCAGTTTACTTGCATAGTATCAATTTACAACACATGTAGTCTCAAGGCACTTTTCAAGAAGGAAAGAGCTTCCATTTTTTAGCTTTTAGATCATGGAAATCATCTAGAAGGTCAATTCCGGCTCATCCGGCTCATCTTAAAAAAATATTACTTAAACTCTTAAGACATGGATTACGTTAATCTTCAAACTGACCTTATCAAACTCAATTTTGGCATTTTGTAAATACGGAAGTACAACCAGAAGCCATTTTCCATTGAACCATCTTGCTGCAGTATTACACTCCACTGTTGATGAGACGTTTACCCAAACTGGTGGAAATGGGCGTCTCAGTTGTCAGATGCTGAGGAATGTTGCTGCGCTGCTGTTGGATGACAGGTTATATATCCAACCTTTTCTCACAGTCAGTGAGTTTGGGTTAGCCACGAAGGGAAATCCTTCCTTCGTTCAACCTGTCAAGGTGACAGCTGAAACAAAACGTCTCCAGGGCTTGGGGAGGGGATGCTTTCAATAAGGAGAGCATGATTTTACAGCCCAACTCAGAGCGGCCCAGCTGCACAAATACACAAAGGAAATAGCATCATTATTATGACTCATTTAGAGGTTGTCCGGGCACAAGTACTTGAAGAGGAAGAAAAGAGTAGGGGACCTAAAAGGCCAACACACTCTGATTTCACATTTTTGTAAATTAAACGCTGATTTAATCGAATCAGAGCAGAATAACGCGCAACTGTTTGGCAGAAAAAAACAGTTTTTCTTTCATTGTGAATGAGATAAGTCATGGAATGAACTTCTTAAGTGCCTCAGGGAATTCTCTTTGCTGAATAAAAAGCCGTGTGAACACCACAGCTGCAGTCACGTCTTGTTTCTCTTCGTCGTTACCGTCTCCTGTTTCTCCCTTGATTCCCTCTGAAGCTGTCGTCCTGGGGTTGCTCGCCCAGAACATGCAAACACACATAGTATATTGTACATGTAGAATACAACATATGTATATGTTTATGTTTTTATTGTGTTCTGGTGCGAGGTTTCCGCTCATGTCTTTATCCCTAATCAGTCATATCAGTAAAATAAAAGTAAGTGTTTGAATTAAATAAATAAAACCATATAATGTAATGAACAGTCTTTTCTTTTAGTCTTCAAATGACCCCTCTCCATTTTTTTATTTTATTATTTATCATGTAATATTTAATGTTAAAAAAAGCCACCTATTAATGCATTAAAAGTGCTTAACTGTACTTGACCAACAAGTATGTTTTATTAGCAGATCTTACTGTCTTCTCTAAAAGTGAAGTAACTCAGATGGCCAAAATTTTGCAGGTTATTCTTTTTTTGGGGGGTTGTTTTTTTGTTTTTTTATCCTTCTGTTCTCTACAGTAAGAAAAACAATGATTTTCAGGGGATTGTCTCAAAATTGAGGAGGTGGTTTTAGAAAATCAACTTCCTAAAATGCATATCCAGTGTGTTTTAGCTTCTGATTTGAAGCGTTTGACGAAGTCATCTGGACTTTGGCAAAACGTTTACAAGACAATGTGTTGTCAGGTCTCCTGTGTATATTTGAGGTGTTGCTAGCATGTAACCTCTGGTCATCTGCCTTGATGGTAGAATTCATTATGGTTTTCTGTTGGCAAAAGTTCCATGGACGATGCACAGCAAGAAACTTTTTCAGTACCAAACTACCTTAATACTAATCCTTACCCAGTGTTTGACAACTTTCCCTTCCAAATATGTTTTAAATGTTTTATTTAGGGCCTAGAATCAATCCAAATGTGTGCAAGTAAACGTTTAAGCTGTCAGACTACTGGTTTTATGTTTGTAATGTACTGTAAAGCATTAGGCTAAGGACAGAAGTGATTCAGCAACATCAAGACCCACCATCCCAATGAATAAAGCCATAGAAGTACTGGCTAAAACCTTGTTCTTGGGTCTTGACTGGAATCTGTAATATTTTCCTTTCTGTTTTACTGCAGCCTGATGAGCTGGAAGGCGTCCACACACACTCCTTCAAGCTGAAGCCGTTTAAGAAGGCGAAAAGTTGTGACATATGCAAGCAGGCCATCACTAAGGAGGGTCTCATCTGCAAAGGTGAGTGTCTGTGATCAGGAGGCAAATGTTTCCAGGTCACAACAGGTCAAAAAAGACTGCATAAAGTATATATGGACTTTTGGCTGTCAAATATAAATGCTCATGAACATGTAAACATCCACAATAAATTGAAAGATTATCCAAGCATTGTTGCTGAAATGTGATTGTGGCCTATTATTTTCTTTCAAGTGTCTGTTAGCTAGCATATGGTCTCGTGTGTGGTGTTCATGGACAGGATCTAAAATAGTACTCATGGAAAACAAGGTATCTGGTCTGTGGCCTCCTTTAAGTGATGATCTTTAACATGCTCTCAAGGAGTTTAAATTTGTGTGTTAAGTAGCCGAGTTAACTCATCTAAGTGTTAGGCCATGGTTTTCTACCAAAACCACATGGTGGAATGCTCCTTCCTGGTTGTGAATCAGTTTCTGTCCCATGTAAAGAACTGTGTGTTCAGAAAGGAAAAAATAATTAATGGGTTAAGAATGTTTTACTGCTTTAAACTGTTCACACAATGAAGTGAAGCCTACATTATAACCCTCCTATATCAGTGAGATATGGGATTTTGACTTGGTTGACCTTCGAGTAGACCCCGAAAACAAAAACAGTAGAGGGCCTACTATGTGATTCCCTTTCGAAGATTTCAAGGTGATTTTGATGATGGAAACCCTTCAGAAACTTTAAATCCCCTTCGATTACGATAGAGTCACCAAGTCATTACTGGACCTGTTCCGCCAGTTTCAAACCACAAAAAGTTTTATTCTGACGTGTCCTGATCTTCTTCTAATAATCTTAGTGACACCCCAATTAATCAATGTTTGTGCTGATTATAGCCATTCAGAAAGCAAGGTGATGGGATAACCTAAGGCAATCTAAAATACACATAAGACCAAACAACCGTCTGTGACCTTGATGGATTTACCATAGCGATGCGAAATGACAAATTGGAGGGAAATTCCAACTAGAGCTGCTGAACTTTACTAAACTATATCAGAAGGGTGCTTTAACGATCTATCATGGCCTCATTCTGTAGCTCACAAATTGACAATGTATGTCTGAAACTTAAAAACATGGATTAGCTAATATTGTTTTTTTTACTGAAATGCTGAAAAAACGTATGTATGTAACCAAGTGTTACCAAAATTTTTATTACACAAATGTTTTAATCACAAAGATAGTTTTTTGTCTCTTCAAAAGGCCTAATAGCCTTCCTTTATTCCTTTCTTGTATTCCTTTGATCGCCTTCCACACATCTTAAGTTGATCCCACTTTTACTCTCGAACACACAAGACAGTGGCTTTCACTGAGGCTGGGATGAAGAGTGGAGAGAAAGGAGAAGAGGATGGGGCTTGTGAAGGGCTTTGGCTGAGGATTTGGTGTTTAAAATTAGCATGGCTGCTGCTGCATTAGCCTAGATAAGAGGCAAAAAGAGAGGGAAAAAGGGGGTGAGGGGTGCAAGTGTGTGCAAAAGAGCTAGAAACTGGGGGAGGAGAGGAAATAAGGACTTAAACCTGGAAGAGCAAAAGATAATCAGGGCACAGGAGATTTATGTTCTCTTTCATCTTCTTTTTTTAATCATACACCATAAAATACAAGAAAAAACTAGCTAAATGAGCCCATCAGAAAACCTGCCCTGTTTTAGAGAGTTGAGTTTGCACTATGGACACTTTGCCATTTTGACCGAAAGAGAGTAAAGCTTTTTGTATTATGTCCGTGTTAATAGGCTTAAAGATTAAAAACAATTCATCCATGCGGATGTTTTAACAACTTTAGGGTCCGGGTTTCTCATCATTCACTGGAGTTTAGTGTTTTGTGTCAATAATACCATGTTTTTAGAGTGACTGGACATAAAAGGTTTACCTTGATTGGATGCAGGAGGAGTATTTCTTTTTATAAAGGCTCATGTGGTCTGTTATGCAGGGCAGCAATAGAAAGCAGTCCTAATAAATACATATAAAACATGAGTTATGACTTATAAAATATCTCTTGTCTATAGGATGCAAAAATATATATTTAATAAATTACAACGAGCATTAATACATTAATAAAATAAAGGCTATTCATTCATTCATTCCTTTATTTATTCATTTATTCATTCATTCATTAATTCAATATTGCAGTTGTAGCCGATTACACATTTTAAATACTGTATCCTTAAGACACCCTGAAGAATCGACCACACCACCGCCATTGGCTTTCTAACGCAGTTAAACACTATAAATAATTATATAAAAAAATACTTTATATAGGGTTTAGTTATGCAGTTTTCTGAAAATTTCACCCGATACAATATTCGATACAGATATTGCAGCTGTAGCCGATTACTGATATTTACCACTATTTTATATATTTACGATCCTGTCGACAGCCTGAAGAAACGGCCGCACCTCTAACTTGCCTCGCTTGTCTCTCTGCTTCAGTTAAACACGCAAAAATACTTTGCTGCCTCACTTCACTGTCATGTGGCCAAACAAATACCACATGATAAGACCCAACTCATCAACTCAAACGAACAGCAAGAAGATGGAAATTAATACAAGCTTTTAACTTTTGCCAAGTTTTCCTTAGTAGACCAAAAGAAATCCATTGGATCGGCCAATACCGATGTTGATGCAAATGTTAAGTGCATCCTCACTGTTTTGTAATTTGTGGAGCTTTTTAGTGTCATGCAGCAAAAGTCCAGGGTTCAAATCCTGGCCTGGAATCTTTCTTTGTATATGCATGTGTGGGTTTTCCAGTGGAACATTGGTTTCCTATCAGGGCAGAGCTGGGCAGCAAGCTGATGTTGGTGAGAAGGATGAGGAGTAACACTGGAGTCCTCAGATGAATCCCGATCTGCAGAACTGGTCTTTGTTGTTCATGTGACTAAATATAAGAACTGTCGTTTTTACTAAACACTAGGAGAACTAAGGTAAACCAGACAGAAACACTGGGTGCAATCATTGCTTGTTTTGCACAAAGTAGTGAAGTAGGTACAAGTATTAATGTGATGACATTTCGTGGCACATCTGTGTAGTCAGGGCTTGAAAACAGGTTAGGTAACATGTAGGCACACTTAGGCGAACTGTTCCATGGAGGTGGCTTGAAATGGCGTTTGTGGTGGAAGATTCAGGCAAACACATCCATGAGGTAAAGGCAAGAGACAGAAGTCGGGGGGGCAGAATAAGAGTCCAGATAAACAGAAAGCAGGCAAGAAAATCCAACCAAAGGCAAGGCGTTTGTGCCCCTGAGAAACGTTGGTACCAGTCCCACATCTTTCCTCTGAGGAAGCACTTTTATGACATTTTCTTTTTCAGGGGTCCCATAAAACAATGTCGCCCCTGGATGAGAGCCATAAAATAGGTTGAAAAACAACCTCACAATGGTACTCATAATGTGAAACAATTTTCTATGAAAAAGATCCAAAACGATGCAAAAGAACAACTGAGCTAAACATTTCCTCTCTGGTTGCTTCCCTGATTGATGAACGTTAGAAATAATTAACAGGCAGCGCTTCAGCAGCACAGTAACCAAGTAATTCATTTATCATCATGACACAGGTTTACCTTAATTAACACAGAGGGTTTTTCTAACAGCCCCCCACCCCACAAACATTCCCTCAGCCACTTTTAGTTTTGTTTTGCTCACATGTTTAACATGTTACTGCTTACAAGGACCACCTACAACGGGACAGGGTTCTGTTGGTCCGGGGTCCTTGTTTCCATGAAAAGATTTTTATATTAATCTAAAAGGAAAATAACTGTAAAATCTCTAAGTGAGGGTTAGGGTGTCTGTTAGAAGCATTTCAAGCAAAAACAAATGTTGATTGATATTCTGGCCAGTTGGTGGCAGCACTGTAGCATCCTATTTCCAAAATTGGAAGTAGAACCTTATTTTCAGCATATTCAGCATAAGAAACGATTGGCTGTAGATAACATGCATGTGGTTTTGTTGTTTTGGTTTGTTTCTAAGCAACTTAAGCATCAATAAATAACCCTGATTGTCTTATTTCAGCATGCCGGCTGTCCTGCCATAAGAAATGTGAAGTGAAGGTAAGACAGCCAGCCTTATTTTTTTTTACCCTAAACTGATGACTTTATAAAGAGATTTTGAAATTAATTGTTTTAGCAATTAAACTTTTGCAAATTAAAATGGGAGCTATAAGTTCCAGTTTTAATAGCTTATTGGCGATATTGTTAAATTTAAGAGCTAAATACTGATGATTTTGCCCATAGTAGAGGGCTTTGGTGTGTTTAATACTAGTTTAAAAATCACAGGTGCTAGAAGTTCAGAACTTGCATGATCCTAATGGAAACTCTCTTTTAACATAGTTTTATTCGTGTTGTTTTTTTGTTAAAATATTTACAGTATATTTTTCAGTCTATAGTGGTATTCGTTTTGATTGATTGATTCATTTTATTCTGTGATTATTTATTTGATCTTCTTTGTTTTATTTATGTATTTTTGTGTATGTTTTTATTTTGACCTTTATTTTGTACTTATTTGTGTAAATCATTTGTATTTATCCACAAATGTTATTGTTATCTTTCTGATAAGTGTAATTCATAATTTTTGAAACACAATAACCTAAAATTCTTTATTCATGTAATCTTTAAGTATTATTGTTCAGCACGTTTTAGTTTTTATCAGTACTTTTCTGTATTTATGTATTGCTTTAACTTCTCTTTTTTTCTTGTTTATTTATGTATCATAAATATACCTATGTACACATTTATTCATTATTTTAGCTATTACTAATTATTCATTATAATAATCAGATTTGACTCATATTTCTATCTTTACTGCTATTTTTAGACACTAACACTCACCCTTCAGACAAGTATCTGTCAGTATAAGGTGGTAATTTGCCATTGGAGAGTTTCAGGAGACATTCCTGCAAATCCCTCTCTCTCCATATTTGTCCAATAACATTATTAACTCTTTTATCCATGCCAGGAGGAGGCTTGCTTCTTTGCTATATATTGGAATTGGAACAGGAATCGATCAGTTGGATTGCAAAGAGATTTGTCTATTTGAAGGTTAAATAGAGTTCCACAACATGAAAAACTAACAGAACAACCACATTTTTGTCTGAAATGTACATGTTTTCTTCCAACAGCAAGAGCTACACACCAAATATTCAAAAATATTTTTTTAGCTCCAGAAAAAACTGCCTCGCCACATTTAATCCCAATCTGCAATGGAAACAGAGAAGAATGCATTTAAATGACTAGCATACATTTTTGAGTGTTTTTATTTTTTATGTGGAATTATTGAGATAATTTTCATAAGAAACTGGATGTTTGGTCATTGCTGGCCTGTTTTTAGTTTTTTCCCCCTTCACTCTGAAACAACCAGACACCCAAATATTACGATAGTAAACAAAACTCTGTGTCCGCAAGGCATCCCAGAAGCAAAAATGTGCCAAATACCTCTAAAACCAAGCAACGTTTGTGGTGTGGGTAATAATCAGAATGTCAGTATGACTCATTCATTCTGGCACTGACAGACAGTGGACAAGAAAATATGTCAAGGAGGACACAAAACGCGTACGGTTGTGTTGAGTGCAGAGGAATTAAGATGTAAGTCAGTAAAAATCAACCTGACTCCAATAAAAGTGTTGAATTTTAGGCACTGACAAGTTCTAAACTGGATTATTCTATAATAACACCAATCACGATTTTTGAAAAACTGCTTCAGGCAGACTGAAATGTTTGCTCTATATAAAAAGCTTCTCCATGGAGCCCTAGATTATTTTCACCTTGGATATCGGTAAAATTGCACCTGTTTTCAGATAATGTTTTCATTTTAAACAAAGAGAGGTTTACTGCACCAACTACTGAAAGCATTTAATACTTTAGAAATATTGCCCACAATAACCTGTGTGTGCTTCAGATTATTGTAAACTGTAGTATTTCAATAATTATCCTTGCTTGTTTTATTCAAAGTTTACTTAATTTTTTCTTATTTTTCTTGTAGATTTTGTCCTGATATAAACTTGGCACTAATATGACTGTTAGTGCCAAGCAGATCATCCTACCAGCATGTCCTTGAATTGCAGGATGGCGCTGCCTGTGTTTATCTTGCAATGCATCGTCCGTTCAGGTCCTTTCTTTTCGCTCCTGCCTTCCTGCGTAGAGCAGTCCTCATTACTCCTCCTGATTTATCCCAGCCGTGTCTTAGACATGCCTCCAGGAATGCTATTTCCGTGGTTTTTCATGTTCATTGGACCGGCGGGTTGGAATACGCAAACAAGGTTTGGCAAGGAAATTTAGGGAAAGGGAGGAATGCTGGGAAGGGGTTGGACGAAACCAGCGAGAGTCCATGAAGTTTAAATATTTGTCATGTAAACAATCCTGGAAGGTAATTTGTCTCAAACATGCTTCTTTTTTCCTATAATATTATATTATGTATGTTTCTGTTTTTCCATAAATTACTGTGTTCGTTTCTGGGGTTGATGGTCCAATTCTATCTCGGCCGCAAGACAAATTTTCACCTTTTACAGTCGTGTCATTCAGAGGAAAAACAATATCACACAAGGGGGTTACAAATTGGCCAGCTATAGATGTATATTATCCAAACTGATATGTTAGACATTGTACTCAATAGTTTAAAAAAAAAAATAATAATTTGGTAACTGCTGTCATGGTAGTAATATGCAAGTTAATTTTAAAATAGGAAACGATACACAATACAAGTGTTTGTGAAACTGTAAAAACACAAACTGAAGCAAATACAAGAATTTTCTTGAATGTTTCAGAAAGTGCAGAACTGCAGCCTTTGGTTAGAATGGTAGTTATGAACTTTATAGCCATAAGGTTTAACAGTTTGTAATCTGAGCATCCTAACATTCACTCCACGTCCGCGCCTGTGTGATGTGTGGAAACTGGGAGAGGCATTTAATTAGATGCTTTGCAAATGACTTGCTCCATAAAGTGCTCTGTGGTATTGCAGGGGCACATAGCTGGAACACTTTTCTTAAGCACCTAAAGTGAAACTTTGAGCTGTTTAGAGTACCCTGTGTGATATATTTATACACAGAAACATTATATTGAGTTGACAACATGAGGTTAGAGAATTAAAATTTAATGCAGCCTGGATTGCTAACCACGGAAACAACTACTGTACCTTAACACATGTGTTATTTCTTGCCCATAATATATAACACAAACCGAGAGCAACAAACAACACAGATTCAGGATTATTTGTTTAGGTTTGCTTAACCAGGCAGTATTTAAGCTAATGTTCCTGCTGTTGAGCAAAAATTGAAGTTTAGATAAACCCACACATTCGTCTAACACAGGTCAGGGTAACATTGGTGCAAACATAAATATTTTTAATAGGCTTGTGCCGTGCCTAGCTTGTTAAGCATGCTTACAGTCTGGTTTTCCTGGAACAATGTTTGAACAATCTGTCCAACCATGAGTTCTACTATGATGATCATGAATACTCTCCACACTTTTGTAGAGTGCCAAAAACTCCGAAAGCTAAGTAACTAAACTTTGAGCTGCCATAGTTAGAAGATGCCATTTTTAGCTAAACCATTTTATAGTAATTTTGATGCTATTTCTTAGAAGCAAATAAAATAACCAAACTTATTCTAAAATCCAGTGCATGGATATATTTGGAACAGAATGCCACAAATGTTGTGTCCTTTTCATCTCCTAAAGAACAAAATCAGGTTTTCTAGAAAATGTTGGGATCCCTTCCAAAATGCTAACATCTTGTTTGGTTGAGTTTGCCTAAACAGGAAATAGTCAGTACCTACAGTACGTAAAGAAGAGTGAACATTTTATTGAACCAATTTTTCTTCAACCAAAAATTCAGCACTCCAACAAACTTTTAGGTTTCCACAGTAACTTAAATTCCTTTCACACTAAACAATACTTTTTTAACACACTTAAAGAAAATAAACTGTAACTTTTCATTACATAATGCTTTCAGTTGTTTTGTAATAATAATGGTCTGGAAGAATCTCTTGACACTGTGGTTGTAAACAGAATAATCAGGGTTGTCTTTCATTTATAAGGATTCCTTACTTGCCCCATCATCAGTGGTTTCACAGTCGTCCCTAGAAAAGAACCAGTCTTCCTTATCAGGTTGAGACTTAAGTGTCCGGTTTTGATGCTGTTGCCCCACCTGTTGATGGCAGAACAGATTACACTCTCAGATACCAGACTTAAAAAGGTCTGCAAATCCAAATGCATATAAACGTATGTAGCATCTTTCCAAGTCCTTCGGGGAGATACACTTCTTCCAGAAGTGCAGTCTTCATTGTATCTTGTTGTAGGTGATTCACTGTTGCATCTCTAGTTCATTATGTTGTCTTTGACGAACACCCACATATGTTTACTCTACATCCACTTTCCCATTAAGGAAATTGTGTTTGGCAGAACACTGATTCAACAGATGTTCTACAACCATTATATTTGTATTGATGCTCATAGTATATAACAAATACTACGAGGCTGTTTGGTGAACTTGAAACTTCAGACATTAGTTGGATGTTTTGGACATTGTTCAGATTTTAAAAGGGCTAAAAGCTTAACATAAAACAAAGTTACTATACTGTATTTAAACTCATGAGACTAGAAAAATTGCTACTATGCTAACATGACACTCATTATTGCCTAATATAGGTTTGTTTAGATAGTGGGTTGTGCAGCTGCCTTCCAAGATTTATTAAATAACAAGCCTCATTATCACTGACCTCAAAGTCCCCTGTTCAGATTTAACTCCTCATAACTTATTTTCAGTGATGTCTGCATTTGTCCCCATGGTTTCCATTTTTCTTTATTATGGTTCTTTTTGTAAATCAGATTTACCTCATAAAATAGGGAAAGTGGGGCGAGACAAAAAAAAAAAAAAAACGAGCAGTAAGAACTCCACAGGGATGAAGAAAGTTCAGGAAAGTTTGCAAGAAAAAAAAAAAAAAAGTACCCATCCAAGCATGAAAGTGGAAAAGGTACGGCGGCGAGGGGGAAAGAAATCACAGGACACACACATGCTCACACTCAGAATAACCAGAGCCAAGCCTCTTCATTCCCCCGGCGGTTCAACACACAAGAAACTCTGTTTCGCCGTTTCAGACAAGTCCCTTCAAAGAGCCGCCGCAGCATGTTTCCATAGCGCCGCCCTTCAGCAGTATAGACGCGGCCAGTAGTCCAGAACTACTGTTGGCAGACAAATGGTACAAGCGGTGAATAACCAGGCACTAGCTGATGACTGATGGACTAATTTACCTCAATGATCATCTGGAGGTCAAGAACTAAGTTCACTTAAAGAGCTCAAAAACCCAGAGGGTGGCAACCTAATATTTTCCTCTATCTGTCTTTTATTGAGTAAGAACTTTCAGGTGGTCTTTGCACTTATTGCTTCTGTCAGTACAACTGTATTTACGACATTTGAACGGAGTAAAAGAAACACAACCACTGTTTTCTTGGTTGTCTGTAGCACGGTGGGTATTATAGTCGTTTTGCAATCATGCAGATTGCATGGAAGGTTAGCAAATACAGGAGCCAAACCTGACATACCACTATATATACATATGGAGAACCATGTTTCATTTGCTGGAGGTGTTTTCGGGTTTACACCAGCTTGGACATCAAATCTGAGTCAGCATAATCTGTTGGATGTTTAGGATCACTAATGACAAGCTGATTTAAACTTGGTCATGCATCTGGATCTAATAAGTAGCAAGAATCAATTTGAAATTCAAGCAAATGCATTTTGTGTTCAACGTGACCATTTGTTGAGCTTCAAAAAACAAGAGGAAAGAGGAAAGTTAAAGACTTCGCCTTTCTCCCTCTCTGTCAAGCAATCGAGAGCTTACAAAGAGACCTATGAGGAAAAGAAGGGAGGAGAGTGAGTTAGCAGAAGGAGGAATACAGAGGGATACTGTTACTGCCCCCGAACGACTTTTGCTCTCTCATTTTGGGTACCGGAATCCTAAGGAGCCCCTAGCCACTTTCTTGGCCTTATATAGAATGTTTTGAAATTTCTCGGCAGTTGACAGGAGGAACGAAAGCCAGCATAAAACGAGTGCATCCTGGTCCAGTCCAGAGGCTGAGCAGACATGCACGCATGCACGCGGAATCTGGTTCAGTAGCTGTGCTGGCACGCGTTTGGGATTACTGCTGTTGTTTGGAGTGAGGGGGAGGAGGACGGTCTCTGCATTACAGTACTCGCTCTCTTGACTCTCTCTTAGAGGAGGTGTGAAAGCAGGGAGCATGTAAATGTAGAAGCAGGCCAGACAGAAACGGAGCACTGGCGAGCAGGTAAGGCTGTTTAAGGAATATGTTTTCTCTGCAGCTTTAAAAAGAACACGTTTTCTGCTGAGTTTTTATCTTATGACATTTGTCTGAATTTATGGTTTTAACCCAAACATGCAGTAGGGATTTTACAGCTTCCTCTATGAGAGGTTCCTGGATATCAGTGTGAGCAGAAGCCGCCTTTTTCCTCTGGATGTTTTGCATGCAGACTGCTCTGCCTCAGTCATGGGAAAGTTTCTCCCATGGGAACCGTGCAGGCTAAGTTCACAGAAGTTTCTGTTTGGGGCTGGGGAGCCTTTAATGACCCGACGAGCGGTGATTTGTGGCAGCAGAGTCAGCAAGAGACCGGGCGCAACGGGTCAACATGACAGGCAAACACGTGATTTTCCTCCTCTCCCAGGAAAATCTGCTGTGGCTTCGCTAAGAAAAAAAATATTGTCTTTTTTGTGATATCTCCTGCTTCTCTTATTTTGAAAAAGGATGCTTCTAGTCCCTCACCTTTGACCTCCAGGTAATAAATGCATCATGTCGAATATGATTCTAAAACTTGAGAGAGAAATGCAATTGTAACCTTAACCAGATCTCAACGGAACTTGTTCCCTCACTTTAAATGTTTTTAACATCCTTTACAAAATAAATAAATAAATAAATAAAGCAAAACATTTTTAAACGCAGTTAAAATCTACAGAAAAGGGAAAGCTACTCAGGGTTGCAAGATATCTGCTGAAAAACTGTTAAACAAGCAGTTATGCTGAACTGCTGATGCACGTCTGTCAATAAATGATGAATGAATAGTGAGCTTTGACGAATTTTTTCTGCGAGCTAACACAAACTATCTGCTATATCTTGCACTGAGGCGGTATGTTAACAAATTAAAATGCACCAGGTTCTCGTCTCTCGTTGTTTTACTGAACCTTTTAGTCACTTTGATGTTGGCTTCGAGTCACCTCCCTTTCCTCTGCTGTGCTGTTAGTGGTCAGGCGAGATAAAGTCGTCCCTGATTAAACCCGGAACTGATTGGCTGTCCGGAACACGCAGATCAGCACCGTCCGGTAATGAAGAAAACATGCTAGAAACCACAGAAGCCGGGCTTTTACAGTTTGACAAATTTGCAGACGTTTTTATTCCCCCACAAAGGAAATGGGAATCAGGTAGATTTCATTCCAATTTTGGTGCTAAATAATAGAGGTCTCCCATGACTGAGTCCCAGATCAAATGTCCTGTTATTATATGCAGTCATTCTCCCCTTGCGTGAAATTTTCAGGCAACCATTCAGATTTGGTGGTTTTCAACGTGAGCCACAATCCCACATCTGATGTTCATCATTTCCCCATTTATTGGAGTGTTTTGTCGTCTATGTAGTGATTTAAACAGTAACCAGGGGTGAAGGAGCCAAACCGGAGCCCGCTCACCGCACGCTTGATGATCAAATGGCTGCCTCCGCACTGATCCGTAGTTTCTGGCCTCTTGCGTGTCCACTACACGAAACCGCGCTCTGCTCTCAAACCAAACAATGGCATGTCGGTTTGGAGGTGGAACAGCACGAGTGCCTTTTGTTGGACGCCAAACTGAGCTTTTGGGGGCCTTTAAAATAGCTGATCTACGATGGCAACTCACTGTGATGAATCACTTCGTAAATACCCGCCTGTGAGTTGTGGCAAAGTTTGTCCGAACCATTTAGTGGAGACGTGAACGCTTACTTAAGGAGTGTTAATAATATGTTAGTCATTTTGTTCTCATCTCAAAAACAAATCCTTCACTGGTGACATCCAGGAGTTTGGCAACGGATTTGTAGAAAAGAACACTTTGATCACAACAACAGAAAGCTGCCATAGAGCTTTGGGACATGCCAACACTAATGAGTGGGCCACCTTTGCAACTGACATATATATTAATGTGTAAGGGATTATAATAAATGAGATGAGACCAAAGCAGATGCTGACCATATTTTTTTAGGAAAAGCAAGAATATGTGTTTTTAAAAGTCAGTACTTTTCTGTCTCTATACTGAAAAACGTCCTCTTTCAGACTCACGGTTTCATAAAGTCCAAGCAGAGTTATTTGGTTGAAATAGTAGAACCTAAATATAGGGCAGATTCAATTCAAAGAGTGAAATTACTCTTTAATCCAACAACATATGCAACTCTTGAGTTATTAGACAGTATTAAATTCCTACCATGTTTATGCAGAACTCACACAGGGTAATCAAACCCTATGACTGGACATTAATGATGGGACTTATAGCTGTTTAAAGAGAACCGAATGTTGAATGAGTTGTTCAAATTATGTACATATTACAATATGCATATTTTTTTTAAAGAAAATTGATCATTATTATGTTGTTAAGGAGAAACTCTTGCATTTGTGGTGGACATTCATACAAATAAAACAAATAATCATCTAAATGTAAATAACATTTTTTATTGAAAAGGTGCAAAATGTTCTTACAGAAATATTTGTTAATGTATGTTTTAATAAAAATTGGTATATAATATTAAAATAAACAAAGCTGTTACCCAGGAAGTTAGTCAGCAGGATATTACTGCTATTTGAAATCTAGAAATAACATACAGAAAGCAAAAAGCACCAAATAGAGAAGAAAAAGAATAAAGTGTACCGGAACTGCTTTGTTTGGCAGAAACGTTAAAATATAACAGTAACAGAACAATAATGGTGAACGCACAGAGCTTTACATTGTTAAATTACATTGTTAAAATGAAATAAATAAGCAGCTGTTTGAGTGTGCGTGAAGAATTAAAAGAACGAAAGAACCGCTCTCACTAACTGAGACTTGAGTCAAATCGTTCAGTGGTAAGAGGCGTTAAAAGGAATTGCATCATTTCTGAATGTCAAATAATTACTAGACATGCAAAAAAGAAAATTAAGAGCTTGGTGAATTTGCAACTTACAGCTAGTTTTGTTTTCCTTTGAGTATTTGTACTGCCCAAAGACAGAGTGGTGCAACATATTGCTTGTATGAAATTAATTGCCCAGATATTTCACGCAAGGCTATAATTTAATTTCTTACCAGCCTGAATTTTCTGATCAATCATCTAAATCAGAGAGAATTATGAAGAAAATCCTTGCATTCATACAAATGTATAGTGTGTTTACTCCCCAGTCACTACATAATGTTGGTAGACAAGCTGCCATTGATTGCACACCACTTGGACACAAGAGGTAAATGAAGATCTAAATTTAATATATCACCCAAGCAAACTTTACTTTCTCATTTGAAGTAGCTTTATTAGCCTTATTAAATATTTTGCTCATGCATTGCTTACATATTTGACTGCCTCCTCTCTTTCCTTACTCTAACAATGTCTCAAACATGTATTGCATATTTGAAATCGTACCAAAATGAAAAAGAAGACACTCTCATCCAGATTTACGGAGACCTCCAAGTAAAACAGAAACCAAGTCAATGTATAAATCCCTGCGAAGCGGACCCAGTTGAGCTCAGACCTTATTTGGCCCCACGTTTATAAAGAGAAGAATTTTCTCTCTTGGGCTCGGCGCCATCAGTGTGGTAACGACTCTTGTGTGGGCAGAACGGAGCGCCTGAGGAATCCTTAGTGTGGTTGGACCAACGGCGGGCTTATTTAGCCGAGCCCGTGAGATGATTTATGTACGGTAGCAAATGCATGCTTTTTCCCACCAGTAAGGCTGAGGTAAATGTGCTAAGATCAGAGTCATGGTTGAGCTGGAGGGGCAAAAGGGCAAGAAATCTCTTGGAACACCAAGGATTTGGAGATTAATGGTAATGCATATGTTAGGTACAGAATATCAGTACGAAAACTGCAAAGGTAGATAAAAAGCTTAAATAATTTGTGTATCTAGGCAGATTGCCGTGTATGTTTTTGGAATAATTAAAACTCCTGGTGTTCCTTAACCTACGAATGAAAAGAAATTGGAGAACTAAAATAGAAAGAATCTCACCTGAGAGACTTGACCTTTAGCATTTAACAATGGTCACCTCTGCTTGCCCGCTAATGGGGCCTCTCATCTAGGCTACGATTACAGAAGGCCCCCCTTGGGTCTCTCAGATGACTTCTTGTTTTATTTCTTCCCAGATGCCCCTTGTGACTCAATGAGAATATAAGAGCCCTGCTTTTAAAACTCTGTTAGAAGGTTTGTTAGTCTGGCTGGGAAGCAATTGTGGAAAGTCCTAAAAGTTCTGAAGCAATTAATAATATGATGGATTTGAGACTTCTGTCCACTCAGTGGCAAATAAAAAGCATTTTGGTTTGGTAACTATTTGGTACAATAGTTACTAATAAAATCTTGAACGGAAAAGTTTATTATGTAGAAGGAGTTCACTTGACAATAAAAAACAAATTCTACTAAATCTTTTTGTCTGTTGTCATAGTATTTTAGGGGAGTCCCTGGTATTCTTTGGTCTGTTGTTATGATATTTAAAGGGTACCCATTAATGATTTGGTCTGTTGTCTTGATGTTTGAACGTTTTTTCTCTATGGTCTTGTATGGTATGATGTTTGATGGTTTTCTCTTTTGGTCCATTGGCACAATGGACCCTCAATAATGCTTTGTTCCATTGTTTTAATGTTTAAGGCGTCGCTGGTTCGTTTAGCGTGATGTTTAAAACATCTATCTACCTGTAAACCTATGTATATAACTTCAATTGTTTATTATTAGTATTAAAATTAATTAAAACAGATTTTTGTACCCCATTTTTTAAGTGGGTTTAATATTCTGTGATGTCTTTGAAAGACATTTTTACTACAGTTTCCTAAATAGTTGTTTTGACATCAGGTTAAACTCTCCAAATACAAAGATTTTTTGCAGTACCCCACATAAACCATGGATTTGTAACATTGCCTTACTGCACGGTGTCCCCTTTCAGCTCAATCTTCTTTTGATTTTTTAGTTTTTACTATATCTTTTTCACAGTTACTTCTCTTTGCATCCTGTACTTTTTTACCTTCTGACAGAGCCAAGTTCAGGTAGGCTAGACCTTCTTTGAATTCTAAAGTTTAGCAAACATCCATTTTACTTAAATGGCATGCTTTCTTGTTTTTCCCAAATATAACACAAAAGGACAGTCTCTCTCTGAATTAGTATCTAAATGTGCAAGTATTGTATACATTTAATAACTAGATTTTGGCACATGGGGACAGAAATCTATATAAAGATTAAAAAACTCTCTTGGATCCCTCTTTGTCACATTCTTGTATTGCTTTCGAGATTTCTTTGTAGTTTTTTTGTTTTGTTTTCATGGTAAACCGCACGCCACCAACCACTTGTGGAGTGATGCTTTCATTTAGCGCCTAGGAATGCCCCGGGTGTGATTGCTTCTTATCCAGCTACTGTACTGCTGATAACCTTGATTACATAGTTGGTGTGCTCTTTGTTTTCCCACTGCAAGTAATTACGACACCTTCCTTCCTGGCCATGCCGGCGGTCCGCTGATAATGCACTCTCATACCTGTGGTTGTAAACAGCCGTCAGCTCACAGCACGATGGGATACCGGGTGTTCCAGGCTTCCACTTAACTGTTTCCTTCTCTTAACTTCCCCTGAGTGTGTTTATCTGTACGCAGTAAAGTAAATACAATCAGATGGAAGCCATAACTCGCTAAAGTGTGCATGTTTTTGCTCTATGATTGCTGATCTCAGTCACAGAGGGTGATCCAGACAATTAGGAGCCACTTTTTTGCCATAGGTACTACTAGAAAATCAATCCCATTGCTAATTTTAAGGTAAAATTAGGATACAAGTGATACTGTTCCCAGCAACAGGAACTGGCAGCGGAGTAGTGTGTGTGTGTTAGTGTGTGTGTGTGTGTGTGTGTGTGTGTGTGTGTGTGTGTGTGTGTGTGTGTGTGTGTGTGTGTGTGTGTGTGTGTGTGTGTGTGTGTGTGTGTGTGTGTGTGTGTGTGTGTGTGTGTGTGTGTGTGTGTGTGTGTGTGTGTGTGTGTGTGTGTGTGTGTGTGTGTGTGTGTGTGTGTGTGTGTGTGTGTGTG
>JAVLVB010001287.1:920147-935755 GCA_032876305.1 Orestias chungarensis
AATTTAGTCCCATTTGTTAGGACGCGTCCCCCTGCTGAAATAAGCTGAGGAAAGGGTGGCGGTTGAAAGAAAAGGGTAACTAGTAAAAGGAGATGCTTTGAGAACGTGTTTTGTGTTTGGTTTTGAAGGTTTGTTCTAGATAAGGCATGTTGACAGGCAATTGTATTCTGGGGCAGTTTAAAAATCAGGCAGGGAAGCTGCATAGTTTACAAAATCCTTCAAATGTTGGTCACATGCAATTTATTGTTACACAAACTTATGGTGGCTACTGATCGATGACATTATATGTAACAGGACTTTTTTCCAGATCACAGAAATCACTTAACATCCAACCAACCGTACCACCTTGCAAGTTAGCTATGTGCAGGCTAGCTAATGCTGGCTTGCGCAATGAACGTGCAGCAAACACCAAGTGCGTAAAAAACAATTGATTCACTTTACAGGCTTACTTTATGTATGGTACATTTGTATCTACTAACAGAAACCTTAAAGTGTATGTAGCAACTAGTCATTTACCCAAAAACCTTCTTCCATGGCTGTTGCTCTGTTTTTCATTCTTAAAGTACACGTCATCTTTGCACCAGAGTCCTTGAAAAACGAACTGCTTAGTAAATAGCAGATTTTTGTATTTATATGTTTTTTGGAGTGGTGTGAGTAGAGGTGTGGAAACTGAAGCAAAAATAAAAACAAGAAATCACATTTGAGTCTGTTGTCTTTTCAATAACAATAACCTATATTTGTGAGCTTCTGCCTTCTTACGGAGCTCTTTTATGACCATACTTCTTTTTGAAAGCAACAAAAGCGTAAAAACATCCTGGCGGATGAATACTTTTTATTGCCGAAGTACATTAACAAGAACAACAAATAGCTGCTTCTGCTTCAGCACTGTTTGTTTTACCTTCTTACATCAATAACCTCTGAATGAGTCCGAAAGCCTCTTTTAAAGGGCAAAGTGGTTCTGCATTAAAGATTAAGGCAGTAACAGGGTAAAATAAAAGAGATTTAACGTGAATGATGTTGGGAAAATCAAAATAAAAGTCCTCTTATGCTGTTGTGCCACTGTTATCTTACCATTAACCTTATCTTTTTTATTTTCAGGTCACTGCATCATGTCAGACAGCGAGCAACTGTGAGCCGGTGAGTGCTAAGAATGAATGCATGGGTTCCTCACCAACACTGAGATCTTTCGAGAAATATTTAGACAGTTGCCGGCCTCTAATATCATTTATATTGGATTCTTCCTGGAATTGTTGCTAAGTTCAAATGGGTTAACTGTCAGCAGCTATCACTACAAACGCTTCCGCCTGCCTGCTCAGACTGGAATAGCTGAAGCAGCTGTGTTCAGCTTCAGAGATGTTGAAACTGGTCTTAGATGAAAAAGATGATAAAGGGATTCTGAGAAATAATGACAGGGGGAAAAATGCAAGAATTGAAAAACAAACAAAAATAAATGTTAATTAAAATTGTTCTTTGCATTCTTCATAAAAATTAGATATATAGAACTTAAAACTTTAAAAAGGCTGTTTTTTAAGTCGTTCAACTATAGTTCTCAACATAATTTTGTCCTTATCTTTCGGTTTGTAACACAAATCTCAAACATTGGGATATCACTCACAGGTGAAGGCTAAAATTGGAAACCCCGCCCACTTTTATTCTGTATTTAAAACTAGATTGGCTGAAAGCTCACACTGGTCAGTGATGTTGGTAGATCGTCTTGTTAGTATTAAAGGTATAAAGTGAGGTACATTGGGGGAAGTTTAATATTTTTATTTTTATAAAACATTAAGTGTATTTTTAAGTAATAAAAGCTTCACATTTTTATGTTTTGCTCTTTTATGCATCCAAGTACTTTATTATGAGTCTAAGTTACTTATAAAAATCTCACATGCACTTCATAAGTGTGGATTTTATTACATTAAATAATCTATGATCAATTTATAATACAAATATTTATTATTATATCATTATGCAGATCTTATTATTAACACTGATAAACAATCAAAGAGGCAAAAATGTCTTAAACACATTTTCCAAGTAACTTTATTTTGATTGCTGTAGGTCTGCTAATCAGTTGTTTTCTCCATGTGTTAGAAAGACAGAAATGGTTGCTAAAGCTATAACATTAAGCTGTTTTAATTCATTTTATGACTTTTAATGCATATATTTTATGTTTCAGAGTTAAGGCATATTGTTAATTGCCGTTTAATCAGTATTTGTAGATCAGTAAAAACATGTTAAATCAAGAGGCTCAAACAAACAGGAAAAGCAAACTCGACAATATGTCACAATAATAATTCCATGCAAGATCCTCGAGGGAATTTCAACAAAAGGCTGCAGGAGAAGGAAAGATGAGCTTCAGGCAGAGCGATTATTCCTGTTTCCTGAGCGTTGCTGCATTTATATGACAGGGTGATTTATGCTCTGTGGTGTAAAGGCTGGACTCATTTTCATTTTAATGAGCTTAAAATTGAAGTTTTCATTCCCTTTCATAAAAAATGCACGCTCAGCAAATGGTTACTGTGATTAAACCAGCACAATAATCATTCTTCACATTTCTATGCTTTTAACATAAAAAGTCATGTTTTCTGTTTTTATCTTTAAGAATAAATAGGAAACAAATAACGACTAACCAAATTGGGAGTTTTATGATAGGAGATGACCTTTTTAAATCTCTGCTGTAGCGTGTTTTAACCTGGACATTTTAAAGTTAACATAATCAGTTAAAAACATTCCAATAATTTTTTCTTATTTACTTGTAGCTGAAAACAAAATATCCAGGACATTTTTTTTACAGTTTTTTATTTTTTATTTTTTTATAGCTAGAGCAAAAAACAAAAAAAAACAAAAAAAACTGTACTAAATTGTCACAAGACAATTTTGTTTTACTGTATAATATTTTTATATATACAGTGGAATCCCATCTATTCAGTATACACATATATGTTTGTAGAATTATTATTGTTATTATTATTATTAAAGCCTAGATAAACTATTATAAAGACAATGCAAAGATCAATTTAAAACTTAGTCATAGTGACTCTGCGATCAGTAGAACTGGAAGCCATCCATGAATCTCATTCTTATTTCATACCTCACCATGTTGTTTTTTCCATGTGGTGAAACCAACCCGTCACTGACCTGTTGACCTTTCCTCTATGTCTCTGCAGCCTCCTACTCCACAACTCCCATTAAAGCATGTAGATACACCGGTAAGTAACCGCTGCCTGCTCATAAATGCTGCTGTGGTTATTGTGACGCTACTTTGTGGTAACAAGACTTTTCTAAAAACATTATTAAGTCGTTTCAGCTCAACTGAACCTGATTAACCACAGGTCATATAACATTAAAGCCTCTTGCAAAATAAAGTATTGTATCATACTGACATTAAAGAAGAATAAAATGCCTTCATGTATGTTGATGGTTTGGACATAATTTTAGCACAGCAGTGAGTGTGTGTATATAGCTGACTCATCTTTACGAGGCAGCATCATGACTGGTCAATAGTGCTCTACCAGTGTACGAACTTTATGTTAGGACCAGATAGTCACATGTCTTTATTAATAGAACAAATACAAATTAACCAGACTTTTACCTACACTCCATAAAAAAACTATAACCTGTTATTTTACTGCCTGAGATAACATCTAACCAAAGAAATGCTGTTTAAGTGGAGTTAGATAAAAAGGAACTTTGGTAAATGCAAAAATAACGAAAAAAATGCAGTTTACATTAATTTTATAGGTTGTCTTTTAATGACTTTCAAAACCTCCTCGCAGTAGGTTTGACCCAGAACTGGTGTAACTGGGTCAAGCTTTGCTAACTGTGGAAGTCAGATCAGCGCTTTGAGTTATCCACTCCAAAACCCTGACTTTGTTGTTTTTAAACCATTTTTAATACGTTTGTTGCTTATTTCATAGTAATTGTCCAGCTGGAAGCACTTATTGATGTCTTATGGTGTGCCATCAAAATGTCTCCGTTGTCTTGCTAATGAAGCCATCTATTTTGTGCATATATATTGTCTGTATACAGTGAGGCCAATCACTGATAGCGGAGCTAATTGTTAGCTTAGAGCTTTAGCGCTTTTGCTAACTTTAAAAAACATGTTGAGCCTTTGGCTTAAATTTCAGTTGTACTGTATTATAGCCAGACACTTCAATTACAGTTAAGCCTGACACAAGACATGTTTTAAAGACATGTTTTTTTTCAGTATCCTCTGCATCCATTTGGTTTTCTGTCTGTTCAAGACCCCAGTAGGTCGTGGCAGACGGCTGCTTGTACTGAGCCTGGTTCTGCTGGAGGTTTATTTGTGTTAAAGTCGAGTTTTTCCTCTCCACTGTCGCTACATGGATGTTCAGTATTGTTTGTAATGATGTATCTTTGATTTGAATAGATTTTCTTGTAAAGTGCCTTGAGACGCTATATACAGTAAATAAACTGATTTTTTTTCTTTGAAAATGTCTTTGTCCAAGTGTGCGTTTGTAAACTGCAGTCTGGTGTGTTATGTTGTTAGAGTAATGGAGTCTTCATTGTTGACCAGTTGTTCAGTTTATGTAAGTACTGGACTGGTTTCCTTTGCATCCACACGGGGGTTTGATTCACACATTTCACACCAAAACATTTCCGTCTCTGGTGTCCGTCTGTTTCCTGAACAATATTGTGGCATCACATTACCTTGCTGATTGGAGTTGGATACTGTTTGAACAAACAAATGTAACTTCAGTTATCTGGAACTTGTGTAGGTCCATTTTTGTCTCAATATTTTGTTGTATTTCCTATTACGCAGGTGGCCATGCCTCTAAAAAATCTAGATTTCAACTTGCAAATGCACTTTGGGACAAAGACTTTCTTTTGATATTTCCTGTGAGCTGATTAAAACTATGATTGCTGTGCATCTGACATCCATCTGCAGCTGGCCATCCATTCATCCAACCATCCATCCATCCATCCATCCATCCATCCATCCATCCATCCATCCATCCATCCATCCATCCATCCATCCATGCACAGTTCCAATGTTTATAGTTTAGTATTTCTGTCACGGTAATTTATCATGACTAAGTTTTAAACCTTTTAAATTGTACAGGTATGGCAGCAATATACCCATAAATGACATGATTGGAGGCATTTTAGTGATCTGATGTTTAAACACAACCGAATATTGGACTCAAGATAAGCACGGCTAATGTGAAGAGAAACCTGTTAATTTAAAGTGTCAGGAAGAATGAACAGAACATTTGTTGTTTTTGTTTGAATACATCCCAGATTATAAGGGGACTCGGAAATGTTCTTTCCTTTTTATTATTTTTGCTTTTAAGCTACAGCAAACGAAGATGAAAGCGAAGCGGCGCTGATGTCTTGCATCCTCTCGCCTCTTTTCTCGCGAGTCAGCATTTGAGTTAGATGTTGCCTGAATAATTAGATCAGCCATGACTCAGAGAAGCAATATAAACACAGATGGGGCCCTTTGTACACCAGCTTTTACAGACACTCTTTGCAGAATCAAGTGGAGGAGAATAAAAAAAAATAATAATAAGACTAAGTAATAATCTTGTTTGTGCAGTTAAATGTTGCCTCCTCAGCAATACGAATGCAAAATAGTGACTTTACTTTCCTCTGCAAAGGGAGCTCTGATTTCTTCCAAATATACTTGATATTTCAATTATCACAGTGCCATAAAGAGGTTTATTTTATACATTTGTTGTGTGTGGATGGAAGAAGGTGAAATTTATACAGGATGGTTTGGTGTTGAAATGCCTCATAAGGACCATAGCTGACTCCGTGTGAGGTCTTTTGAGGCTAGATTAACCAGGACTGAGTGATTTCCAGATGCTGTAAACCAACACGCAGCTCCTCAGACGCAGGGAAAACATTGGTTCTCTTCCTGAAAACGTTGTTTTTTCTCTTAGATGCGGGGCAGTTTTAATCAGTTTCTCCACGCTGATGGTAATTACCGTAGAATATGGACTTGGTCGGAAAAAGCTGGGAAAAGAAGTTCAACACTATTGTGAGACAGCAACTGAGAACTTTAAGGAGATTTTTCAAGAAAACAGTAACATGCATCATGACATAGTTTTTGCCTTGCAGTGGCGGTTCTACATAGATAAATAGATAGATAGATGGATGGATGGATGGATGGATGGATGGATGGATGGATGGATGGATGGATGGATGGATGGATGGATGGATAGATAGATAGATAGATAGATAGATAGATAGATAGATAGATAGATAGATAGATAGATAGATAGATAGATAGATAGATAGATAAGTTTCCTACATTTTTTACTAGTAATAATTATTTAACTTGTGGATAGTATGTTTTAATTTTTGTTTGTATATTTAATTACGGCATTCTTGATACTCTTTTATGAAAATGTTATTCAAGTCAAGAAATTATTTAACTTATCTGTTTTGTTTTGTTTTTTAGAAAAACACAAATTCTATCATATCCAAAGCAAATCTGTCCATGTTTAATCGGTTCTACCAATCAGATGGTGTTTTGGATGCCGAATAAGATTGTTGTAACAACCCAGACGCATTATGTTGGCCGGTTGGGGGAGGAACTCAGTCTTGACAGACGGTTCTCCTTTCCTGTACCTTCTTCATGTCTCACTCTACATGGTTATTTAAGCTTTTCTATAGTTATGTTGCTATAGGCTTAGACTGCTGGAGGACAATCTGACCACTTCTCTCTCTGCTACTTTCCTCCTTTGTCCAATCTACTTAGGTACCGTTATTTCAACCTTGTTACCCTTTTGTTTTCTCCTAGTGTTCTTCTCTCCATAGTAACCACACCTGGGCTGGCGTTCTGTTAGCTGAGACAGCTTCTTGGACGAGAACATTGGCTGAGATGCTTCCAGTGACGTTCTACAACTGCTGCTATAAACTCTTTTATTTCAGTTTCCTGTGCTTCTAATTTAGCTTTCTGTCTTTTCAAACCCCCAGTCGGTCGTGGCAGATTGCTGCTTGTACTGAGCCTGGTTCTGCTGGAGGTTTCTTCCTGTTAAAGGGGAGTTTTTCCTCTCCACTGTCGCTACATGCATGCTCAGTATGAGGGATTGCTGTAAAGTCAACGACAACACAAGCCATTGTTTCTGCCTGCTGATTGCAGAGGAGTGAATGCTGCAAGTCAATGACTCGATGCAATCTGCTGGGGTTCCTTAGATTGGAAACTTTTTCAAATTGATTTGTTAGAATGTATCTTTGATTTTAATTGATTTTTTGTGAAGTGCCTTGAGACGACACCTGTTGTAAATTGGCGCTGTATAAATAAACTGATTCCTGATTCTTGATTATGTCCGTCTCGGCTATTGTTTGATTAAAGCTGATCTCTGGAATTTTATGGACATGAATAGAAGTGGAGCATAAAGATGAATCCAGCTTTATCGTCGCACAGCATCAAACTCATCCAAACAAGCGGAGAATAAACTGACGACAGAAGTGCTTACCGGGCAATGTTTCTCAATAGTGGTACCCAAAGTGTGATTTGGGGCAACATCTGAGTAAAAACACCAAGTTGGCTAGAAATGCTGGAGAATGTTTTTTCTTTGTTCTCTTGCTACATATTAGCATACCTGAAACAGTTTTCGCCCTCTTAAAGGTATATTCTGTCATATTACAATGTTTTATTTCAACTTCATACAATTAAACTCTATAAATGCAATTATTATGGGATGACATGTGTCTAACATGAAAGGATTTCCGATAACTTACATAGAGCATCTCATTTTTTGTATTATTATTATTACTATGTATTTTGTTACTTTTTTTCATTTCACTTTCATTTTTTACTATTTTTCTGACTTATTATTACTTGATAAAATCACTAAAAGAGCCACATGGACCACATGCTGATGATTTTTTCTCTCTCTCTCTCATTCTGTGCCTCCTAGGGATCTGCGAGGTCCTGCAAAAGTGAGGAGATTCTGAGAAAGCAGTCAGGGTAAAAATCTTGTATTCATGCCCCACATTTGCTTAAGACTTATTCTTTTTTTTTTCAAACAGATTCTTCTAGTTATGGCCTCACTAACAATTGCTAAAGATAAAAAAATTGAAAGCAGTTCTTTCCCCATCTGATATGATAGGAAATTAAGCAGGTGGCCATGTCTCTAAACTACGCTACAAAACAGGAAAGACATGAGAAATGGAAACATTAAGCAAGGGAGTTTTGTGTTTTTCATTATGAAGTGAGATCACAACAACTATTGTGAATAAAGAGGTTAAAAAAATCTTTTGAAGACTTTTTCCCACCATTCACCATTTAAATACAATTTATTAATAAAACTATTGGTCAATTTAAGATTTTTTATGTTTTTTAATCTATCACAGGTAAGAATTAATTTGTTAAACTGTCACTACAGCATCATTCCGTTTGTGTTCAAAGACTGGCGACTCTTTAGTTAAGCTTAAACATATGAGATGTGTGTAGTTAATAAACATTGAGGCAAATGTTTTTAGTTTTGCTGAGTGAAAACAGACCCTCAAAAATATCCTATCAATCTCACAGACCGGTAAACTCAAGAACTACAAACATCCCGATAAATTTGTACCTGCTAAGCCTTAAATGCAGGCAGAGCAAGTAAGAAATGGTGTCGGTTTAATTTGAAGGCGGACAGCGGTTTTTTTTTTTTAGATAGATAGATAGATAGATAGATAGATAGATAGATAGATAGATGATAGATAGATAGATAGATAGATAGATAGATAGATAGATAGATAGATAGATAGATAGATAGATAGATAGATAGATAGATAGATAGATAGATAGATAGATAGATAGAAAAATCAGATCGTCTCTACATGAAAACTGAAAAAGTAAAATTAACCAGAAAGTTAAAACTTATGGCTAAATTCATCAGCCTTCTTTCGTTGGCATCTCAGATCTCGATCCTCCGACCAGCTATCAAACCCTGTTGCTTTGGTCTTAGGAATAGGCTGCGTAATATCAGCAGGGGTCACGTCAACAGTCAGCGAAGGAATGTAAACCGGAGCCTTTCCAAGAAGCACATGGCTAAGCTGTGGGAGCTTATGTTTGATCAAGTGGATGTTTGTCATCCATTCCTGAGAGGAATGTAAGATTTCCGTCAAACATCTAACAGCAGCTGTAAAAAAAAGCAAGACAACAGACGATAATGCTGATGTGAGGGTTAAGGATAAAATGTTCATGAGATAGAAGAGAAGGTTGTCGGTGACACTTTCTGTTCCGACTGAACCTTCCAGAAGCGTGGTTCAGGCCATGGAGGAGAGCTATGAGGTTGACCTGGTCTACATCACGGAGAGGATCATCTCCCTGTCTTTTCCTGCCGGAGCCGAAGAGAGCAGCTACACCAACAACCTGAAAGAGGTGGCGGCGATGCTGCGGTCCAAGCATGGTGAACACTATCTGGTAAGCAAAATCTGGTCCTAAAAAAACAACTAAAAGCTCTCGCCAACAACATTGAGTGCACTGAAATCCCTGTCTTCTCTCGCTTGTTCAAACCAGGTGCTGAATCTCAGCGAGCAAAGGAACGACCTAACAAAGTTAAACCACAAGGTACAAACCCCTCCTGCAGCTGTGTTTTTGTTCGTTGAAAGCAGAAGCCACGTGTTCCGAGTGGAGGGAAACCGCAAGTATGAAAAGCCCTCTTAATAATCCTCCTCAGGTTCTGGAGTTTGGCTGGCCAGACCATCACGCTCCGGCGCTGGACAAGATCTGCAGCATGTGCAAAGCCATCGACACGTGGCTCAGTGGGGAGCAGCGCAACGTCGTGCTCCTGCACAACAAGGTTATGATGGAAGCACGAAGGATCTGTAACCGTGTCATTAATGTGGAATTACCAGGAAACTAAAAAGAAAATTATGAATTAATAAAATTACGGAGCATTTGTTTTATCATTACATATGGACTCCTGGCATAGAGCCTTGCCTATATATAATACATGTTGTTTGAAAAAATATTATACGTCTTTATATTGTTCATCTAAACATTTCTTTTTGTCTGAAATAATAAAAAAATAAAATAATGAATTATAAAATATGTCTAAACTATTTAAAAAGTTCCTGTTATTTTAAATATTTCTGTTAACTACAGTATATGGTTGGATATACTTCCATTAATTTCTTTAACGTCTATAAACAAATTGGCTTTGATGGCTTGAATAACTTCTGCTCTGATAGATTATCAAATTTCTCCTTGGATGAGTCCGTTGAAAACATCAGACAAAAACATAATAACAAACTAACTTAAACACTTTGCTTCCTTGTGTGACATAATAAAAATTATTTATTTATTTGTCTTTAGCTTCAGTGTTTATTTTAGTGCTTGAATGCCTGAAAGTTTTATGTTTTAGTGCAATTAGCAAATATCAACCCAAAAAGACCCTTTAGACGGCTGAAAGTCTCATAATGAACATTAAGATGTTCTACAGCTACATGGCCTGAAATGCCGCTCATTGAGAAGAAGAACCCAAAAACACCAAAAACAATCCTAATAGGTGTGGAAGCATCATAACGTGTGTTTTGATCCACAGCTCTTCAGAAAATAGATGACATGATAAAGAAAGGATGAAATTTTGATTTGAAATGTGGGGGCGCGCAGGTATTTTTTAATGAAACTCCTATATATCAGTTCACCATGTTTTGTCATAGTTCTTCTAGGTTTCTATTGCTACTTTTAAGTTTAATGTTCCCTTTTTTGGTTTGACTGGTTGTTAAACATGTAGCAAAACATTATGACCTAAAGTCCTATTTAATATCACCTGGGGTCGGGACATCAGGTTATCTGTAAATTACCCCCCACCTCTGTGTTACTTGTGGCGCCTTCTTACGCTTTACCACACCCAATCACACGAACAAATGACCAACTTACAGTAGCAAAAAACTGTGTGCTTCTTTAAACCGTAACTCCTGGACCATTTAGATTTCTCAAAAAATCCCCAAACTAAAACAAAGCTAATAAATAAACCCTACGGCCATATAGTTTTAATGTAGGTAGCGCTTAGGACTTCAGTACTATGAACTTCCAATCACAGCAAAAAATGTACTAGCGCGTCAGGTGTTTGTAAAAACCTTAAAGGAGTGTCAGAGGAGACAGCCAATAAGAAGAAAAGGCAGAGAGCCAACCAAGTGCTGGTTGGCGGGTTAAACTCTTGAAAGCAGGCTTTAGCTTGAGCAGCAGTTTTCCGCCGGGTCCTAGTGCTTGACCAATGTCAGTTCAGTGTAGCAAAACAGTGTTTTTGGACTGTACAACTTGTAGGGGACCAAATCAGACATTTGAAAAAACCAAATTACATCAGTGATTACAAGGTATAAACACGAAACATAAAAACATTAAAGCAACATCTTGAGACAACAGTCACAAAGTTAAAACTTGTGAACAAACTGCTCTTCTGAGTAGACGATCATGATTCACATAAACAGGACTCCACTAGTTTATACATATTTGATTTGAATTATACTTTATGATCGACATCAATAATCTATTTTAAGAGTTTACGGCTTTTTAATTTTTAAGATAGGTTTAGCTTTAACTGTACTGTGTGACACTCATTTGTCTGAAATACAAGTTTACGGCACAGTTAGCTCAAAATAAAGTTAATTCTAAAAATAAGAGTTTTCGATTTGTAATACAATAATGTATTTTGACCATCGCCTAATTGTTTACAAATTGTTTAGCCTTTTATAATATCGCTGACCTTTTCTTTATAACTGTAATTTGAATTTTCTACTATTTATTTATTTTTCATTAGATAGGAGTGTTTGCAACCAACCAATGTGTGGCATCATCCAGTCTGCGACTGATTCTTCCTACTGTCGCCCTTTAGGACTATGCAAACATTTCACACAGCCAAACGTACATTTTCTCCCTGGTTTTTCTGTCTTTGCTCTTATGGTTATAGTTTTCCATTATTTCCTCTCTGAAGGCAGGAAACTCACATTTAATCTTTTAATCCTCTTTGCTCTAACCCAATAAAACAGTAAACTGCAGAAGCATTTATAAGGCTAACTTAACAAAAACGTAACTATAACTTGGTCTTCTTGTGTGTTCCAGGGTAATCGAGGTCGAACAGGTGTAGTCGTGGCTGCGTATATGCACTACAGCAACATATCAGCCAGGTACGGGTACTGGATGGGAACAACGTTAGAATCATGTCCTATATTACTTTTCTCTGCTGATGCAGAACATTCTATGCTGTTGTGTTTGAAAAAGTGTTATTTGAGTATTTTGATCCTCCAAATCCCGTTTTGAAGGGTGATGTGAGGACAGGAGCAACAATCCATCAAAATAAGGCCTTGAAAATTAAACACCGATGTGATACGTTAGCAGTCCGTCCTAGCTAGTTTGTTTTCCTGGCATGGTGAAGGAAAAATGTCATCCTTGTTTAATACCACCAGATGTTAATAAATTGAAACCAACCACAAGGACTTTGTTTAAACTTGTGAAGATATTTTGCTTTCCTTATAGAAAATTATCTTAAGTTTATGTCTAAAATGATAACATCTGCCTGCTTTTATCACGCAGTGCTGACCAGGCGCTCGACAGGTTCGCCATGAGACGTTTCTATGAGGACAAAGCTCTTCCCGTCGGTCAGCCGTCACAGAGAAGGTAAATTATTAACTCCCTTCTTTTTCTAGAAATGTATTATATTTTCAGGCTTCACATAAATGAACCCTTAGAACAACAGAAGGAGACATCCAGGAAATATTAAAGAGACACACATGTAAATTTCTCATATCCTTAAAGAATGTTTTATTTTTAAAGACAAAACAACTTACTTTAAAATCATAGAATCGGTTTGACAACATGAGGCGGGTTAAAAGGTCTCAAAAAGCAACAAATCATGTCAAAAGTAAAGAATGTGAGCTCATTCACATTCATCAGTCTGGATTTCTAACTTTCTAGGAGTTCAGGAAAAGACAGTGACAACCATTATCCTCTCATGGAGAAAACATGGAACATTGGAAAAATTGAACGAAAGTAGCAAAAGCGTTCCTACAAAAAAAATATGAATACAAAATCAAATCAGGAGTTGTGGTCTCTTTAAGCAAACTGTACATTTTAATAGGTACATAAGAACGGATATGGGATTGGCTTTATCAGTTGAAACATTTAAAGGTGACAGAAATGTATAAAACAGAAGCAGGTAAACAATATTTCACATATGTTGGGGTAAAAATATTAAACATCACACATGTTGTAGCTACGGAAACCTCGCTCTTGCTTATGTTGCTAACATGACACCTTGGGTCAGGCTAGTTGAACTTTCCAGAAGCCAAAACATCTGGTCACTGACAGCAGAACAAGGGGATGTGTGTTAGCGGAGACCCACAGGTCAAGGTTATCTTTGATACCATGATTATTAGCATCTTCACCAATCAGACTATACTAACTGTACACATGTCTATTCCAGCAAATCTTATAGCAGAAAAAGGAGATTTCATTCTGGGATTAAAAACAGATATTTAAATGTAAGATTAAGATTAAGATAGGGAGTGTTTAAAATGATATGACTTAGACACCATTGGTTTCTAAACAGCTCATAAATGTAATAATTTTTGGAATATTTTCCTGCAAACAGAGACTCAACTTTGCACTGGTAAAACAAAGAAATAATCAGTCAAACAGAAAAAAAACATGAAACACACACACATACACACACACACATAAAAACATAGCTTTTTTTTTTCCTTGTCCTGTTCAGCAACATGGCTAGTAGAATTTCTGATCTCTTTTCCAAGTGAGGCTTTATAGAGCCTCCCTTGATTACCATACTTTAATCATTTAATTTATTACTGAGGTGTTATATACATTGTAAAGCTAAACAGGACTAAGGGGTGGGGGAGGGGGGTGCACAGAGTGAAAGGGAACATATACACATAACAAAATTCAAATAGAAACAAGCAAATAAACAAACAATATCAAAAACAAACAAACAAAACAAAGGAAACAAAAAACTAGCTGCTACTAGATAGCTCCTGAAGCATTCTTGCGAAATGGCAATGACTCATACCTGGGGAGATATAATTAGCAGAAAGCACAGCAAAGACAGCGATGTATGTGGCACATAACACATAAATAAATTTGAGGCAAACTTGGTGTTTTTAATAAACAATCGGCACAGTTAAGGTGTTGTGATTACTTTAGTGTGTGATTGCCCGTGAGCATGCAGACATTGTGATGCAGGTATTACATGAATTATGCTCAACCATGGGTAGAGGGCCAATGCAAACCCCTCCCAGAGCGAGCAGAGGAAGCACAAGGTCCAGGACACTGATGCCACGCATGAGCACAGTGATCAGACAGCTCACCGCAGGGACACCGCACACCCGCCCAGAGGACCGCAGAGTGGGCCCGGGGTACAGCCCCCCGCGGCCGCGGAGTAGAGCCCCCAGGGTAACAGGAGCAGCACCCTACCTGTCCCGCCAGGCCCCGGCCGCCCAGGCACGGGCCAGAGCCAGGGCCCAAACGCCCCCAGTGCCCGCCCGACACCCGAAAGAGATAGGCAACCCCAGACAGCCAGCCGGGGCGGATCGATACAAGCCCCCGTACCCCCAGCACTACACCCCAGGGCCCAGTCCGTCTGCAGGTGAGTGCAGCAGAAAGCAGTGAGGAAGGGTGGGGAGTACACGACCCCCCCCCCCCCCCCCCACACACACACACACGGGAGTAGCATGGGAAGGCAGAGGACACCAAGTCACAGACCCAGCCCCACCCACCCATATTCATACACAATCACACTCACTCACTCACTCACTCACTCACTCACTCACTCACTCACTCACTCACTCACTCACTCACTCACTCACTCACTCACTCACTCACTCACACAGTCACTCAAGGTATGGATGGGGTTGGTGGTAGGGGGGACCATCCTCTGGTGCAGCCCAGTGGGTGGCACCCGGGACAAGAAGCGCCCCCACCGACGCAGTCTCCACCGCCCCGAGCTGGCAGATCAACCCTTCCCCCCACCCCTAGGAGCACCCAGGAAAAGAAGCGCAAAAAGACCCTTCCCCTCCCCCCTCTTTGCCAGAAATGTTGATGTCTAGGATGTAATTAAAATGGCAGGGAAGGGGATGTGGAGGGAAGCATGCCACAGTTTGCAGACAGTGGAGCTCCCCCTCAGCCCCACCCCAAGCACAGGCCGTCAGTGTCAGGACATGCAAGGAGCCGGGAGCCGCGCAGAACCGGCAACGTGATCCCCGGTCTCCAGCTGATGCACAGCTTCCGCCCCCAACCGCCCTGTGTGTGGTTTGTGATTTGTGCTATGCAATAGTGACTAATATGCATTTAAGAATGAGGGAGAGTGGTTCATAGAGTGCGACAAAGGGCCACTTCACCCAACTCCAGAAACCACACCTCTCCCCCAAAGACCCTTAGTGTGTGGGTGACTGTTGTGGACTAGAGCCAGAGAGGAAAAGGGAGTAAGGTGTGTAAGACCGGCAGCAGTGGCGCTGCCCCCGGATGATGGGACCAGATGGTCCACCAGGGGACATTAGGGGCAAAATTCCGCCCGACCCAGGGCAGCTGCGACCACACCCCGAGAGCCACGACCAGCCCAGGAGACCACCCACCGGTCGACCAACAGGTGGCTGGGGAGAAGAGAATATGGGGTGGGAGGGGGGGGGGGGGG
>JAVLVB010001287.1:935855-961833 GCA_032876305.1 Orestias chungarensis
CTAGGCAGAGGCCGGCAGCGACCAACCACCATGTCGGCACGTCCATGGCCACCCGAACCCCCAGGCACAAGCAAACCCCACAACCAGGAACAGGAAACCCCCAGGCGCCAAAGCCCCAGCCTCGCCCACCAACCCCCACCCGGGCAACTCAGCAGCCCAACAAAAGACAAGCAGCCGCTGCCCCGGGCCTCACAAAGGCCCTCTCCGCCACCCCGCAGCAGCACCAGCCACGGGTCCCCAATGCAGACCCCCGGACCAGATACACGACGCACCAACCGGGAGCTATCCAACCCCTGGACCCAGATGCGCGCCCGCCGCCCCGACACCAAGATCCACCCACAGCCAGCTCCAGAGCAACCTAGAGCAGTTAAACAATGACCCACCAACCCCACTAAGTGATGGAGCTAATTAGATAAGACCAGAGCTTGCAGGTATCAGTCAGATGATGTTTTGAAGAGGCAGACATAGTTTCAATACTGAAATGATCTAATAGAAGGTTCCTAAACTGATTAATAGATAGGTTCATCCTTGTTTTCCAGTTTAGGAGAATAGTTTTCTTTGCAAGACATAGAACAGTGAGTACTATAGGTGATAAATTAATTTCTATGCTGGTGCCACCCAGGTTACCCAATAAACATAGTGTGGGGCATGCTGGAACATTACATTTAAACCACAGTAAGAGATCCTGTCAAACCTCAATCCAAAATGCCTGAACTGGTGCACAGTACCATAGCGCATGCAGATAATCATCAGGTGTGTTATCTGTGCACTGTGAGCAGATATTTGTATGTTTAAGACCCCTTTTTAAAGATGGTAAAGAAATGGAATTGTCTATGTTGGATAATAGTTTGTATATTTTTGAGAGGTATTTTGGGGAGAAAATGTTTAAGAATTCTGCTACCCTGCAAGGGAGTTGTAGATCTAGTTGCTTAACAATATATTTTTCATTAATTACTGCCTTTGATTGTTGGTATTCTAAGAATCTGTTGCTATTTATTCCATATAGTGTTATAAGTTTATCAAATAAAATAAATTTACCATGTTGAGCTATGTGCTCCAGAGTCTTTATTCCTTTGTTTTTCCATACTGTCAAGTTTAGCATTTTTTTGTTTTACAGGTTGTTCCAAATGGGTGTTAATTTACATGGAAAGAGTGAGGATTTTGTTATTTTAAGAAATTCCCACCAGGCTGTCAGAGAGGAGTTGATGCTTTTAAATAATAATAAATAAATAGTAAGTCACAGATTTCCAGATTATCACAGAATGTTTGTTCTATATCCATCCATTCTTCATCTCGTGGGTTACTTTTAAACCAATCTGAGATGTATTGCAATCTATTAGGTAGAAACTAGTGCTGACAGTTTGGTAATTCCAAACCACCACAATCTTTACCTTTTTGTAGCGTTTTAAGGCTGATTCTTGGTGGGGGGTTTTTCCATAAAAAGTTGGGGATACAGGAGTCTAGTGACTTAAACCAAGCAGAGGATGGCCTTTTGGGAATCATTGAAAATAGGTAGTTTACTTTAGTAAGGACCATCATCTTTATAGTGCCTACTCTGCCCATGACTAATATAGGCAGGGGATTCCACCTTGAAAGATCTTCTTCTATTAGTTTTAAAAGTTGAATGTGATTTTGCTTTGTCAGCTCTGAGAGCCTGGGTGAGATGTTTATTCCCAGGTATTTAATTGTTCCTGACTTTAGCATATTAGTTAATATATACTGAGGACTGCAATTAACTGGTAGAGCTATAGATTTTGACCAGTTAATTGAGTAATCAGAAAGTACAGAGAATTTGTTCGTTAGTGCAATAGCATTAGTTAGAGAGACCCGAGGGTTCTGGAGGAAAAGTTATACATCATCCGCATATAGACTTATCTTATGTTCAATATTTTTGGACTGAATGCCTTTTATATCTCTGCTTTCTCTGATGGCAGCTGTTAGGGGTTCGATAAATAGTGCAAAGAGTGAAGGGGACAGTCGACATCCTTGTCTGGTGCCTCTCTGCAGACTAAAGGTTGGAGAATTTTGATCATTGGTTCGTACACAAGCATTTGGAGAGCTATACAGAATTCTCATCGAATTTATAAATGATGAACCAAACTCAAATTTGTCTAATAGTGCAAACAGGAATTTAAATTTTACACGATCAAATTTCTGCATCTAATGAAACAATCACGACTTCCAGGTTATTGACAGTAGAATATTAATTAGTCTGCGCATATTAGTGGAAGACTGTCTTCCCTTTATGAAGCCTGTTTGATCTGGAAGTATTAAAAGAGGTGTTACTTTTTCCAGTCTTCTAGCAAGAGCTTTTGAGATTATTTTGAGATCTACATTTATCAAGGATATTGGACGGTAACTGGATGGGAGTATAGGGTCTTTCCCTGGTTTCTGGAGCAAAATAATATTAGCAGAATTCATATTTGAGGGAACTTTGGTTTTCTCTTTGATTTCAGATATCATCCTATAGAATGTTGGTGCTAGTATAGTCCAAAATTTCTTGTAGAACTCAGCTGGGAAACCATCTGGTCTTGGAGCTTTATTATCAGAAAACTGTAGTAAGGCTTCATGGAAACATTGCATTTTTACCTCTGAGCTATAAAAACATTTTTTCTGTAATGTCTTAAATCAATATGTTTATAACTTGTCTTATTTTAATTATATAAAGATATTTTTGCACAATTCTACTGTAAAATAAAAATAGGAAATATATTAGTTAGTGTGCTTTCGCCTAAGACATTAAACTGCACACTGTATATTTATCAAAGACAAAAAGACTCAAAATCAACAAGTAGCGCTCATTTATTAATGTTCATCATCATACCTGCATTTTTAAATGCATGGGTTCCTATTCAAAACAACCTTAAAGGGAAATGAAATGTTAAGGACGCCTCTGAGACACGTAGTCTCCAGACGGTTCATAGCCTCTAGCTTGTTAAATGATGATCGTGTTTGATTCTGCTCTGGATCCACTGATCCTCATTTTTAACCATTGTGGAATTGGTGGTTTCAGTTGTAGGATTATTGTAGGTTTTATGATGTTAATCAGCTGCTCTAGTTGTAAGCCATTTTGTTGTCTAGGTTATCGATAAAAACAAATGTCCAAAAGTAAGAAAGTATCGGCAAAAACACTTCCAAATGGACAGCCTCTAATACCAAAGAGAATATTTGTTCAAGAAAATAATGTTTTTGGGTGGTTTTTTGCCAGAAATGGAGGAAAACACTCAGACTGGGTATTGTATGAATGTATTTGAACATTTGTTCAAGAACACAGTTATGAACCTAAACAACCTGGAGTGCAAAACGACAATAGTTTTGTCTTTACAAGCAAAAAATCTATAAAGGGACCTTGAGACAGATGTGTAGAAACCAATGAATGTGATGTGAAAGGGCCCTAACTATACTGGTCGATAGAAATACCAAGAGTAAAACAAAGCTACAAGTAACCACAAGAACCTTAGAGAATGTATGTTCTGAACATGAATGCTGCCCTGGGTGAGCACCTTATTCCTCCCTCTATTTGGTTCTGTTGTCTGTGGGATGTTAGAGTGTGGTTTCATGCTCTGTCAGTGCTTTTTCTTGGCTCAGCCTCTAACTTGCATCAATTTAGAAAATATAACTCCTTGACCTGAGTTGGACTGCAATATTCCTGTTTATTTATCTTAAGAAAATAAAAGAGAGGGAGAGAAAAAAAATATGTAAAGTTTGGGTTTTCTGGACTATATTTAAAACTCATTCAAAACACAATTTATTTTATTTGGTGTATGCATGCCCCCTGCTGTTGTTGCCCAGGGTGTTTGCCTGTGGTGACCCCATTAAAAAAACCATTGCATCTGGTGAGATGTTGAGAATGACGGGCGTCTGTTTGCAGGTATGTGCAGTACTTTAACGGCCTCCTGTCTGGGCGCATTAAAATCAACAACAAGCCCCTGTTCCTGCATCACGTCATCATGCACGGCATACCCAACTTTGAATCCAAAGGAGGTGAGTTTCCCTAGGCTAAATGTCTGCAGGAGACACTCAGAGTGTTTCCTTATGTTTTCTTCTTCTTCTTAATGTTTGTTGACAGGATGCAGACCATTCCTGAAGATCTACCAGGCAATGCAGCCAGTCTATACTTCTGGAATATAGTATGAAAAATCACCCCATTTTAGTAGCATTTAAGTCTACCTAGAACAATGATTTGAGAGTAAAACAATCTTTTTTTTTTCTTTGGTTTTGGCAGCAATGTTCAAGGAGACAGCAACACCAGTATTTCCATCACCATTGAACCTGGGCTGCTCCTGAAGGGAGACATTCTGGTAAGAGCTCAATCGGTTCTCTGTCTGTATTGTTATAATGTATGCATTGCGACAACTGATGGTGGGCTTCCTCATCTGTCCGTCAAAGCTGAAGTGTTACCACAAAAGGTACAGGAACTCCACCAGAGACGTGGTGTTCAAGGTGCAGTTCCACACCTGCGCTATCCACGACCTGGGGGTGGTTTTTGGGAAGTCCGAACTGGATGAGACCTTTAAAGGTAACGTCCGGATGGTTAATAGTAAAGCTTTCTGCAGTTTAAACAACCATAGATGCCACTGTTTAATGTTTTATTACCCACTGTCTCACCTTCATCACAAACATGTCTAAGAAGTTTCATTTTTTCTTTTCTACAGAAGACATTCTTGCCTTCAGTTTTATAATCTACAGCGCACCCTAGTGGACAAACAGCAATGCATTCACTAGTAGTTATCTTGCTTCTTTTTCCCCACTGCAGATGAAAAACATCTGGAGCCACAACATATCCTCAGAATCAAGTGAAAACGAGATATTGGAGAAGATAATTGTTTAATAATACAGAAAGATAACAGTTTTCATAAGAGTAAAAAAAAAACATGAATTTCAGATAGATTCTACATTAATTAATTCTTCCATTTGTATTTAAAACGCAAGATAATTTATATAAAAAAAAATTAAAATACTATTTTAATCAAGAGACATGGAATATTTGTACTAAATATTTCTATATGCTGGTTACAACCAATAGTTTAAATTAAAATAATGAACAAATTGTTGGTATTTTATTGCTTACTTGTGTTTAAGGACAAACAATAGACCTTATGAAAAATAAGGATGCTGCATAAAATATTAAAGATTTAAATATGTTAAAGTTAAAGGAAACAAAACGTTCTTTTTTTTATTTTAGCGTATGCTTTTCCTTAAATTTAATTCAGAGCATTTAAATTAGTTCAGCGCAACTAAATTAAAGGAAAAAATGTATTTCTCATTGTTATTTCTTTAAAAAAGCTGTGCCTCATTTTAGATTTTACACTCAAATAATCTAACTTGCTGTGGAAAATGTTAAACTTACTTACTGACTGTATTTATCTTGCGCCTAAATGATTTACATCCTCATTAAACTAATTTAAATGAAGAAAAAGCAGATTAAAAAGCAGGTGTAGAACCTGGAAATAGCTGACATAGTCAAACATTTTATAAACCTCCTAAAAATTATTACAAAACAATGGAAGCCATCTTATAATAACATAAGTTAACAATCTTCCTTTTCTCTGTTTTCATTCCTGGATTGGCTGCCTTCTAAACACCAGCAAGGCATTTTTACATATAGTTGAGTTTATGTGTTTAAACTACCAGAGCTGAGAAATGGTTCTCACCCCTAAACATATATCTCCTCACGCCAACCTTTGTTAATAAATGGCAATAAGTCTCTTATATCACTATAGGACTATTTTGGCTAAATTTTTTTAATTAGATGATTATTCCAATTACTAATTACGCCACAGATTCTAAAATAGATTTAGGTCAGATGTGGGAACCAGAAGCTACTAATGGCGTCGCTGAGTTAACAGCGTTCTGGTTCACAAAGTCAGAGATGTCAGGATTCAAGTATGACAATGACGAGATCAGCTGATATCTTTGTTGTTTTTTTGTTCACTCTCAGAAATTAGATGAAAAACAATATCTGCGGATATGATCATCATCAATTCATCTACTGAGAAACTGGTAAAAATAATCCCCCTTTAACGAATCTGAAGAAAGAAAATCTCAAATCTTTACATAAAAGAAGCCCAAACTACACAGATACAAAGCTCGGACTCGGACTTTGAGAGACGTTGATTTTTCCAACTCGAAAAAGTCAGAAGTCACGACTTCAGATGTCGTGCGCCATAAGACCCAACTTTGAATAGGACACGTCATCAAAGACCCGAAGCAGCAAGGCAGTCCCAGACCATCACAACACTGCCTACATGCTTGACAGTGGGAACATTGATTCTCCATTAGTTTGTGGATTGCTTTTGTAAAGTTAATACACAGAATATTCCACTACGCATCCTGGGCTTGCTCTTTTCTTAATGTTTAATCATTAATCAAGTCATGACCTGAAAAAGTAGCGCGGGATATAAAAAACAAAAAAACAAAAGCAGAAAGAAGGGAAAGATTTTTCACAACCATTCAAACTTGTTCAATGTGTTCAGAAGCAATTAAAGCTACAATTATAGACAACACTGCTGGGTTTTAACCTTATCTGTGTTCTCCTCTCTGAGCTACAACAGAAAACTGTGTTTGTGTTTGTACAGATGAGAGGTTCCCAGAGTATGGAAAGGTGGAGTTCGTTTTCTCGTACGGACCAGAAAAAATTCGAGGTAGTCCAGGTTTGCTATGACCTTGAAATCCCAGTTTACCCATAAGACACTAAACGCATCTAAAATGAACGCTTTTTACATTTCAAATCTTAGGGCTGGACCATCTGGAGAACGGGCCGAGTGTCTCTGTGGACTACAACACCCAGGATCCCCTCATCCGCTGGGACTCATACGAGAGCTTCAACCATCCTGACGACAACCCAGCAGACACAGAAGACGGTATGTGCTCACACTGCAGTTACATTTGGAGGCTTTATGTTTCAGGAACTGCTGCTTTAAAAATTCAAAAATCATAAGATTGTACATAAAAGGTATTTGTGAGAGAAAGAAAACACTTTTTCAATGCAGAATCGTGCCTGAAAGCTTTTTCCTACCCCCTGAGAAGGCAGTTTATACCTAAAAAAATAACTTATTCCATTGTTTAAATGATTGATGAACAACTGACCCTGATGAAAAGCCATAGAACCTGACTCCATATTTGTAAAGCCCCTGTTCCTCCTCTGTCTTGTCATTGAGGTCTATAAATAGCCACAGCAGAAATAGGGGGTCGTCAGACACCGTGCAACAGGCTGCCCCAGCCCCTTACCCCACACATGGTGCGGAGGATGTTGTAAACTCAAACACCTACTAGGAACTGGCCCAACAAGCTCATAAGATCACATCTAATGTTTCTGTTTTTCCGAGTTGCAGAATTTAAACAGAAAAAGCTTAACTGAGAGCTCTCAGTTTCACATCACCGATGCCAGCCTACGGGGATGTAACTAAAACACCTGAACTGGCATCTTTTACTGATGACTCGGTAAAGCAAATCACAAATATGACATGTTTCTAATGGTCCTTTTTTATCTAAAAGCCTTAAATCCCAATCTTTTGTAATAGAATTGTAGGTATGATCATAATTTCCGTTTTAAATGTAAAAATGTGTGTTTTCGTTTTTTTAAATTGTCACTCTGGCAGCAACAAGCTTGGGTAGGTTCCAGCTCAATAATGCCAGGTGAATGAGACTTCCCTGTCATCAATTAGCGTCCGACGAGCTTGACGTGTCCCTTGGTTCCTTTTAGTAATAATGAGCTCCATGATTACTGCTGTAAAAACCTACTCAGACAGGAGGACTTGAGAGTCTCAGTAGGGCCGGACTTGGCAGCCTTTCTGTACGTTCCTGTGCCATGTTCCTTTTTTTCATTATATATATATATATATATATATATATATATATATATATAGGCGGTATTTGTTTCTTTTTAAACACCTTTGAAAGAGCCTTTTCATTTTTATGCAGGTCTCTAGAGAACCATTGAGGTTATTGCCATGTTGCAAAGAAGGTCAGGGAGAATTGCCAGTATTGCAAATCAGATCCTAACTGAACGAGCTGCAGTGTTCTCAGCACTTACAGCAGAAAAAAAAACAAGTCTTTCTCAGTTCAGTTTATACACTTCTCTTATTGCAGTTTCTGCTGTTATGCTTGGACTGTAGAAGATGACGGCAGACTAACAGCATCTCTTTTTATAAGTTGGGATGGACTTTGCATCAACCGTTTACAGGAAGAAACCATTAAATATAACTGTAGGAGAGGCTTTTTACATATGTCAACAGTTGGCGTTAAGATAAAGGAGAGAAGTATTTTCATACATCACTTATCAGGTTACATTTAAAATTTCCAATCTTGCTTTATTTGTATATATTTGTTAAATGTACATTCCATCCCTTAATGATGAGTGACTTAAAAGGTCTGATGCTTCATCTCGGTGGAGGCGGACATCATTGGTATCTTAAGCTTAGGTTTTAACAGTTTTTTATCCTGGTATAATATTACCATCCTCTAGGAGTCAGTGTGGTTCCTACTGTAGGACATGTAGTTGTTGTTTAAGATTCTTCGGAACTCTTCAATGTTTCAGCTTATCAAACAAATTCAAATACAAAAAAGGCAGTTTTAAATTATTTCATTAAATATTTTAAATTCTGAATTACTTGTGAGGTAAGAATGTTTTTATGTTGATTCAAGTTCTTTCTGCTCCATTACGTTGAAATGCACAAGTTACATTTCCATACAGGAAAGGATTCCGATAGCCGGACATGTTTGAATCTTGCAGTATTTTGCAGTAGGCTGTGAAACAACGCTCAGTTGTGTACATGTGCATTAACGATTCAGCGTGTACACATTTACTTTTGAAACGACGTGTTGCAGGTATTCGTTTTCTGGCTGCGTTTGGAAAGAAGAACTCTGTGTTTCTTTTGTGCACATTTTTCACAAATATTAATAACCCAAAGAAGCAAGTTTGAACTAGTTTGATCTTCTGTATTCGTGTTTATTTGTGTATTTATTTATTTCCTTTATTTAACCGGGTGTGAGTCTCATTGAGATTAAATTCTCTTTTTCAAGAGAGACGTGGCCAAGAAGGCAGCAGTTAGTTAAAAGACATCAGATAAAATCAAGTCAACAAACACCATTAGAATAAATCAATTAAAACAATTACACCTATCAGGGGACTTATTTTCCCTTTCCCGCACAGCTGACTGAAATTCCCCCAGAGTAATACATTCTGTCAGATTGCTGCTTGCTAGAAACGGACTTTGACTCATGGGTGTTTTTGTCTACCCGAGTTTGCTTTGGCTTAAAGTTACAAAATGGACAGGCGGCTTCTGATTGGCTTAGAAAGACACAAACTGAAGGTTTTCGGTGGGGGGCTTGTCACAATCAAGATTAAATCCCTCTGAAATGCTGGGGAATTATACTAATTAGATTATTAGATTAGTCGATACATAGGGGCTTTACATGGATGTACGGCGCTGTGAGTTTAGAACTTTGAATCAGTTTATTACTGATTACTTCTATTATTACTTCTATTGTGATTTAGGCCACATTTGTGTGAAAAGTTGAGTAAAAACATTACAAAAAATAAACGATGCTTTGATTTGTTTACGTTCTCAACAATCATTTAGACACAAAACTGTTTATTTTTAATTAAACAAATAAAGTAGAGATGTCAAAGAAATGGCGGACAAACCGTTGCAGATTTGCCTTTAAAGGTTGTGGATGCAGTTTGGTTCATTTGAAGAACAGTAGTTGGCTCGATATTTCTCTAATGTCATGAACGATTCTGCTTTTCAGGAGAAAATCTGATTGTATTTACTATGAAACTGATGATGATACAAAAAGCTTGGCTATTCTAAGGTGAATAATTTGTGCTGTATTTGTCAATCTTTACTGAATCTTTTGATTTGTCTGGAATCATCTTTGCCCTAATTGAAAAATAAAACTCAAGTGGGCTTTTTTTTAGTATATATATATATATATATATAAAATACCGGCTCATATGCAGAGATGATGAATCTGCATGTGCATCCAGTTCAAAGTCAAAGTCAACTTTATTGTCAAATGTGCTACATGCTAACATACAACACAGATGGAATTACAGTCCTCTTGGACCCATGGTGCTTGAAAAACTATAAAAACCTGCATGCTAAACATTTACTATTTTAAATACTAAGACAGGACACAGGGTCCTGTGGCAAGATGCTGTGCAGGCTCCAGACCACACCGTGATGCTGCAGGTCAGGATGCTATCAAGGAATCAAGGAATTTTTATTTGTCATCACATCACATGTGGTACATGAGGTGGGACGAAATTCTAATCCCCCGGTCCAGTTTACACCCTGATAGCAATTTTAAATAATATAATAAAATATAAGAACTATGCGAGACAAGGATTTGACTACACAGAATCTACAATATGGACACAAAATCTACAATATGGGACGTCGGACATAGCAGCAATGAAAATTCGGAGTGCAAGTGACATATTAAGTGACATTGTAAAGTGACATTTTAAAGTGTGATATTAAAGTGAACAGTGCCTGTTAAATGAGAAAGTGTTTTTTCATTTTTAATTGTCCTTGCGTGTGTTTGAGTGTCTCACAGCTTCAGGAATGAAGCTGTTTCTCAGTCTGGTGGGTCGTCAGACACCGTGCACCGCAGCCTCCTGCCTGAGGGGAGCGGGACAAAAAGTGAGTGTGCTGGGTGTGTGGGGTCCTTCATGATGCCGGAGGCCCTCTTCCTGCATCTGGAGGTGTTGTATCTCTGCACCATCCCCTAGGTGTTCCACCTCCTGCCTGTAGCTGGACTCATCACTGTTTGTGATGCATCCAAGCTGTGTCATCCGCAAACTTCACAATATGACAGCCTGGATGGATAGGCGAGCAGTCATATTTGAGCAGTGTGAACAGGAGGGGGCTCAGCACACAGCCCTGTGGGGAGCCAGTGCTGAAGGTGATGGTGGGGGAGGAGATGTTGTGAATCCTCACAGACTGCGGCCTGTTGGTCAGGAAGTTCAGGACCCAGTTGCAGATGGAAGAGCTCAGTCCAAGTGAGGAGAGTTTATTAATCAGAGTCTGAGGAATCATGGTGTTGAAGGCAGATGTGAAGTCCACAAACAGCATCCGAACATATGAATCCTTCTGCTACAGGTGGGTGAGGGTAGTGTGGACCATGGAGGAAATGGCATCCTCTGTGGATCAATTTTTCCTGTATGCATACTGGTGTGGATCAACGGTGACGCTGATGTTTGCTTTGATGTGGGTCTGAACCAGTCTAGCGAGGCACTTTGTGACTATCGGTGTGAGGGCTACTGGCCGATAGTCATTCAGACCTGTCACTGCGGAGCTCTTGGGGACCGGGATGATGGTGGCGGTCTTCATGCAGGTGGGGACAGCTACCTGGATGAGGGAGGCATTGAAGATGTCCGCCAGCACGTCTGAGAGCTGGTCCGCCCACTCTCTCACCACCCGTCCGGGGATGCTGTCTGGGCCAGCAGCGTTCAATGGTGCCTCTGTTGAAGGTCTGCATGATGGGGCACAGGGCTCTTGCTATTTTAAGCTCCGGCAGGAAGTACAGTCGCTGTTGGGCTTTCTTGGCCAGAGATGTGGTGTTGGTGTCCCAGGACAGGTCTTGGGAGATGTGGACACCCAGGAACTTGGTGCTGCTCACCCGCTTCACCACCGTTGATGATCAGTGGATGGTGCTGAACAGGCTCTCTCCTGAAGTACACAATGATCTCCCCACCTCGCCACATGGCTCACTTCACTCCTGTAGTTTGTCTCATTGTTGTTGTTGATTAGACCCATCACGGTCGTGTCGTCTGTGAACTTGACGAAGAGGTTGAAGCTGGATGTAGGTGTGCAGTCGAGGGTCAGCAGGGTGAAGAGGAGAGGCCCAGCACGCATCCTTGGGGGGCCCCCGTGTTCAGCGTGATGGTGCTGGAGGTGTTGCCACCGGCCCAAACTGCCTGTGGTCTCCCCGTCAGAAAGTCCAGCAGCCAGTTTCAGAGGGAGGTGTTGAGTCACAACTGGGCCAGTTTCAGAATGAGCTGATGGGGGATGATTGTGTTGAATGCTGAGCTGAAGTCTATGAACAGCCTTCTAACATGGGAGTCCTTGGTCTCCAGGTGGGTGAGGGCTGAGTGGAGGGCAGTGGAGATAGATTCATCGGTCGAGCACAGTGCATGGGCCATACTGCTCCAGAAACCCGAACATCACGACCCCCCACTAATTAAGTCTCCCTGGCACCTCGTTGCCCAGTAAATAAGACCTACCGTCTAAAAGCCACAAGCTGTGTTGCTGTTTGGTTTTCCAACATTTTACTTTATGAGGACACGCTGTTCCTTATGGGGCCCAAAGGTTTAGCCCAAACTGGAGTTGTGCTGTTTTAGGTGAGTCATTGCAAACTCCTTGTAAAGATGTACTTACCCTGTTTGTATGGTGCATGATTAAGGATCTTTTCTGGCAAAAATAGCCTTCTGAAGACAATATCAGGCTAATGCGGACCAAATCGACAGTTTTAGAGTGCAATTTAGAGATTAAATCGAAGGTATATAACGGTAAATTGGAGTTGGATATAAACACAGTCACACAAATTAATCACACATTAATTCAAAGACCGAATACAGACAGAAATACAAACTGTGCATGTCTGTGGGAGTCTGTGTGGTGTAATGTACAGTAGATCAGTGACTGCACATGCAGGGCCTCCTTGTTTACCGCCCTCCGCCCATATTTGGCTGGGGCTGAGCCCTCAAACATGTCTGGAATAACTGCACAGAGATAGACACAGACTGATAGAGGCGAAGGTCTGAGAGGCTCCGATGGGAGAAGAGTGGATCATTTAGAAGTTCTCTCTTGTAAGTAAAGACATTTTTTATGTGATTTTGAAGTATGGGCGATGTTATTTATTAGATAGGAGATAAACCGTGAAGTGAAACTGAACAGCAGGACGCTGAAGTGTAGTGAGTATAAGGTAACTCGTTATTTGGAATTTAAGTATTCAATAAAAAAAGTTAAAGCTAGCCTGTTTTGAGTGATATTTAAACATAAAAAGATTTTCACTTTCCGCACAGACAGGAGCCTGTTTATCTGTTTACCGCGTTTCCTTGGCAACGTCGCATCCTGTGTGTTTGGCGCCTAAACGGTACCAAATGAGTCATGGAGCGAGCAATTTGAGTGTGGAACATTTTATGGGCAGCCTGCAATTTGGGTGCGCCAAAACTATTAGAGGCGCTGATTGGTTAGTGCGCTGCGGAGACCTTGGGCTGTGGGGTTGGATTTGATTGAATAATGGCATAAAAATGGAAGATGTAGAATGTAGGGTTGAGTCGATTGCAAGGAAATCACTTTTTTTGTGTGTGTTTAATCAGTAAAAGTTTATATATAGAATTTGCCAAACAAGCAGTATTTATCCATAATAATTTAGCCAATGATGTTTACAGTTGTAGAAAAGACTAAAAACTTCTATCTGTCTTTTTTTAACTGTATGTCAGAGTTGCCTCTTTGTGTGTCAATTCAGTTCAGCTGATCTTTACAAGGCCAGTTGGAAACACATAGCATCTCGAGGCACTTTATGATAACGACACAGAATCCTGGGAGAAGTCTCTATGGCAAAGTCTGACAGCAGAATTGCATTACCTTAACTCCAGCCTGCAGTCAGGACAGAAAGGAGACCAACTCCGGTCAATTTCCACGTTATTCAAAGATGCTGCTTAGACTACAAAAGATACAAATATAATGTTAATAGTTTCACGTTGCACTAATGTTGTTGCTGTTGCATTTTTTTCCACTAAACCACCTCCACTTTGTGCTCTTCTGATAACTGGCTAAATTCAGTTTTATACACCCTGTACTGTATGTTCAGGCAAAGCACTTAGATTATTAAATTATTTCATAATATTAATTTGGCAATTAAGACAATTTTTAAGCACCTTTTGGCTTTGAAAGTAAATAAAAATCGGCGTAATCACACATGAAAAACATGAAAATTTGGCTTTATCTAACGATTGTATGCACATTTGGGACAGCCAATAGCTATTTTTCCAGGTGATATTTTTAAAATTACATATATATGTAATTCCATTCCATTCCAAAACAGTACAGTTATTTGCATGAACATAAGTAGTTCGAATAAACAGCTAATGGGAATAAATGTCTGTCATGTACTGTGATTGGATTCAGCTCAATTGGAATGAAATTATCATCTGAAACAACGCGGTCGTTAATGCGAGTTGCTAATCTGAATCGTGTGCATGGAAACAATTTTTACGATCATGTCATTGTGATTGTGGCACACTGAGATTAATCTGCAAGTCTGTCCCATTTTTAATGAGACCCTCAGTAGTTTTAAAGCTGTGTCAGGTGAACCAACGTGTTCCACTGCCATGAGAACAGGTCTATTAAAACGATTAAAAGAGCCCGGCCGTAGAACCCGTTTATTCTTAAAGATAGAGCTTTTTGTTTAAGTAGACACTGCAACTGTACACATGTCAGTGCATTTATTCTTGCATGTAAAACCACTTAATGATCCATGTAAATTGGATTATTTAATTTAAATACAATTCCAATCCAATCAAGGACTTTTGTGCGTAGCTAATTTTCCAGTTTTAGTTCAGTTTTACATGCAAAGTCAGAAGTAACTTATTTGTTAAACTCAAAAAACTAATAGGAGAGTTACAAATACAAATCTTTTGGATTAAGTGTTGTTTATACATTTTTTTTTATATTCTGCAATACAGTTTGTGTAATCTAAATCTGTTCATGGACGGCAGATCTTTTGCATAGAACAATTTTTTAAGCAATTTGAAACATAACAGTGAGTAAAAAGGAATATTTGCTCAATAAATAAGTAAACTGGAACATTTTATGTTATGTTGGGGTTCATTCAAGATTTTTTTTATTTTATTTTACCTTCAAAAGAGTTTAAAACAAGGAATTAGAAGCTCATCCCCACTGAAAAACTATGGATTCGTGAAAAGTAGGGAAAGTTCTTTCTTTTGATTGAGATGAACAATTGCCTCATATATTACCCTGCAGATAATCCAGTTGCCACACTTTTCAGTTTTTGAAATGAAAATGCAGAAAAAGAAGTCATCTGAGAATAAATGGAAGAAGAACAAATTCAATTCTATGACTGGATGAAGAAGACAAATGGCAGCGCTAAAGGAGTAGCTTTCATTCTGCATGGGAGCCGGACTAACTAGTAGTGGGATGTCACAGGAGTGTTTTTTCAAACCGGCGTAGGATTGGGACGGTACAAGATTTTTGAGGGGAATGGGATGAGACAGGGTTAAAGATCCACTGTCGTGCAACCCTCTAGTGGGTAGTTCACAATGGCCGTTACCCTAAAAGCCTTGTAGATGTTTTCCTCCCTCTTCATCCTTCCGGCTGAAGTGAAGGGAAAGATAATTCCCATTTCCTTGTTCAGCATTTTCCCTGATTAACAAAAAGGCTAGGAGAAGGTTTATTACATAGAAAACAATAGTTAACAACAATAGTTATGACAAAACATCCATTTTTTATTAATCAGTGGGTTACGTACATGAATATTTAACTTTGTTCAAACAAAGAAGGTTCTAGAAATCAAACGCTGGAATGGACTGCTTGATCTGGGGGCTGATGTATGATACGTTTCTTATAATCTGATATTTGTTTGTTGGCCTATGTTGGATCAATATCCAATATCAATAACACATTGCTCACAGGTACATTTCGGTAAGTGTACTAAAAAAAATTCATTTTCACTACCAAAAGAAAAATGGCTACCATTTTATTTTTAGATCCTGTTCAAATACTTGGATTTGTACCTGAAGGAAGCTATTTGGGATGTTGTGTGCAGCTATTTTTTTAATAGCCGTTGAGGTACAATACCTAAAGAGGGTAGACTTTATTAGATGTCTTTCTCCTGGGGATAAGCCCTGGATGAAAGACAGAGTTCTAGGTGCACAGCAAGCTGGTGCAGTGTTTTGACAGGCGACTGATCCTTGTAAGTTAAAGACAGACGAATGGAAGGACGTCCCTCAACCAGCAGGACATAAGGGGACAGACATGTAGACACAACACCCTCACATGATCCGACCTTTAGTTCTTATTTGTGTGAACACAATAACACATTTTCCTCTTAAATCCGATGATTTTCTCCACTCTGTAGCATTGGCCTATTTAGAAAAAAAGAAGGTACAATAAATCTAAAATGGAAGTCACTGGTAGTCAAAATTACTGACAGGCAGTCAGGCTGATATGCTTTTATGACAGCCACAGAGGTGGCAGACAGACTGACAGACAGACGGATTGGTGACATCATCCTGAAAGCAATCTTCGGAGACAGACCCGGACGTAGTCGCACCACGTCACCTCATAACCTGACAGCTGGATGGTGACAGAGACGCTCAGACGCAGACATGGCAAATATAAAACTGCAAAAGTTGTCCTTGTGCCAGTCACTGATACGGCATCCATGACACCTTTTTCACTGACGGGCTGTCATCTCATCCCCAACAGGAATTTTACTCTTTCTTGCTCTACCAATATAAATGAAGATTGAGAGATTGTCTGTAGCTTTTTTTATGTTTTAAATCTAACCAATTTATGTTTCATGGTAAAATTCATCAAAATGTTTATTCTAAGAATCTCCTGAATTAAGCCTGACCCAATGACCCAGGTGGTATGAAAGCTGTCACAGTGAATGTAACATCCTACTGCTAGATATTTGGACATTCCCATACAGTGTCATCCTGCCTGTGTTCTTATTTGTGCATGAAAAGTTTTTTGCAAACAGATGCAACTTATTAAATATAAGCCCCAATAATTATTATATAGGTTTTCAAGCCATGGAAGTGTTTAAAAGAAGTCCTAAAGTTTGAGATTTAGTTGATGGAAAATCTAAGTAGTTTGGAGACCTTTTTAACTTTTCAAGCTATTGTTTGAATGGCAGCAGTCATGCCTTGAAAGTTCACATTTTTGTCCAAAGGCAAATGCACCAAACACACATCAACTATTGGCCGTTTAAAATGATTAGTTAGCAAATGTGGCTCAAAAGTTTAAAAAAACAAACCTGCAGCTAAGTTGCAAATACTTAGGAAACGGAGATGCAAAGATCTAAAAATAAATAGATTCAAGAATGCACAGTGCCAATTTACAACAGATGTCGTATCAAGGTATTTTACACAAAGTCATTTCATTTAAATCATAAATACATTATAAACAAATCAGTTTAAAAAAAAGTTTCCAACCTAGGGAAACCCATCAGGTTGCATGGAGTCATTGACTTGCAGCATTCACTCCTCTGCAATCAGCAGACAGAAACAATGGCTTGTGTTGTCGTTGACTTTACAGCAATCCCTCATACTGAGCATGCATGTAGCGACAGTGGAGAGGAAAAACTCCCCTGTAACAGGAAGAAACCTCCAGCAGAACCTGGCTCAGTACAAGCAGCCATCTGCCATGACTGACTGGGGGTTTGAAGAGACAGAAAACTAAAATAGATGCAAAGGATCTTGAAAAAAAGTGTTTACAGCAGCAGTTGTAGAGCGTCACTGGAAGCATCTCAGCCCATGTTCTCATTCAAGAAGCTGTCTCAGCTAACAGAACGCCAGACCAGGTGTGGCTACTATGGAGACAAGAACACTAAGAGAAAACAGAAGTTTAACAAGGTTGAAATAACGGTAACTAAGTAGATTAGACAAAGGAAGAAAGTAGCAGAGAGAGAAGTGGTCAGATTGTCCTCCAGCATCCTAAGCCTATAGCAGCATAACTATAGAAATGGCTTAAATAGCCTAACCCTGTAGAGTGAGACATGAAGAAGGTAGAGCAAAGGAGAACCGGCTGTCTTCAGGAAAGTTTTCCTCCAAGATTTGAAACTAGACAGGGTGTCTGCCTCACAAACCAAAGCTGGAAGCTGGTTCCACAGAGGAGGAGCCTGATGACCAAAAGATCTGCGAAGTGCTAGGGACGTAATGAGTAATCACATCTCTGATGTATGATGGAGCTTGATTGTTGAGGGCTTTATATGTCAAGAGAAGAATTTTTGATAAAGTCAACCATTTTTTTTACGACACTGACAATACACTGATAACATATAATTCCATGTCAGTATCTAGGTAATTGGTCTTTACAAAACAGTATGAAGCAGTTTGTTAATATCTCTAAGCCTATCTATGTCTTGGCAATCCATTCCTTTTTCTTCCCAGACATTTGACCTAAAAATGGGTTTTGGATCACCTTCATTGAGCGTTAATGACAAATGTTTTTCCTGGATATCCTGCGATCGCATGGGTGTTCGTATGCATTTATAATCATGCAGGCATGCACGAAACCAAACACCATATCCAATAAAACAAGTATAGCTCTTGTGTCTCCTAACTAGGATTTAGATCCAACATCTCCAAATACATCTGTTTTTCTGTCAATGAGACTTGCTTATTAAAACATCGGCTTAATCATTTTAGTTTCCAGTTTTTAAAAATGCTGGAGGTGTCTGTAGAACACTATCTGTTTACAATTGACAGATGTAAGAACCAGGTTTTTATGGCCACAGATTCATGACTGTGAAAAGGAAAATTAGACACATTTGTGAGTGTATTCCACTTTCAAATGCAATGAAATAATGTAGAACACACTCGACAAGTCTTCGGTCCTCTGGAGCACAAAGATGCTGTAGATGCTGTAGATGTCAGACTCAGTCACTAGGAAAGGAAGCAAGTTGTTGGCTATTTGTGCCTCTGTGAGTCAACCGGTCTAATTAAAGCTGAGCTGCAGAGCTATTTACTGACAGCAGAGGAAAGGTATTCGTCCTATTCTAATAGAGCACTGCTAGTTTATGTAATTTATAATCACGGTCATTACACAGAATAGCTGGCAACAGTGCTTTAATACTACATATTATTTAAATAGGGAGAACTAATGCTGTAGTGTTTCTTTTTCTGTATCATTGGAAGATGTCCTGACTTGTTAACTCTAAGATGATTTCCATTTTTAATTAGTTTTAGATTTATGAATCATGTTCTCTGATTATAATTTGATTAAACTAAACTGAAGGGATCTATCCTAAGCAAGTTAGGAAACAGGATGCAAGTTAGATTTTTTTCATTGCCAGAAAAAGAAATACGTTGATGTACATATTAGAGTAGTATAAGGGCTACTGTAGTACGAAGTAAAGTTCTGAGAGGTTATGTTAACATCCCAAAAAAAACATCAGAACTGGTCTTTTCTGTTTAAGGTCATACGGAGCTGTAGACAGTCAGAGGTCAACATACACCTAAACCGGACGTAATACCAAACCCCCTTTCTCTAAACACTATTTGAAAAATAAAGAAAAAAGTCAAGTGTTGGATTTTATTGACATGTAGTAAAGGCAACCCCCATAGACTCTAGTGTAGGAATTGTAGTTTTTCCGAAACGGCATGTCTTCCCTGACAGCTGGGTAATGCTGACTGGGGTTACGGTGGCGGAGTCCCCTCCCCAGCTGCCGGGAACAGTGTGGAATCATCCGAGTGCCAGCTCACTCCTCCTGGCATATTCAGTGGTAGAGTTCCACCTCACTCCCCTAGGACACGTTAGACGATGTCAGGCTGTGAGTCTGAAAGGACAACGGGAGTATGACCCGAATGATCAATCAAATAACTACTACTTCAAGATCAAGCAGTACTCTTAAACTCTTTTAAAGAGACCTAAAATTTGATTAATACAGGTAAGAGTGATGTATCTGTTGTGGTTAATACTATGGAGTATTATTGTTGTAATTAACCTATGATATATTGTACATTTACAGTTATTTTATTGAAACATTGTTTGTTCTTGTTGCCATTAGTTTATTGTGTGGTGGACCAAACCCTAATATTCTAAAAAGAAATTGATATAAAAACATATTTTCATAATGTGGTATCATGTGGAACAACACAGGGACAAAATGTTTATACAGCCAGCTCTAGTGCCCTCTTTTTCTTGTTGCTACTGCATCCAATAACTTGTTGACATAGGTTTTGAAATAGCTGCCATCCGAGTAATCCACCATCTGGCCCCAGAGGGGGCCACTCAATCTGGAACATCCCATACACGAGCCAGTGTCATTAATATTTTCTGTCACTTTTCAAATGCACCTTTTGTTAGTATTTATTATGTATGAAAGTTAACAGTAATATGACCTGATAAGGTGAGGTTTGTTTTTCATAAGTAAACCCTGGTTAAAAACGTATTTCATGTCGCTCTGTATGACATATTACTCTGACCAACTGGTCAAATACTACAGAAAATAGCTGCAACGACATTCTGCTTTATGCTTTCAACCAGTTTGACATACCTCATATATTTTAGCAGCCAGAAGTCAACCTGAAGAATATTACTTCTCTCTCCAAGTTTGTGTCTTGGCCTTCAAGTTTGCACTGTTTAAAATGTTACCATTTGTAGGGCAGGACCCTAGCTGTTTCATGTTGGCCTCTATGGGCCTCTGCTGACGCAACATCACAGGAGCTTTAAGACTACAAATTGGCTATTAATAGTGCTGAAGGGGTTGTGTTGCTGGTAGAGAGGACGCATGCAGAATCTTTGGATGCAAGAGTTGAATACAAAAGAGATGCACTACTATGTTGATATACGTAATTTTACCACTGTAGGTATAAAGTTGTGCTTGTTTTTGACATATACATTATGGCTATGTTTATCTTTTGTGTGCTTTCAGACATTGGTCATACCCAAGGTCCACTTGATGGAAGTCTTTATGCTCGGGTTCGAAAGAAAGACTCCCTTGAGGGAGTTGTTACCATTAATGGCTTTCCAGTCCGTGAAAACCCCTTGACAAATACAGAGAGCACGTCGCAGCAATCTAACCATCACCTTCAAAAGACAGAACAGTCCCTTCCTGTGGCAGGCCACACCTCCCTCCCTGCCGTAGATCATACCCTTTCCGTGAGCAGTGACTCAGGCAACTCTACCGCTTCTATCAAGACTGATCGCACTGATGAGCACAGTCATTCACTGCAAACAACTGTTGGTCACAACACCTCAACAACAGCCCACCCAATACTTAGCCCACAGGAGAAACGAGAACTAGACCAACTTCTGAGTGGCCTTGAGCCACCAAATCAGCGACAGGCTTATTTGTCTACATCTACCACTCCAGGGGGAGGAGTTCGACATCTGGTTCCAGCACAGGTGCATGTCAACGGTGCCCATACCAGGCTTCTGAGGGCACCCTCAACAGAGGAGCGCGAAACTGATATCCTTGACGACGAGCTTCCTAATAGTCAAGAGGGAAACAGTGTGGACAGTCTGGGTACCCTTTCATCTTCAGAGGGTCAAGCAACACCAGCTAGTCTATACTACCATTCACAGACTCCTGTTAGTAGCCATATCGACGGTCCATATCTAGAGAGAAACGCTCTTGGTGAAAAATTGAACGAAATGCCAGTGCATGGAGTGCGAACACCTACAGCAATGCAGGAGAGGTCCGTTGACTCGCCATCACCCCAGGGAGGGTATAGTAACTACCAAAATGGAGGAGGGATGTACCATTCACAGTCACCCAGTAGTCCTGAGACCAACCCTAAAATGATGCCCAAGGCCCCTGAGAGGAGCACCAGTAGTAGAGAAGCAGTACAAAGAGGCCTTACCCAATGGCACCAGCATAGTCTTCCAGATGATCCCTTTGGGCCTCCTCCTCAGTCAACCCACAGCCTCCCTCATTTCCCAACCTCAGCCTCACAGCGAGATATTGAGCAGTCCATTGAGGCACTAAACATGCTGATGCTTGATTTAGATCCAATCAACTCACACATGTCTAAGTCCCACAGTGCACCACCTGGAGATAACACCATAGGTTCATCCCAGATCGCCTTTTCCCATACCCTGGCTAGGCCATCCTACCAAGGGGACTCTGCCATCCATGGCTACAACTCTGGATCACTAAACAGCTCCTATCATCAGCCTCCACAACAGGTTGGGAGAGTTCCAGCTGTGCCAAATCAGAGTCCTGTCACAGAGTCTCCAACATATTCACCCCAAAGGTCCAACTCTGGCTACCCATACCAGAACACGACCCCAACAAACACTCCTGAGGCCTACCTTCACACACGCCAAACAACCCACCACTACCCCAGTGATACTTCAGCTAATCTCAACCAGCAGTCGCCCCTGAAATTGATAAACTCAACAACCCGGGTTTCAAACTCCCCAGACCTACAGGGGCCATCTCCTTACCCAGGATACAGCACCCCTTCATCTCCTCTTCCTGCAATCACACCTCAACCCGAGGATATGTCTTCTTCTCCTTTGCCAAAAGAGCAAGACTCAGAGGAGAAAACTCTGAACTTGGAAGGCCTGGTTGCTCACCGTATTGCTGGTAAGATCGCAATGTTTTATGCTAGTTTTGGAGTTCTATTTCTTTCTATGAATTTTGTTAGATATATATATATGCTAGATAATTATATAGAACAGTTTTTTCTACTTATGGTTATAGTGTTTCATTGATACATCTGGAAAAACCGGGAAATGTAACCCTGTCCCCGTGTACCTTAGTTCACCACAGTTTGTCCTACTACTCAGCTACCCATTAATATGCCTGCATACAGCACTATGTGATCATTTGGCTTCTTTAGAAATTACATTTTTTGGCTAACCCTCCTTGTGGATAGTATCTGTCTGATAGAGAACTGTCAAACTTTACCAAGGCTTTTTTTGGTATATAAGCATATGTAATAATCTTATGTTCTGAGAAATTTTATTTTCGGTTTCATTAGGTCTAAGCCCTGTCCATCAATTTTGTTTACTTTTGGTTTGGGATTACTGAAAACCCCAGGGTTCCCTATACTAATATGGAAAATGTTTCTTATATCAGCAATAAAATGCATTAATATATTTTTTATAAATGTGTAAGGATTACAGTTTACCTGAGGTAATTACAATGTTCCTAAATTGACAATTTAGGTTACAATGTCATATAAGCATGAGCTCTCCAAAGTAAGATTTTTTTATGTTTACCTGTAAAACGAGACAAAGTTACATAATCCTAAAAACAGGATCTAGCAATAGTTCCGAACACCACGTTATGCTTTTAAAGTAATACAAATGGTACTTGACTGCTCCAAACTGCTGACAGAAGCCTAAAGGAGACTGTGTTGCAGAACATGCAGAGTTTGTGTTACAGTGTCATGGTGGGGTGCTTTACTGGAGAACTGACCCGGCATCGTAAAATTAGCTCTGCAGCAGAAACGAAGAAGAGTTGGTGACAGCAGAGATGTGAGGTTGAATAAGAATAGCAAAGCATGCAGGAGCTTCTATGCATTATCTGCATTCAGGATGTAGCATCATCTAAACAGGCTATCTGTTGCCCTCTGGTGGGGGGAAAATGTCCAAGCTTATTTCCATGATTTGTTTCTTTTTTGTCTTTTCCCTCTTGTTTTTTTGAATCCATCTCTATGGAAATTCTTTTACTGTTATTGCGTCCTCCTCTGCACCTCTCTCACCTTCCTCTTCCACCTTCTGCCTTTCCTCCATCACTCGTCTTTCCTACCGTGGTACAGAGTACAACGCTCGTATTCGGGGCATCAGTGACAGCATGACATCCCAACAATCTGACCGCCATCGCTCCTATTCCTTCTCTGGTTTGTCCATTTTCCCTCACTTTTAATTTTCTCATTCAGTTTATGCTTTTGCCTGCCTCATTTATATTTTTCTGCATCCCATTGATGTGTTTTAACTTCCTACCTCCTCCCTTTTGCCCAGCAAAAATCTAACAAAAATATGAAAGTCGCTTCACTAGTAGGTGTGGATTGTTTGAATAATTGGTAATGTGTTTTCCTAAGTCTCTTGGCAAGCACATCCTAAACTCCGCAGTAAATACACTGGTGGTTTTCAGGAGTTCGTTCCAGAGGAATGACCCCGGAGGTGACTCAGGAGACAGGCAGGCGGAGGACCACAAGCGAGGGACACTACCAGAGCAGTCATGATAACGTCTCTGCATCCCAATCACCGGACTTCACTAACAATCTGGCTCTAAACCCAGGGGGAAGGCCCAGAGAGGTACAGTTAAACACTGAATTGTTCTCAGATCAGCTCCCAGCAAAAACGTTCGGTCAGACATAATAATTAAAAGTTTAGCATGAACAAGGTCAACCGTGAAATGAAATAACCTGTTCATGATTAGTGTAAAGATATTCATAAAGAAATCTCTATGTAGATCAGTCAAGTTCTTCCACATAAAACTTTTACAGATTTTACAAAGGTCATGCTTTTGCCAGATGATAGAGAGGCTTGATTCTTTATTCCAGACACGACCTCCTAACAGTTGTAGTGCCATCTAGCGGTTTGCTTTACACCACTGCATCCAACAATGTATTGCACTTGGTTATGAAGGGCTTAGATGCAGGTTCCTCACCATGAAAATTTATTCTATAAAGCTTTCTTCCCACTCTTAAGCTAAACTAAACTTTGGACTCTGTAGGCAATGTGCCTCACACCTTCTGAGTACAATCTAACTAAACATGGTTGGTGTTGTTGCTGCTGTACCCAATCACATCCCCGTTATTACCATTTCACAAGCAATTGATGTCGGTTATGTTAAGCTGTGCGAAAATTTCAGGAAATTGCTGTAGCTATAAAAGCGATCACAGTTGGTTCAGTATTTACACACCCAAATGTTTGCACAAAAACATTTGCCACAAACCTTCAACAAGATATATTAAGTTTATAGCAAAAAACAATGCCACAAACTTTTTACAAGAATGGGGAAATGCAGCTTATAGTGGGACAGTGCTTTCTTGACATGCTACTTGGCTGGCGTTTGGAAAGCTGAATAAATTAAAAGGATTTACCTATGGATTGATTTATCCCCAAGAGTGGAAATAAGGAAGACTGCAGCTTAGCACCAGCTGTGTATGAATGGATGAATAACTAAACGTAGTGTAAAGCACTTTGACTTAGAAAAGGGCTTTACAAACACAGGCCATTTGTCATTTCCCATGGTATATTTAGGTTTGGAGCTTTTAATGGAGGCAGGTATTAAATTTTTTATAACTTCCGGAAAGTATTGGCGGATTATAGCAATTAGAATCAAGAATCAAGAATCAGTTTATTTATATAGCGCCAATTTACAACAGATGTCGTCTCAAGGCACTTCACAGAAAATCAATCAAAATCAAAGATACATCACAAACATATCGATTTAAAAAGTTTCCAATCTAAGGAACCCCAGCAGATTGCATCGAGTCATTGATTTGCAGCATCCTCTGGAATCAGCAGACCAAAACAATGGCTTGTGTTGTCGTTGACTTTACAGCAATCCCTCATACTGAGCATGCATGTAGCGACAGTGGAGAGGAAAAACTCCCCTTTAACAAGAAGAAACCTCCAGCAGAACCAGGCTCAGTACAAGCAGCCATCTGCCAAGACCGACTGGGGGTTTGAAGAGACAGAAACCAAAATTAAGAGCACAGGATACTGAAATAATAGAGTTTATAGCAGCAGTTGTAGAACGTCACTGGAAGCATCGCAGCCCATGTTCTCATGCAAGAAGCTGTCTCAGCTGAAAGAACGCCACACCAGGTGTGGTTACTATGGGGAGAAGAACACTAAGAGAAAACAAAAGGTTAACAAGGTTGAAATAACGGTAACTAGGTAGATTGGACAGAGGAAGAAAGTAGCAGAGAGAGAAGTTGTCAGATTTGTCCTCCAGCAGTCTAAGCCTATAGCAGCATAACTATAGAAAAAGTTAAATAACTTAACCCTATAGAGTGAGACATGAAGAAGGTAGAGCAAAGGAGAACCGTCTGCCAAGACTGAGTTCCTCCCCAACCAGATTAGGCTGTCTTCTCGACCTCTTCCTAACTAAAAACTTTATCAAACAGGAAGGTTTTAAGCCTAGATTTGAAACTAGACAGGGTGTCTGCCTCACGGACTAAAGCTGGAAGCTGGTTCCACAGGAGAGGAGCCTGATAACTGAAAGATCTACCTCCCATTGTGCTTTTAGAGATTCTAGGAACCACCAGTAAACCTGGAGTCTGAGAGCGAAGTGCTCTGTTAGGGACATA
>JAVLVB010001287.1:961933-988653 GCA_032876305.1 Orestias chungarensis
TCCAGCCTTGAAGTAACAAATGCATGGACTAGCTTTTCAGCATCTGCCCTAGATAGAATATTTCTAATTTTTGCTATATTCCTAAGATGAAAGAAGGAAATCTTACAGACCTGTTTTATATGAGACTTGAAAGACATTTCCTGATCAAAAATAACACCAAGGTTCTTTACATTGTCACCAGATGCCAACCTGATTCTATTCAGGTCAAGCGGCTGACTAAGCAATTTCTTTTTTAGAGGTTCTGGTCCAAAGATAACAACTTCTGTCTTTTCAGAGTTCAAGAGCAGAAACTTTAAAGTCATCCACATTTTTATGTTATCTAGACATGCCTGTAATCTACCAAACTGACTGGATTCATCAGGATTTATAGATAAATACAGTTGTGTATCATCAGCATAACAGTGGAAATTAACACCATGCTGTCTGATGATTTTACCAATAGGGAGCATGTATATAGTAAATAGAATTGGGCCATGTACAGAACCCTGTGTAAAATTTAAAAGTTCATTTTTTTCCTCAAGGGTCTTATGCACAGTTACAGGGAGGCATTTGAAGACGAAGAGGCTGGACCCCACGGCAACAGTCCATCGTTTGAAGGCAGTGGTAAGAATTTTTAGTGACTCTTTAAATTATGAATTTAGACTTGGTTTGACTGCATTTCTCTTTATTTTATCTGTAAAATTGCATAGAAAGACAACATAGCAAAAACTACATTTGGCTTTTGGATTACATCATGAACAAAGTTCATTCGTGTGTTGCAAAAATCAGCTTCACAAAAAAAACGCTGGAAAACCTGAACAATGAAAAACATTCAAAAATTAAGCTATAAAAGTTAAAGTTCAAAATAAACCAACATCATATATATCTGTCTAAACAATGATCCCAGGACTGTTTTTATATCATATATTGTGTTATTAGCATGGATTTTGTCACAAAATCACAAATATTATCAGGAAATGAAGGACTAATAGCAACACTTAAATACAGAATTCTATATGATTTATTCATAATATGAACGTTTCAGTTCAGTAGCAAACAAAATTCAGTTTTTCCTCACAACCATGAGCCTCCCACACAAGATCACTGACAGGACTTTCAGATTCACCTAAAGTACCTGCAGATTTAATCGAATTTGAAGTACTTGCGGATTGACTTGAAGCGGGTTCAGATTCATTTGACGCACTGTCAGATTCACTGGAAGTACCCTGGGATTCACTTGAGGTACCTGCAGATTTACCTTGGTTACCAACGCAGTTACCTTTATTGCCCACACATCCATGATTACCATTAGATTTATTAGAATTACCACCAGATTGTCCAAAACTCGGTCCAGAACTCGGTCCAGATTCATCTGAATTACTACTAGATTTTGCAGGAGAACTTTCCGATTTACTTAAGGAAACTCCAGCGCCAGAGTCATTCACCTTCAAGGCCGCACACTCCCTGTTGACTTTTGGACACCGTGGCTTTCCTCCTGAACCCCAAATCTCATAACCCAGATGCTACCTGTCCACCCAGAGCCAGCCATTGCCCGGGAAAAAATGTAGACCGATCCAGACATGTTCAGTGGTTTTATGTTGGCTTAATTTCCTCTGCATGAGCTGCATCTCTGTTTTGGATGCAATGCTGGCCAACATATTATGGTTCTTTCTGCAGTAGCTCCAGGCATCCTCCCTGCTCTTTTTCTCCATCACCACAATAGGATTGTAGCAGATGAATGGAGCTCTTATTTGAAAAACATGATTCAAGGAGTCGAGGTGAAAGCTGCTGGTGTCCTCCGGGGTGCCTGTTGAGTCATCCTGAGTCGGAAAAAACCCAGAGATCCTTCCACCTCCCCAAAACATCCACTTCTCTATTTCCCTGTTGCTGTCCTTCATTCCTGTCCAAGTTAGTGGTTAGCTTTTGTCAACGAGGTTCATCATTTTTACGACATCCTGTTTGTTGCTAATAGGAGCCAGTCCAGCATATTTTTCCTGACAGTACTGCTGAGCTTCGGACCAGGTCATTGGAATTTGAAAATAGGCGAACTTTGCAGAGCCTTTAAATAGATTTAGGAAAAGCAGAGTGCAGGAAAAGATTGACTGCATTGTTGGGGGAAGTAAAATGGAACAGGAGGCCATGGAGCAGAGAGGCTTCAGGGAGATATGGGAAACCTCCTGCTGCTGCTGTTTGCCTTTAAAAGACATTTGCATATGGTGAAACCTTCATGCACTCAAGCTTTCACCAGTCTTCTTTTTTTTTTACACTTGTAGTAAAGACATATAAAATATCACAATGACTCAGACAAATGTAGAAAAAACAACAGCCTATGATTAAAGCCATTTTTTAATAGGAGAAAAAAATTCCACTTTAGGAAATACATGCTAGAAACATTAACACAGGAAACAATTCCTCTACAATAAATGTAACCAACACTTTCCTTTAACGGTTTTATTTGTGACACAACAGCCAATTTCTCTTAGGAATTTTTCAGAATAGAAAATGCCATTTCATGAGGGAAGATGTTTCTTAATCTTTGTAGCTCAAGGAATTGCTATAGCAAAGAAAATAGCTAATAGACACTGAAGCAGATCCGATTATGAACGTCTATAACATGTTAAACCATACTGGGAATTTAAACGTCTCTACTAGCATGTTCACACCAAAGGAACTCTTGTTGAACTAGTTCTGTTCCATTTTTAGGTTCATTACTACAAGTTGGCAAATTTGATATATTTCTTACTAAACATATGAACATATTGTAAAGGTTTTTTTAAATTTGTCAAACTGTGTAACTTTTATTGCTATTAAATTGTTTTAGGAGGTTATAGTTACGTTTTATGTGATGGAATCAAATCAATCTGGGATTTTCGATTATTACATGTTACATACCTACATGGAGTTCAAGCTTTAAATTAGAGGTTTGTCACGACACAATTTTACAAACAAATCTTGTATTTGCTTGTCCAACTGAAGAGTTGCAGCTCTTCATAGAAAAACAAATGCAAAGCAAGCAGATGTTTGCAAATCAGTTGTTGTTTTTTTAACAAGGTAGATCATCCATCATGTTGGCATTTGTTTTGCTTTAAAGAACAAACATACAGAACAGTGGACATTTTAAAAGGAGTTTCAGTTTCTCCCCAAGAAATCCCATTGCAAACAACTATTGGCTTTCTTCAACTATTCATTTTGAATTATCAAACAGAAAAGACATAAATGCAAACAAATAAACAGCATTCAAATGTATTCACTGAGCTCCAGCAGTCTGCCTGTTTTTAGTCAGCTTTTGATTACCTCACCTTACTGTAATTACAATGACAAAAGGGTCATTTTTCCATAAATCCAAAACCAATGGCTACATTTATCCCCATTTAGTTAACAATCTAGTTTGCTAAAAAGAAACCTAGATAGTTTATTGGCTGTAGAGTTTGCATTAATCTAATCAAATTAAAAAAATCGCAGATGTGTGGCCATACTGAAGTAAGCTGCCTTACCAATTTCAGTGATAAGAGTAACTCTTCCTTAGCTAACTACTATTTCTGGCTGTCTTTGAACTACAGATTTATTGAGATGTACAAAGAAAGTTGTACATCTCAATAAATGGAAGGTAAAATAAATAAAAATATATATTTAATTTAGAATGAAGATCAATTTGATACGATAATTTGTTGGGGATGAATCGTATAACCATATGGTCTTAACATAAATGTTAAGGCCTACTCCTTAGAGACCATAAGACCTAAAAATACATTTAGAAGCGGAGAAATAAAAAACAGAAAAGCAAGTACATAGATTTAAAAGAATCAATCCTTGTGTGAGTATTTCTTTACTGGGATCTAAGTTTGTGCCGGTATACGTTTGTATAACAACTTCTATTTTTTATTCCTATTTATTATTGCTCTATGCACCTTTCAGTTTTGCTGTTCTTGTGCAGTGACGGTAAAGACATTCCTTCTTTGCTGCTGCTTTTGTTGATTTCTCCCATTCTTATTTCAATTGGTTTAAGTTAAAAACACAGATCAACATTGAGCTCATTGTTGTTTTTTTATATTTACTTTTCTTTGTTTTAGCTCGATCTACTCCAGGTTTGACAAAAACACCTCTGTCTGCTCTGGGACTGAAACCTCATCAACAAGGTGGATCAGGTCAGTTTTTTAAATACCAGCTGTATCTTTCTTTTGTGTGAATGATGCTACACACTTCTAACTTTTAACTTGGGTACATACAACTACAAGCCAATTTCATTCACTTGGAGCCCTCCAGAGTTCCAAACCGCAAAATACTTCTGGCCTAAAGAAACATCTCATATTTGTCAAAAAAATATCCTTGAGATCCTAATAAATAACAGTTTTAGAGTTACCTATTGAAAGTCCAGACATAAATTTGCTTGATATCCCATGGTATGTTTTTAAAATGGACATTTATAGTTGAAAATCCAACAATTAAATCGACTTAATTAATTTTCAAGATACCATTAGATTAATGTGAGCAAGTGATCCGCAATTTTTCATAGGGATAGGTTGGTTTCAAAATGTTGTTTTAGCCTGTCTATCTTTTGTCTTATATTGGTAGTTCAGGAATCAGGAATTTAAAATTGTGATAAAAAAGAAAAAAAAGTAAGCTGTAAAGGGAAAGAAAGTCCAACAACATCATGTCAACTACAAGCTTTCTTTAGATTGAAACTTCCCCCTATTGGTCAAAGCTGTAGTTACTCCTGGAAAAGCTTCTACTTTCCTGCTTCGAGCTTTTTTCTTCTCCTTGTTTGTCCTTGCTTTTTGTATTAACATACAATCTGCGTTAGCACAGCAAGGTAGGGAAAGTTATTTTCCGAAAAGGCCTTTTTAAAACAACTTTGTATTTTATCGCACAAAAATGTTTTCTATTTTGTAGTTCACCTTCACCAGAGTTTTTTTTTTAAGTATATATGTTTTTTTTCTTCTATTCCATATGTAATTGCGTTATTGTCGCTCTCAGATAACTGCAACATTGGGGACTCAAGGCCACAACCGTTGAGTGATCCTCTGTCCTCCAGCAGTCCGGTCCACACCATTGATGGGTGAGTTCTTTTTTTTTTTTTTTGATTTTTTACCTTCCACAGCTCATGATTTAACAGGCACAAGCACTTTATTTGGATTAGTGTTCTCAAACTAACTTCCAAAATACTTTCTGGCAGAATAGCAGTTTCTTTGGCTGTGTTTTCTGCTTCATAAAACATGCTCTTTCTTTTAAAGCTATGTATAACACATGGGGTGTTGTGTTCAGGTTAATGTGTAGTGTCAAAAGCCCTTTCTTATTTAGGAGTGAAAGCTTAATTCTTTACTCCCTAAATGTTTTTATAATCATATAAGGACGAAACAAAAGCTAGAAAGTGTAATTTGATGCAAAAGTGCATCTTTAGGCAATAATGCATATGTTAGTTAATTCTCTCGTATTTACATTGTTTGATACTGCTTGTCTGTAATAACGGTATTTTAGTACGCTATAATAAATAAAGAACAAAGCCTAAAACTTAATGCCAGCCACATCCTGGCATCTAGATGCCATTATAGGTTTTCTGCAATAATATGCAAAAAATAGTTAAAAAGGGGCTTAATACAAATTAATGCTGCCATTTTGAGTTTTAAATTAGTTTTCTGAATGTGTATAATCAATTGGCTACAATCAATTTGTTGTTGTGACAAGACACCTCTGTAGGGCAATGAGTTTTCTGATGCAGGGTGTTTTACTACATTTATAAAATGCAGTAAATTTGTGACTTGTTATGTTTCAGAAGGAGAACTGGTTCATCAGAGAGTGCCCCCCACAGTCCTGCCTCCCCATACACTCACAGACCTGACTCCCCAGAGGGCTCCCAGGTCAACATCATGGGTGTCCACACAGTTCCCGGCAGCCCAAACACTCTCCACCGTACAGTGGCCACCAACACCCCACCTAGCCCCGCCCTTCAAAGACGCTTAGGTCAAGGCAGCCCTTCCCTGGCCAGACACCAGCCCCCTTCAAGTCCTCTGATAGGTCGCAACACTAAAACCGCAGCAGCCGGTATCCCCCCAAGTCCACTGATGGTCCGGCGCAGTGTATCGAGTGGCCACAGCACACCTGATGAGCTTGGCGCTGCCTCTCGTCAGGGGAGTGCCCAACTGCCTCCAACCCCCGCCTTTCCCGTTTCCCCGCAGCTTCCAGAGAAGAGACACATGTCCAGCGGAGACGCAGAGAGGACAGACAACAGGAACCTGACGCCAGCCAGTGGTGGCAGCACTCCAAACCTTTCTGGGACACATACTCTCCCAGACGTCTCCAAGTCCATCTATGGTGAGACTCAGAGGATGGGTTGTGCTGCTGGCTTTTGTATGCAATAATTGTTTTGTTACTTTACTTTCATACAGATGGTTATCCAGACATAAGGATGAATGTTAAGTTTGTCCAGGACACTTCTAGGTTCTGGTACAAGCCAGATATCTCCAGAGAACAAGGTGAGGGCTCTAACTGCAGTTAAAACAATGTTTCCCCCCAACATCTAAAATTGAATTAAACTTGTTTATGATTTGCTAAATAGCAAAAATGTAATTGCTTTATTTAAACATACACTTATATTACCATTGTTTTAAATTGCTGTACCCCAGAAACATCAACTTCCAACATTTGATAGGATTGGAGATGCTGCCTCCTTATTTCAAAATTTGAGCTATTAAGAACAGCACTACAGATCTTTTTATAAGTGGTTCATCTTGGGTTCCATTTTCATATGCCCTAAAGTAGCCATACACATCTGTTACAACAATTTTATGGAAGTGTTAACAGAATTGGAATAGAATAGAATACAACACAATAGAATAGAAATGTACTTTATTGTCCCACCGTGGGTAAATTCTTGTGTAACAGCAGCAATCACAGGCAAACATTTAGCACTCATACTGTTCATCAAAGAGATGGTAGCTGAAGAAACAGCAAAACAAGTCCAATACTGAAAATGACTGAAAGGTCACTTAGAAAGGTAGAAGCCCTAACTCCAAAGGCAAGGACACCAAGCTACAGTTTGCAAATTCACACTTGAGTTTGGAAGACATGTTCCATAAATTTCCGAAACTGCTATTCAAGTTTCGGCCATAAAAAGGATGGGGTGGGAAGCATTATGTTTTGGGGTCACCAACACCTCCAACTGCCAGTAAGTCATAGGGTCAAATATACATGGGTCTTCCAGATGGAAAGCATCCAGTGGTATTTGGTTACAAAGTCGCTAACAAAGACTGAAAAGGAGCTGTTAGGTCATGTGGCCTATAAACCTGAATAAGGAATAGCAGTTCTCTATAAAGGAATAGTCCCAAACTACAGCAAACTATTGTAGGATGCTTGCTGCAATGTCCCGGACACTTAACCAAAGCAATAGTTGGTGACTGTGTTAAGGGGATAGTGGCGTAAAGGGGATAGTTGAGCATGAAAATGAAGAGAAAATGTAACATAGTTTTTTTTTTCAGTGAATATCTTAGTCTCATCTGTATATATTGGTATACACTAACATGTTTAAATGTATTTTCAGTGTTTATTTATTTTTTCCTTTGTATTCTTACTTCCTGCATCCTGTTTTCAGCCATCAGTCTGTTAAAGGACAGGGAGCCAGGGGCATTCATCATCCGGGACAGCCACTCATTTCGTGGAGCCTACGGTCTGGCAATGAAGGTTGCTTGCCCCCCACCAACTGTCCAGCAAAACAAAAAAGGTACAAAGTTTGGAAGTTTTATCAAGTTTGTGGCTTGTTTTACTTATACAATATAATTTTAAAATAATTTTTAGTTGCAGACATGACCAATGAGCTGGTGAGGCACTTCTTGATTGAGACTAGTCCCAAGGGTGTCCGTCTGAAAGGTTGTCCCAATGAGCCGTATTTTGGTGGGTTTCTGACATTGCGACTGTAGATTGAGTTCTTAAATCTTTTGGTCCACTCTCACAATAAACTTTGCTTCATGTTTACAGGATGTCTCTCTGCACTGGTATACCAACATGCAATGACTCCGCTGGCTTTGCCATGCAAGCTAATGATCCCAACCAAAGGTCAGCAACCCAACTCTGTGTTTTTCACTTTAGTTTAAATTAACAAGGATTTTTACTTTTATGTTAGAAAGTGCTTAGAATCTGCTTTCTGATAATAACTTTTTAACCCCCCTGCCTAAAGACCCAAATGAAGAGGCTCTAGAACTCTCTACACCTACTGATCCAGTTGTCGAACTTCTCAAACAGGGAGCAGGTAAGGAACCGTGGAATTTAAGCACAGAAATGTCTGTTTTGTTATCCTTGCAAAGTATTATTTTAGACCTTCTGTTTCTTATCTTAATTATATTTTTTCTAAAACCCAATATGCCCATTGAAAATCCAGCACTTTCCTCTGAACCGACGTGTTTAACCGTTTTATATTGTACCATCATTAGAATTTTGTAACTTTTTGGAAAGAAAACTTTCAAACACACAAGGCAAAATGTCTATTAAATGTCTTTTAAAACAGTTTTTTTTTATTCAACTGTGTTTATGAAAGAAGGTATTAGTATTTTAAAGAAACACATGAAAACAGTTACTAAGCATGTTGAGTAGACTTAGACATTTTGTAGAAACACAGTCAACAGAATATTGGTTCATTTTCTTAAACTTTGTTACCCTTACTTTACAGTTCAGAAGGTTCCTGAGGAAGCCTATGGTGAATACTGGCTTTGCACGGCTTTTTTTTAGTTCTGAATTTTAAATGTAGTTTTAAATTTGGACCTACAGATGTATATTTTTGCATGGACAAGACATGCATGCGAGTGATGGTACAGGAATATTCCAGTCCAAAGCCTCACATTTTTCCACCAAAGGCATTAGTAGAAGGTAACTGATATGTTGTTTCTTGAAGATGCTTCTCATTCAAAAACTCCCCAAAAAGGCTTTTAAAGTTTTTATGTGTTAGGCCCATTTCATAGCTCCTAGTTCACTAATGGTTCCAAAATGTCTCTGTCCTTACCTGTGTACTAGAATTTGCCAGTGGTCTCATAAGGTGCAAAGGGTGGGGGATTTCACTTCTGCCAGATAGAGGCACAGATTTCGGTTTTTCAGCCGAGCTCTAGTACACAGCCTACATCCAGCTAACATTAAAACGGACACTTGATTAGCTCTATGCGCAATGACAAGGGGGGGAGGACTAACTTGCTTAGCATTCTCTGTGCACTGTACAGAGCATGTAGGTAGAAAGAATGGAAGAATTGTACATTAAGCTTGAGTAAATAGCTTACATTGTAACTGTGGTCTTGAGAAAAAAGATACGAAATTCTGGATAATTCCAGCTCCACAAGGTCCAAATGCTGCAGCATTTCAGTTTGTAGTTTGATATACACATTAAGTACATGTCTGGATTGGTAGCTTTGCTGTGGACGTTAATACTGAGGGATTTTTCTCTTGCTGTGTACGCGCAAGACCAAAAAATGTTGGTTGGGTACTCTCATGTTCTCCCTAGTAGACTTGAGGTTGTTCTCTGTTTAGTAGATAAAACCATTATTTTGTAGTTCACACTGCAATTTTATAATTCAGATCTTGTCCCTGATCCACCCGCTTCTGCCAGTCTTAACAGAGCTTCTATATTATTGGGTCAATATTATAAGACAATCCGTTAAAGATATTCTTAATGTGTGTGAAGCTCCACCAGAAGGACTTCAGGGCCACTCCGACCTCAAATTGGGGATATACAACATGTTTAATTGCCCAGGGCAGAAGTTGCCCCCTTGGACAAATTAAATGCAGCTTGTTGACTGGAACCAATTGTATCAGTAAGTGAAGTGATGGCAATACAGGAAAGTGTACTGTAGAGGACAGCAAATCTGTTGACCAAAACGTCCAGAGGACATCAAAGACAAAGTATATATATTTTTTTCTGTTGAAAATAGTCCACAAACCATCGCAATTGCTATCTTTAGCCATGTTTGGTGCTCTAAACTCATGACTGATCTTAGCAGGTTTAGCAAGATTTCCCATCTGACATTTCAAACATCTGTGTATGGTGTGTTTTCTTTGACATGTGGCTATACACCACAAATCTTTTATATCTACAGTTTGTTTTAATCATTACTAGTGTGGTCTCTCAGATTAGGGTTTAGGCTTAGGGTAAAATCTTGCCGTGTGAATCAGGCCCATGATGTTGGGATTTTTAGCAGGTATTTTAAAAGGTACAATGACTCAACAACAAACAAGATGGATGGTTGGGTGACTAGCTATTGTTACCTTACAAACATATAAGTGTGACTTTCTTGGAAGGTTAGTATACCAAATGCAACATGAGAACTAAACAAACCCTTTGCATGGGTAAATGATCTTCAAGAAACAAGAAGTCCAGTTGCTTTCTGTTGAGGCATTTTGTATTGTCTTGTTCTAAATGAAACAAGCCAATGGGAAACAAGTTAAAAGTAATCCTATTGGACTGCTGAATTTGCATGAAGGGCTCATTAAGTACATTATTCTAACTCTATTGTCTGACACTGTTCCTCCATCACCTTGAACTAACCTGCTCCCATTGCAACTGTTCACAGCTTGTAATGTTCTCTTCATCAACTCTGTGGACATGGAGTCGCTCACGGGGCCTCAGGCCATTGCCAAGGCCATTAGTCAGACGCTGACAACCAACCCACTCCCGGCTGCCACTACTGTCCACTTCAAGGTGTCCATGCAGGGCATCACACTCACCGACAGCCAGAGGAAGTAAGGAATTTAAAATAGCATTCAAAATATAGGAAAATTATAGCATCAGTGTTAAGTAATAACGGATCCTTTTCTTTTGCTACAGAATTTTTTTTCGCCGTCATTATCCCCTTAACACAGTGACCTACTGTGACTTGGACCCCCAGGATAGAAAGTATGAAATATTCTTTTTTAAAAACCTTATGCATACGCTAATGATCAAAAATGTAACAAAATAAAAAACACCTGTTTGTTTTTCATAGATGGGTAAAAGAAGGAGGTGGATCAGTAAAGTAAGTTCACATTTAAACTGTTGAGTCGATTTAAGCTATACTACACGCTATATGCTGAAATTGTACCTACTTTTCAGGCTTTTTGGGTTCGTTGCAAGGAAACAAGGAAGCACAACGGACAATGTCAGCCATCTGTTTGCTGAGCTGGACCCAGACCAGCCGGCCTCCGCCATCGTCAGCTTCGTCTCCAATATGATGAAGCGGTGAAACCCTGAAACTTCAATCGGCAGTGGCCGGGTTGCAATCTTCCATCGTTGTTGGTGTGTTATTTTTTTTAAAAGGACTCAACATTGTCCTTTTATTTTTTATCGCGCCTTCTCTTTTTTCCTCTCTGCCTTGATGTTGTGTTTTTCTTGAGTGATCTCTACACGAGGGCTTTGGCATTGACGCGGAGCAGACCTGGGAAATGTGCGGTGCGGAGCTGAGCCCGTGACGACGCAACATTGCAAGGTCGAGTCAGGGGTGGCGTGTAAGGACTTGTGGATTTTTCGGATTCCCATTCAAGTTTATTGATTTACCAAAGGTAGTTGCAATACAAGTGCAAGAATGATGTAGCTAGTAAGCCATTAACATTTTCTCTTTTCAAAAGATGAAGTGAAACAGAAGAAAAAAAACAAAAACAAAGACAAACAAGACGTGGTTTCTCTTGAACTTTGTTTCTTCAGGAAAAAAATTTGGAAAAAAACAACACGGTTCTGAAGACGTAATGCATGTTAGCTTGATCTTTAAGCTTGGTTCTTCTACTTTCCACAAAAGTAATTGTGAATTACTTAGAGGTCATTTTATGGGTCTGCCTTGTGTTGGAAAGGGCTTTGCAGTGAAACAACTGATCTAAACTGTGCATAGCAGACCTCATCTATAAAAAAAAAAAGGTAATTTTGTGTCAGTGCGAATCATCCTTGCATTCTTTCATCATCCAATCCTATAAAAAAATGAATTCCTGGAAAACATCCAGCCTGAAATCATCAGCAGACTTACTGTCCACAAGATGGCGACACACTTTCAGACTCTTCTTTATAGACTTCCTCCATAAGCACCTGCTTGCCGGAACTGTGTGCCACAGAACCACTATGGAAACCAACGGAACCGACCCAATGACCTGGACCTATGCACTGTTCTTTATGCATGTTAGTGTCCCAAAATGCACCCCTTCACCATAGCTACGTTTACGATCACTCAGAACATTCTTCGCCATGAGTGTACAATAAAAAAGAAAAAGAAAAAAAGATTTTAAAAATTACCTACCTTTAGACAAGACAACTGAGTTGGACTTGTCAATAACTGCATGAATTAGACATTTTTTTTAGTCTTTTCAGTGTTTCGAAAATTTGACAGATTATGACTGAGAAAGCAGTTATGATGGTAAGTTTACATATTTATATTTTGTTGTCCTTTTCACAGTATTTCCCCAAAAAAAGACAGTTATTTATTTTTTGTTATGAATCCATTAAATTATTCCCCCATGAAAAAAAACAAAAAAAAAAAGTTTAGGTTTAGTGTTTTTCTTTATTCGGGACCTTTTAAGGACAATAAGGAAGGAAAGCTAAAAAAAACAAACTCAAAAGATTTTAATCTGCACAAAACAAAAATAGCCTAAACTATAGAGCATGTTTGTGGTTGTTTTTTTCTATTGAACCCTAACAATGTTTTTTTTTAAAGTTCTTATCTTTGGACAAAACCTGTTAAAAACATGCCTAGAATGAAAGCATAACTCCTGTAGAATTAATCTTAACCAGACAGTAAGTTGTTTTTAAATTATCAAAAAAGTAAAAGTGCAGGTTTAAGTTCCTTTTAGGTCAAAAAGAAATAACAACATGCAATGTACAGTCAAATAATCTCGGTGAACTAACGTCGCAAATCATAAATCATCGATTAATAGTCCCAAACGTTGAGGTCTGGGGAGTTGGGCTTTAGTTTTTCCCCATTTCTACAGTTTGTTATCACTTTGAGAAAAAGGGAAAGAGATTTGTAACTCGCATGTTGGTTTAACATCTGTTCAACCATTAAAAAAAAACAAAAGGTGGAACAAAAAACTTATTACACAAATTTTCCAAAATTTGGTTCATTTTAGGAAATACGATTAAAACAAATGCTTGTTAAACTTATTAAAAGTTAACTCCTAATTAATTTTTTTTTGTTACTCTATTGATATTTACATATACTTGTGGACAGCACATACCTAACAACTTCAAGAATTCTGATAAGTTTAAGAAATGTCTTTTTTCCCACCGCCTTTAGTGTTTTTTAAGCTAAATCCTTATCCATAAAAATCTGAAATATTTGTTTGTGTTCCACAATTAAAAAATAATTCATTTGAGCCAAAATTACTTTTCATAGCGACGATATGTTATGTTTTTGTTTCCACCTTTGTTGTTAATACCATAAGGATGAACGGCGTTGGTTGTCACACCATTGACTTTCTACTAGAATCAAGAATCAGTTTATTTAGATAGCGCCAATTTACAACAGGTGTCGTCTCAAGGCACTTCACAGAAAATCAATTGAAATCAGAGATAAATCATAAATAAATCAATTTGAAAAAGTTTCCAATCTAAGGAACCCCAGCAGATTCATGGAGTCATTGACTTGCAGCATTCACTCCTCTGGAATCAGCAGACCAAAACAATGGCTTGTGTTGTCGTTGACTTTACAGCAATCCCTCATACTGAGCATGAATGTAGCGACAGTGGAGAGGAAAAACTCCCCTTTAACAGGAAGAAACCTCCAGCAGAACCAGGCTCAGTACAAGCAGCAATCTGCCACAACCGACTGGGGGTTTGAAAAGAAAGAAAGCTAAATAAGAAGCACAGGATACTGAAATAATAGAGTTTATAGCAGCCACAAGCTCATCCTTGGTCTGTTCGATTTGAGTGTGTGATGCAAACTCAAAAGTAAACAAAAAATCTTAAGTAGGCATAAACTAATAACATACAGGCATATAACTTGTTAGAAATCAATATAAAAAACAATAAAGTCTACAACTAATCAGAATATGGCCTGTACCCAAATCTGCTTAGTAGCTGTCTTTATGTTTTTCTTCCTTTTCTGAACCACCTGCCTAAATTATTATATAAAAATCTACTCTTTAACTAGTTTAAAAAAAAAAATTTAAGGGAAATAAAAAATCTACAGTTACAAAATGGTGTGAAAAACAAAATACAAGTCGACATTGAGTATCAGACTGCAAACAATGAAAATGGTAGCTTGTGTGTATTTTGTTGCTGAAGTCCCACATTTTGTAACAGAGCCCTAGAGGGGGAGCTATTTAGGAACAGTGACAACCAAACCGTGTGACCACAATCCAAGTCACCGATGTTTTCTCACAGTTACAATAGCAAGCACTAAACCCTCGCAGAGATAAAAAAAATGATTTTACTGTAAAGGTTTTTACTTTTAAATGTTGTTCTCCCCAACTTAGACTCCCTTTAGAACAAAGAAGAGGTTTAAAAATAAACCAAAACATTCATTTAGCTAGGCCGATTTTTTCTTTTTCATAAAAATACAAAGAAGTAATTTAGAAGTAATTTTTTGTTTGTTTGTTTGAACTTTGTCGTCATATTTCACTTTTAGCTACGTTTCAGAACAACGGAGAAAAAAATAATAACACAATGACACACTGTGCGCAATACATGCTTGCTGAACACATGCATTCACAATAAGCTAAGGAAAAAAGATGATACTGGTATAAATGTACATAGATATACTTCTTTGAAAGGTGACATAGCGAAAAAGTATTTATTTTTATTGCTTTGTTCCCTCATGATTACTAATATATACATATATTGTACAGTCTCGATAAAGATGTAATGGGCTGAGAAAAAGAAAATTATTTTGGCTAATGATTTCAAAGTCTTAGGATTTTGAGATGTATTTGAATATATGGTGTACATTATTTTGTACATGTATGCTTCTTTTTCAGCTCCTTTTTTTATTTCTTCCATGTTGCTTTCTTTCAGAAAGAGGCAAGGGCATAAATGAGCTAAAGTTGGATGGACAGAAGCCGATGAGCGTGTTTGTTTTTCTTCTTCTTGCAGTTAAAACACGTAAATTAAAGCAGATATGTTGTAGAATTTTAGGTTTTTCTTTCTTGTTTTTTTTTTTTTTTTTTTTTAAAGGGAAGTTCAGAAGCCAAACCTTAATGCAATATTCACTCATGCTGGTTACATTTCTCATTTTGCCAAAGATTCTCTCACCGTTATGACTATTTGTGTTGTAGCTCGTTGCTATTTGTACCGAATCCCTTTTCAGTTTCCATTTTCTTCAGTTAAGTTCCAAACTTGTCTCAGCAGACGTAGTGATTTTAAGACAGCACCCGTACAAGTGTTAGGGGATGTAAAGTTTACTCACTCCGCTTCGCTCTTTTTTTTGATTTGTTTGTACTGACGTCTCTGCGGTCCAAAAATCTGTCTGCCTCCATTGCCTGTTGAGGAAAAAACAAGCCTGCTGTGCATCGGAGGAACATAAACAAAGCACTTATGTCCACAATAGAGAGGAGTGCCATAAATTTCATATGGGTGTTAGTGCTGGAGGCAAATAAAGTCAGACGTGTCTCACAGTGATGCTAAAAGCTCCACAGCTGCAGCTTTGTCAGACTGCCAAAGGTCTCTTTAGAGAATCATCGGATTATTTATTCTTATTTATTCTATTATTTCCTGGTTTGTTTTTTCACCTTTCACTTCCTTTTGCATTTTTAACTATATCAGGAATGTATGATGGCGCTTTATTGAAAGCGAAGAGGTACACTGGCTTTGATTTAAGAACTAACAAGCTTCTTCCCATCTGTAGCGTTTTGGAAAGAAAGAAAAAAATATCCATAATAAATGTTACCTAATGAATATTTATATGAAATTGCATTGTACCTGTTGGCTTTGAGTCAAGAGTTACCATATGTTATATTAATAATAATTTAAAAAAAGGATTGTTTGACCTCTTGTACAGATGGCAGTTGTATGTTGAATGAATGTGTTGCCGAGGATGTGCAAAATTGTGTCAGATTTTGTTGGCTCTTACCATTTACGTTATACTGTCATGGCTTACCTGTTCCTAACGAGAAGAAATACATTAAAGCAATACAGATCAGTTACATCGAAGCATTCAGTGTTTTCTTTCTTTTCTCACTACAATGTAATGAAGCTGGGGTTTTTCTGTGGAAGCCCTGAAACGCCTAAGCTGTAATAAGGGAGGTTGGAATAGAAAATAAAAAAAAATTAGGGAAATGTTCAATGTTTTGTAATGGAGAAAGTTAATTTAATCATCCAGACGTCTTGTTTTAAAGCTTTTTTTTTTTAAGTGAGACATCATTTATTACTTTACCTACAGTGACAACATATCTCAACATGATAGGTGCTCTGACTAATTAATGCATTGAAATAACTAAGATATGCAATTCAGTGATGCAAAAACAAGAACATGCCTATTTGTTTTTCTGGGATGGGGGTTATATATAAAACATCAAATAATTTGGACACACTGATTTGAGGAAGTTATGGAATTGGCACAAAACTAAAAACTGACAGACTTTTGAAACAGAGGTTTACCAATAATTATCAAAGCAAAAATTAGACCAGCGTTTTCTAAAGGATTTCGGATTCTAGACTAACCTCAGAGCCATTAAGAAGAGAATCCCCTTCATTGAAGACAAAAGGCAGCGTAAAGCAGTGAGCCTTGCTTTACTTAACTAGAGCCCTGAGAAATGAAAGAAGGCAGTCGTAAATAGAAAACATGAAAAAAAATGTCAGCTTTCTCATGGTTGCAGACGGTGTTCAAACTCCAAAATATGCATGACACATTTCCCTTCTGACAGATTGCGTAGGCGCTGTCGCTCCTATTGCACTGTGTCGCATTACGAGCTGGAAGGGAGTAAATCACTGCCCCGGCTGAGGTCACCGACACTGATGTATGCAGAATATGCTGTTTCTCACATTGAAAAGTGAAAAAGCTTCCAGGGAGGTGTGTTTCTGAACGAATGTGCTCACAGTCACTGTGAATTGATTTGACTTGACAGGGATTTCACCAGTAAACTCAGTTTGAATGCAATCTCATAGAAAAGTAACCGGACTGCAAACCAGGGAAGCAAACAACAACATAAAATCTGCTTGAGGAAAAAAAAAAAAACACGACTTTCTGTTTTTTTTAAAGTGTGAGGATTATGCAACAGAGTTAGTAACTGTTGAAGAAATGCTATTCAAATGGGAAAAATTTGTGAGGATTCTCTTGAATTCAATTATGACTAAAAAATACTTTTACAGTAGCAGCTGGGAGTACAGTTTAAACTGCATGCAGTCCAATAATAGATTGTAAATGCAAGACTCTATTATGTATGTCTATGTCTGAGAGTGGGAAGTTTGTCTCCTCCACTGACCACTGCTGCTTTGACTTCAGGTCCATTTTGTTTCTTTTGTCGCACAAGCTACTCCATTGTTGTTTAAAAACTGCTGCTCTTTACCTGTTTACTGGCTGTTAGGTGTTATGTAGAATAAGTTGGGGCCAGCTAAGCACCAGTTTGGAACCAGTATGGTCAGTGGAAACACAAAGAACCGGTGCTAACTCTGGCTCTAGCACCGAACCAGCACTGGAACCAGTTTGGTCGAAAAGGGCCCCTAGAGGGTTCCGGTGTTGCTCTTGCTACTTGTATAGCACTTCATCACGACCAGAAGATTCCAAAGCATTTCACGCAAAATTTAGTAGAAACTTCTTCTCCCAAAGCTTTAGAGAAAATTTTACACTGGCCTCAACCACTAAAGCAAATCCAGGGGGGTGGGAAAATCCAGGTCTTGAGAAGATGTAGTCGTTTGATTCAGAACTGGCTTTGCCCACCGATGAACTACAGTTTTTTGACCCACGCTCAAAAATCTTAACTAGTGATGAAGTTAGCAAGTAAGTAAATTTGATTAATATAACATCTTCTACAAATAACAAACCATAGGTTGTTTTACAGATAAAAAAATAAATTAATTACATATCTTTCTATCTATTTTGAAAAGGCAAAACCACCACAAGCAAGCATTAAAATGTTTTTGTATTTCCAATTTTCTGGTTTGCATTAACCCTATTCAAAGTACTACTTCAAAATGTGCTTAAAAACATTGAAAACAAATAAAAACACACAAAAGGCACCATAAAAATATCCAGTCAATTAGTTAAAAGCTACTTTATATAACTTATCGAGTGTGTGGGGTAAGCAACAAATTCTGACCATCTGATATTACGTTAGAGTTTATGCAGGTCAGCAATATGTTGGGAAACCTGACCAAGTCATTTAACTGTTGCTTTATATCTATCGGGCAAGTTTTTCAAAGAATAAAATCCAGAAGCCTTGAAATGTCAATATATCAGGATGTCATCACTATAAAAAGATTAAAATTTTTTTATTATACTGCCTAATATTTTGTTTGGGGGGATTTATGTGCAACAAAAACAGAATTTAAGGAACATGTGAATGACCATTCATAAAGGCCTTAGAATGGCGCCTTGCGGAACCCCAAATCCGATGACACAGACGCAATGAATGAATGCTGCAAGTCAATGACTCGATGCAATCTTTGGGTTTCTATAAATTCAAGTTTTTTAAATATATAAATAAACAGAATCTAACTGAATTGAGCAGTCACAGTAAACTTTAGTTTAATAGTATGTCAGACTTTGTTTAAAAATGTTCTTCTCTAAAATAATTGCAAAGAATTGTTAATATCATAAGTTACTTTATCAAGCATTTGTGTCTGTTTTTTGCGAAGATTTAAGAATGAATTTTGGAAAATTTCCCTCTTACTAGCGAATGCTCTTTTCCAGAGGCACTTTAATGGGGTACACCATTTTAAAAAACACCCACCTAAAACTGAGCCTGTACTGTTTATTTGGAGCCATACAGTCTGTAAGAGCTCTCACCCAGGTATGACCTTCCCACACATAGACTCCCTCGTTTTGGAAAAACCTGACCCCTAAACATGTTGATGTCACTGGACTGTAAATATTCAAACACTGGGAAAATTTCTCTTTGCCCGCTTATCAAATGGAAAAATCAACCTGCTTGTTTAGGTTTCTGCTCCATCTTCATCACCAACTTCCCAAAGAAACCAGAGTCTACGAATTTGTTCAAAAGATACAAGGTGTAACAGATTCCATCTCACACAGCACAGATCAGAAGGGGCTGAATCCGAGCACACATTGATGCTTTTTTCGCACCTGTGGAGATTGTTGGCACGCCGACATTGTCTGTGCTCTCCTGATGATAAACACGAATCTTTTAGGAAATTATTAAAAGGTAATTAGTGATGTAACTGGCCTGTCTTAGCCATTGATAATATTCTGTAAAGAAAGCCCTGATTTAGCCCATTTGCTTTGAAAACACTCCTGCCTCCTGTCATATCCGCTCGCCGACCAACTAACAGCTCCTGAGGGTTTCCTTAAGATAACAGAACCGAGGTCGAGTTTTTTTATGGGTGGAAACTGGGCTTCTCCTACGCCCGGGGTTTTACCTCACATCCACATGTTGGTCAGGAAGAGGTCGTCAACTGCTAGGCTCTGAGACGCCCCAGCTGTTCTTCAGCCAAAACCGGCTTTGCAAGGCTCGCCCAGTCCCCGCAACAGCTCAATGACTCCCTTTTAGCTTCACCCTCTTGTGAAATCTCTCCAGAACAGTGATTGTGTGTTGGAGCATCACCAGCTTTTTGTATCTGCTTGTCCAGACACATTTTCAGTTTGACATGTAGGGATTCAAATCTAATTCTCCCTTCGGTAAGACTTTATAGGCCTAAGCAGACTGTGAGGATTCCAAGTCAACTGAAGACTTAAAGCTGGAAGGAAACATTCAGGTTTCATTAGATAACTAACGTATGACACAGAAAATCTCAAACTTGAATTTCAGTTCATACAATTATATTTGTTTTTGCAAGTTCGTCTGTAAGTAAGAGAAAGTACGCAGGAAAGTCTGTGGGGACCTAAAAAAAACAGGACCTGACTGGGTGATTTAAAAGCAATCTGGGACATCCCAGTCTGCTTAAAACGTTTTACAGCATTCAAACGATGTCATGTTTGTAATTTTTTATTTTTACCCCATGTGTGCTTCTAGGTTTGTTTCTGGACTGTCTGTATAAAAAACGTATTTGAACTAAAAAAATCCTTGCAAATTAAACACATCTGCATTTTAAATTAAAGCCTTTTTGCTAAATTCTTTTTTGTTCCTACTTGAATTATCTGTTGCAGAGTTATTTCTTTCATTTACATGAGTGAAAATATGTCGCAGTAGTGCTAATCTTACATCCCAGCCCATCCCTGATATTTGTACCTTTGGCCATAGTACCAGCAGTGAGTATCTTTGTGGATAGGTCTGAGAATTTAGGTCTGGGCTTTTACTAGGCCACCTACGTCTTGATTTCGTGGTTGTGTAGCTTTATATAGAACCTTCATGTTCTCATCTTGCTGGATAAGTGATGTTCTCTAAAGCATTAGATCTCCTGCAGATTGACCTCCAGGTGTTCCTGATACTTTGCCGCATTCATTTTACTATTTACCTTTAGGCTGAAGTTGGTCCAATGAGACCAAAAAACTTTCTTCCACTGCACCATGGATTCTCCCAAGTGCCTTTTGGCACAATCTAGTAAAGCCTTATACAGGATTGAACAGCAGCTTCAACAGTGGCCTCCCGTAAAGCTTTGAAAGGTGCACAACCTCCACAAAGCAATCCCAACTAAGCTGCTGAATCTTGTAACTGCTTCACTGTAGTTATGGTGACCTACTGAACTCTCTCTAGGCTCTTTTTTGCAAATCCACTTAAGTGTGTTAGAATACCATGGTCTAGTCATATTTATACATGGGCCATATTTATCCCATATCTTGGTGATCTGTATTCAATTCATGTGAGGCGGCTTGCACCAATTGAATGGAACTTAGGAGGTTCAGTCACTTTAAAAATGTCAATATTTATGCAATGACCTGTTTTTATGCTAAAATTTTTTATCTATTTGTAAGTATGAAGTAAAAATTAATTAAACATATGTTTTCATTGAGACACATTTTCTTTTTTTGTTATCTGCTTTATTTAGAAGCAACTGTTTTATTATTATTGATATATGTAAAAGCAATAAAAGGGGTCAGAGACTCGATGAGGTCAATGCTCATCTTTTTTTTAAGACTTTTACATTTTGTTGGCTTAAACAAAACCTTAAAGTAACTGTTGGAGGATTTTCTTGGCCTGTAAGATTTGATTTAACTTGATGAATCTTGTTTTGTGCGACTTTTTTGTTCTGAATTGTTCCTGTCACCTCCCATTATGTCATCTGGTCTATGGCGTATAGTCTCACGTGGCTTTGGTACTCAAATGTTCTTTCCTCATCGTCAGATATTCTATTACTGTTTGCTCCGTGTTAGTCCTAATATTTCTTTGGGAAATTATTTTAAGTTTGTTTTAGATGAGATTAAATCAAGTTTTCAAAATTCATAAGGCTTAAAAGTAAATTAAACAAGTAAATACCTTATAAATTGCAAACAGAAACTAGGTAGTTGCAAATAAGAACCATGCAATAAACAAATTTTGAGAAGAAATTATTAAAAATACTTTGGAATGCGGCCAGTTTTTCAGGAGATGACCTTTTGAGTAGTGGTGTTATCATGGTGAAATGGGAGTTTTTCTGCTTCCAGGAAACCAGAAAGGGAAATGCAGCTCGGAAAGATGAAATGCTTTGATGCAATTCTACTTGACATGCTGTTGGATTTCATTTGCAAAGCAGCCAATCCAGCTTGCATCTCTGCCAGTTCACGACACATACCTCAGCCTTTCTAGATAGTTTAAGATATATTCAGTGTTTGAGTTATTAAGGGACAACTGACTAAGAAGAGTAAGTACCTGCTTTTTTAATTCTGTGCTTTTTTACCAACTAAATTGTACCTGTGGATCTCCTGTTTGGACTGAAACTCTCCCCTGAAAGCCATTCAGGAAGTGAGAACTAGGTCAATCAATGATCCACTGTCTAGGGAAGTGGTTCTGACCACTCCCCTCAGGCCTTGGTTTCTATCTGCGTCCCAGTGGGTGTTCTTAGTTGGATCAATCTATCACACAACAACAGCTCCATGTGCGTGTGCATGACAAAATAGGGGAATACACTGAAGCATCAGGGTCAGTCTTTGTGCTCAGCCTTTCTCGTGTGAAGACGTTCTTGGGTAAACCCATGCGTGTCTACCAAAGCGTGTTCAACGAATGGGAACAGGGAACAGGGTCTACCTTCTCTATTCGGGATGTGTCACCACCCTATCTCTGTTATTTCTGGCACCCGCAGGCGGTTCTGCTTTCACAAACGGATATGTAACCTCAGAAATCTCTGCTCACTAAATCACACATCGTCATCCAAAACCTATAAATTCTCTGTAGGTCTATGGAAGTATCAGTCAGCGGTGAACAAGGCAGACTTCATTTCTCCCTATGCAAGCCATCTCTCACTGGACATCCTTGCCCTCACAGAAACTTGGATCAAACCAGAAAACAGTGCCACACAGACTGAAACCTCCACCAACTACACATTCTCTCACACACCACGGCCTGGCAAAAGAAGAGGTGGTACGGGGCTACTGATATCCAACAAATGGAAATATACCCATTTCAGCCCAGGAGCCTCATACAACTCTTTGGATACCATGCCAGTCTGAGCAAAGCACCTGTTAAAATGTATGTGGTTGCTGTATATCGTCCTCCGGGTCAATTGGGTGACTTCCTAGAAGATCTAGACTCCTTGCTCTCCTCCATCCATGAGCATGACTCTCGTCTGCTTGTCCTTGGTGATATAAACATTCACTTTGACACTCAAGACGCCACAGATTTCTTCTCGCTAACTCACTTATTTGATCTCCAGTGGGTAAGCAGTACTTGATCTTGTTTTAAGCAGACACTGCATAACCAACTCATTAAAAGTTACTCCTCTACACCTGTCAGACCGCTATTTTATTCAGCTTGATGCTTGTCTCCATCAACTACCCACTGCACACCCTCCCACTTTCTCCTTTTGATGCAATCTCCGCAAATTGTCTCCTGCCCACTTCTCTGCACTTGTAACCTTTGCTCTTTCACCCCGTAGCACTTTCTTATGTCTGGAGGTAAATGAGGCCACAGAGTCCCTCTGCTCAACACTGAGTTCCTGCTTAGACCACTTTTACCCACTGATCACCGAACATGCAAGACCCATGCAGCCAAACTCATGGATGGCTGACTCCCTTAGATCGATGCGCACAAACCTCAGAGCTGCAGATAGAAGATGGCATGAATTAAAGGACCCTTCTGATCTGTCACACTTCCAAACGCTGCTCTCATCCTTCTCTTCAAGTGTCACCACTTCAAAGAAGGAGTTCTATCAGAACAAGATCCACAGCGCTACCAACACACGGAAGCTATTTTCTACCTTCAAGTCTCTGTTAAACCCACCACCTCCTCCTCCTGCAACCAACCTCACGGCAGATTCCTTTGCCAACTTCTTCACTGACAAGTTATCTGACCCATCTACACAGACCACAGCTCACCCTTCCTCACTGGTCCTTACTCTGAGCGCCGCTGAACCCACTACTTCCCTTTCTTCATTTACCCCTGTCACAGAAGATGAGCTATCAAGGCAGCTGCCCTACGTCTTGCCCTCTTAATCCTATTCCCACCAAACTCCTGCAAGCCATAGCTCCAACCGTTGTGACAGCAGTCACTCATGTGATCAATGCTTCACCATCATTCCCCACCGCCTTCAAACAAGCCCAGGTGAGTCCCTTACTCAAAAAAGCCCCCACCCAAGTGGGGAACTACCAACCGGTCTTCCTCCTCCCTTTCCTATCTAAAATCATCGAAAGAGCAGTCTCAAAGCAGGTGATAACATTTATCTCCCAACATGACCTCCTTGATTCTAACCAATCAGGCTTCAAGAGCGGTCACTCCACCGAAATGGGACTCCTGTCAGTAAAGGAATCCCTGAAAGAAGCCAAAACGACAGGCCAATCATCAGTTCTCCTCCTACTGGACCTCTCAGCTGCATTTGATACTGTAAACCACAGCATCCTACTTACCAAGCTGGCAGACATGGGCATTGAGGGAAGTGCACACTCCTGGTTTGAATCCTACCTCACCGGATGTTTGGCATCAATGTTTGGCAAGGCCAAACATTGATGCGACACCACCTCACCGCAGAGGTGCACCAAGGTTCAATGTTGGGCCCCCTCCTCTTTGCCATGTACACCACTTTGCTGGGCTCAATCATCCATTCGCATGGGTTCTCCTATCACTGCTATGCAGATGATACCCAGCTCTATCTGTCCTATCCTCCAGACGACCTCTTGGTACCGACGCAAATCTCAGCCTGTCTTTCTGACATATCTGCATGGATGAAAGATCACCACCTCTTAATCTCTCCAAAACTAAACTGCTAGTCATCCCAGCCAAAGAAACTATTCACCACAACATAAACATCAGGTTAGATTCCCTATCTGTGGCAGCCACTAAGGTTGTAAGAAACCTGGGCATCATGATTGATGATCAGCTGACCTTTGCGGATCAGGTTGCCTCGGTCGCTCGATTGTGTCGCTTCTCTCTATACAACATCAGGGAGATTAGGGCATATCTAACTCAACATGTGACACAGCTCCTAGTTTAGACCTTGGTCATTTCCCGTCTTGACTACTGCAACGCCCTCCTAACAGGTCTTCCAGCCTGTGCTGTGAGACCGCTACAGATGATCCAGAATGCTGCAGCTCACTTGGTTTTCAACGAGCCAAAACGAGCGCATGTCACACCCCTTTTCACTGAACTCCATTGGCTTCCTTTTGCTGCACACATCAAATTCAAATCACTAATGCTGGCATACAAAGTGTTTGATGGATTAGCGCCCATCTACCTCAACACCATCTTCAAGCCTTATGTCACTGCCCCCCACTCCGTCCCTCCAAGGAGCGCCAACTAACGCAACTAAGGCCCAGTACAGTTCAATCTAAACTTTTCTCATTTGCGGTTCCTCGCTGGTGGAACGAACTTACGTGCACTATCAGTGCATCATATTCTCTTTCCACCTTCAAGAAATCCTTGAAGACCCAGTTCTTCCAAGAGTATCTCTTGCCCTGAAAGTAAATGTTAAATCCTCTCCTAGCATATTGCACGTAACTGAGTAAATTGCGTCGTAGTTCAATGTTAAACCCTCTTTTGTAAGTCGCTTTGGATAAAATCGTCTGCTAAATGCATAAATGTAAATGTATTAACCCTCTAAGCGCCAAAGTCGCAATATTGCCACAAACAACATTGCTGAATAAAACAGGCTGTATCTATAAATGTGGTGTCGAATCTTGTTACTACTTTTCACCAGGAGTTAGGGGACATGTGTGCCTGTAATCTGATTAGCATTTTTGGGCATGGTTCTATTCAAAGTTTTTGAGTAAAAAGAGTTTTAAAAACACCCTCCCACGCAGAGAGTCGCGGAGCGGAGAGAAAGTGTTTTTTCTTTTACTCACGATGCCGAGAGGTTGGTTTACTGTTGAAGAAGTCAGGTACTGGCTGACTCTGATTTGGAGAAGGAAGACATGCAGTCGTCCATTGAAGAAGAAACTGACGTTAGCAATGATGGCGAGTGAGCGCCATAGTCCAGAATCAGAACTTGTCATAGCGGATGCTTCACCTTACTATGGCCGTGGTCGACGCATCCGGCAAACGCCAAGCAGGGGACGTAGTTGGTGTGGTAGAGGGGCTCATAATACCGCAAATAGAAGAGAAAATAGTGGGGATGAAAACAACCGCGGTTTTTGTGGCAGACGCGGGAGAAGCCGCTGAAAAAACACACCGCTAATGGTGGCGTTCAGTGCCGCGTTCACTGCCGCACCGTAAATCACAGCGGTGATTATGATGATGGCTGGCAGTTCTTGAAAGAAGAGGAAGAGTATCAGAAGTGGATCCGAAATTTTGATGAGACTGTTGGTTACTGTAGAGACAATCTAACAAATTCTGAGCCCATTGATTTCATTTCTCTTTTTCTAAAAGATGAATTCTGGAGCCTCATCACCAATGAAACAAACAGATATGCCCACCAGTTTTTGAAAGGAAAACTTTGAAACCAAACTCCAGATTCCATGACTGGTCTGATGTGACTGTGCCTGAAATTAAAGCTTTCATGTCACTTCACTTGTGCATGGGGCTTGTAGAAAAATCTGAAATTGAAGATGACTGGGCAGGTTTTTGGCCAACCTACACACCTGGCTTTGTCAAAGTGATGGCGAGAAACAGATTTGAAAACATTCTGTCTTTCTGACTTTTCAAAGTACGTCCCATAATTGATTTGACTATTCCTAATTTTGCTGCTTTGTATGGTCCACTCAAGAAACTATCCTTGGATGAAATGACCATTGCATTCAGGGGAATGTTAACACTGAAAGTGTACAACCCCAAAAAACCTGACAAATATGGCTAAGAAGCATTTGTCTTGAGTGACGCCAGCTCAGGTTATGTATTAGAATGGTGCATCTACAGCAGCAAAAATACAGGCGATGAGGACAATTTAGTGGCAACGCACCATATTGTCCATAACCTGCTTGCAAAGCACACTGGGAAAGGGCATGAGGTGTACATGGAGAGCTACTACACATCACCAGATTTTAAGATTCTTCTTTTGACATATAAAGCCCTCACTAATAAAGCTCCATCGTATATCAGAGATCTGATTACTCCTTATGTCCCTAACAGAGCACTTCGCTCTCAGACTACAGGTTTTTCTGGTGGTTCCTAGAATCTCTAAAAGCAAAATGGGAGGCAGATCTTTC
>JAVLVB010001287.1:988753-1002363 GCA_032876305.1 Orestias chungarensis
CAACAGGTGTCGTCTCAAGGCACTTTACAAAAAATCAATTAAAATCAAGGATACATTCTAACAAATCAATTTGAAAAAGTTTCCAATCTAAGGAACCCCAGCAGATTGCATCGAGTCATTGACTTGCAGCATTCACTCCTCTGGAATCAGCAGGCAGAAACAATGGCTTGTGTTGTCGTTGACTTTACAGCAATCCCTCGTACTGAGCATGCATGTAGCGACAGTGGAGAGGAAAAACTCCCCTTTAACAGGAAGAAACCTCCAGCAGAACCAGGCTCAGTACAAGTAGCCATCTCCCACGACCGACTGGGGGTTTGAAAAGACAGAAAGCTAAATTAGAAGCACAGGATACTGAAATAAAAGAGTTTATAGCAGCAGTTGTAGAACGTCACTGGAAGCATCTCAGCCCATGTTCTCATCCAAGAAGCTGTCTCAGCTAACAGGACGCCAGGCCAGGTGTGGTTACTATGGAGAGAAGAACACTAAGAGAAAACAAAAGGTTAACAAGGTTGAAATAACGGTAACTAAGTAGATTGGACAAAGGAAGAAAGTAGCAGAGAGAGAAGTGGTCAGATTGTCCTCCAGCAGTCTAAGCCTATTGCAGCATAACTATAGAAAAACTTAAATAACTTAACCCTATATCAGGGTTATCAGGCTTCTCTCCTGTGGAACCAGCTTCCAGCATTAGTCCGTGAGGCAGACACCCTGTCTAGTTTCAAATCTATGCTTAAAACCTTCCTGTTTGATAAAGTTTATAGTTAGGAAGAGGTAGAGAAGACAGCCTAATCCGGTTGGGGGAGGAACTCAGTCTTGACAGACTGTTCTCCTTTGCTCTACCTTCTTCATGTCTCACTCTATAGGGTTAAGTTATTTAAGTTTTTCTATAGTTATGCTGCTATAGGCTTAGACTTCTGTAAGACAATCTACCACTTCTCTCTCTGCTACTTTCTTCCTTTGTCCAATCTACTTAGTTACCGTTATTTCAACCTTGTTAACCTTTTGTTTTCTCTTAGTGTTCTTCTCTCCATAGTAACCACACATGGGCTGGCGTTCTGTTAGCTGAGACAGCTTCTTGGATGAGAACATGGGCTGAGATGCTTCCAGTGACACTCTACAACTGCTGCTATAAACTCTATTATTTCAGTATCCTGTGCTTCTAATTTAGTTTTCTGTCTTTTCAAACCCCCAGTCGGTCGTGGCAGATGGCTGCTTGTACTGAGCCAAGTTCTGCTGGAGATTTCGTCCTGTTAAAGGGGAGTTTTTCCTCTCCACTGTCGCTACATGCATGCTCAGTATGAGGGATTTCTGTAAAGTCAACGACAGCACAAGCCATTGTTTCTGCCTGCTGATTCCAGAGGAGTGAAGGCTGCAAGTCAATGACTCGATGCAATCTGCTGGGGTTCCTTAGATTGGAAACTTTTTCAAATTGATTTTTTATGATGTAAATTTTATTTTAATTGATTTTCTGTGAAGTGCCTTGAGACGACGCCTGTTGTGAATTGGCGCTATATAAATAAACTGATTCTTGATTCTTAGCACGTGAGTTAGCTGCTAACAACACCGGAATGTGTGGAACAGTGAATTTCAACAGGAGAGGGATGCCAAAGGGTCTAAAAACAGCCCAGAAGGGGAGATGACCCAGTGTTCATGTGGCATGATAAACTGCTGGCTTGTGCTTGGCATGACACAAAGCGTCTCACTCTGCTGTCCACCTTTTATAGCAACACAGTCACCCAAAAACGGATCCGGACAAAAGAAAATGTGACTGGGTTCCATGAAATTATGAAGCCAGTGTGTGTGGACAGTTACAACTCCTTATGGGAGGAGTTGATACATCTGATCAGTGGATGAAAACATACCTGTTTCCACACAGATCAAGGAAATGGTACAACTGCATTTTTGATGCAGTTCTGAGTATCAGTGTGGTCAATGCGCACATAATTTACACACGTTTTAGTCCTGGTCCACACAAACCACTGAAGGTCTTTATTCAGGACATTAAAACATCTTGTCTTGAGGGCTTCTCCAAAAAGGATAGAAAAAAAGACGGACGGCTTTCAATGCAGCAGGGAGAAATGCCACACAGGCTCACAGAACGACACTGGCTCTGCAACACAGACGAACGTCCAGATTGTGCTGTCTGTTCAGATTGCACCCGCCCAAAAGGCCGCCGACAGACACAGTTCAGGGGCTCTCAGTGTTGAGTAGGTCTTTGTGCTGTGCCTTGCAATGAAAGATACCACACACTGAAAAACTACAAGCAGTGCCATCTTTATCTATAAAAATAATAAAATTCCATAGGACCACCAACCAGTGCTAAAAAATTATAAAAATTGGATCAGTGAATTAATTTTTATCCCAAACTTAGTTTCAAACCAAAAATATTTCCCATTGACAGGTGACAATATTCCCTTATCTCAAACTGCTCTCAAATACAGCTTTTGAAATCTTTATAAGAAAACTGACATTTTCCAATATAGCCTTCACCTGTTGATATCACAGTAATCTAATTACATGACAAATCTACTTCTATCCCAAATTTAGTTCAAGCTGAAGATATTTCTCATTGACGGTATGCCTTTATCTCAAACCACTTCAAAGTTATAGCCTTTTGATACCTTGATATCAAAATTGAACATTTTCCAATATGGCCACAACCTTGTGACATCATAATATGCAATTTAGATTAATAATTTCACTCCCAAAACTGACTTTGGGTCATACTGAATATTATTGTCACTGACAGCATTACTTTATCTCAAACCACTTTAAAGTTGTAGCCACTTGAAATCTTGAAATCAAAATTGAAAATTTTCCAATATGGCCACCACCTTGTGACGTCATAATATGCAAATTAGACTAAATATTTTCCAACCATTACAGAATTCAAGTCATACTGAACAATTTTCTCATTGACAGTATACCTTTATCTCAAACCACATTAGAGTTAGAGCCTTTTGAAATTTTGATATCAAAATTGTATATTTTCTTGAAAAAACTCCGGCGCCTAGAGGGTTAAGCCACAAAGTTATAACTGTTTTAGGAGGTGTCTTATGTATTGGCGGATTCCTGCTTTTTACAGGCAGTTGTGACCCCTGACCTCATGCTTAATCTTTGACTAGTATAAACCCACAGTAATTGTCAGGAATTTTAAACTTGAATCCCTTTAGAGCAAATATTTTCCTTTTTACAGCCTGAGCCAGAGTTCACAATATCTACAACTAAAACCGATGTTAATATTCTTCATATGCTTCCAATATGTTTTCTTTAGTCCTTAAATTTATGTGAATTGAATTTGCATTAGCTTTTGATCTTTAAATAATTTTCCACAATCTAAATTTTAAAAAATCTTTCCAAAGCAGAGATTCAGAGAAACTCTTTCCCACAAAGATTCAACTAGATGGAAATTAAAGTTTGAACCAGGACTTTCCTGACTTCAGAGTCAAATTGGTGGATGTTCCAGACAAGCACAAGTGGTCATAAGTTTGGATCGGACCAATTCAGTCTGTATTGTATTTCCAAAGGTATTAAGTCCCTTTCTTTGAAAAGAGATTTGCTATTTTCCTTAAATAGGCAGAGATAATTCCCATTATGAATGAATATGACCACCATCATTTAGTCTCTCCGTTTAAGATTGCCCAGCTTCCATTACGCAATCATTTTTTAGTCTGCTAATTTTGCCAACAGCAATAAAAATTGAGACGATCTCATCCATGGGTGGAACAAACACTCCTCATTGCAATCAAGGCGGAATGGATGCAGCCAGAAAACAGCAGAAACTGTCTGTCTTAACACATGACCAAATATTATTTCTGCCAGTTTGAAGGAAAATTTTTAAGAAAAAAAACTGTTAGCCTTACTTTTAATGAAGTGTAATATTGGTTCGATATTTAATTTAAAAAATACGATCTTTATATCCTTTTCATGAGGAGAAATAGGTGCCTAAAACGGCACGTTTTGTACAGATTATACAAAATATATTTATCCTTACAAAGTTGTGCAGAATATTTTTTAACCTATTTATTTTGTACTAAAAAGTAAGTTTCTTTTGATTGCTTATTTTCTCTGATAACTGCAATTTTAAGTAGTTCTTCCTAAAATTCATGTTTTTGTTGAGCTTCTTGATCCACTTGTACAGTACACTCTCAGAATCAAGAATCCGTTTACTTATATAGCACCAACTTTCAACACATGCCATTTCAAGGCACTTTACAAGAAAATCATTTTATTCAAATCATGGATACATCCTAAAAAGTCAGTTTAAAAAAGATTCCCATCAAAGGAAACTCAGCGGATTATATCGAGACGTTGACACACAGCATTCATTCCTTTTGGAATTTGCACACTGAAACGATAGCTTGTATTTTGTCATTGACTCTACAGCAAGTCTGATCGTGCTTGAAGCAACAGTGGATAAAGGTAAATGCGGCCATCTACCACAACCGACTGTGGGTTTGAAGAGACAGCAGACACAAAAGGATGGAAAGGAAACTTAAAATAAGTAAATAAACTCTATAACAACAGTTGGTGAATGTTGCTGGCAGCACCACTAGCCAATGTTCATCTTCAAGAAGCCGTTTCAGCTAACAGAACTTTACACTAGATTTAGCAACTTTTGAGAGAAGAACATTAGAGAACAGAAGATTAACAAGGTTTAAACGATTAAAGCAGATTGGAAAAAAGAAGAAGGTAGCAGAGTGATAAGTGGCCTAAGCCTAAACCAGCATAATTATAGAAATACCTTAAATAACCTAACCCTGACATGAGAGTGGTAGAACAAAGGAGAACCATCTGTCTAGACTGAGTTCTTCCCCAGCCAGTCTTCTATTCCTCCTTCTGTTTTTTTAGACTTACAAATAATGCAGTAGCCAACTTCACATGGTAGGACATTTTTGCCTTGGATCTGATTCGGTTAGGTTAACGTCTATCACATTTCTGAATCAAGAATCAAGAATCAGTTTATTTATATAGCCCCAGTTTACAACAGATGTCGTCTCAAGGCACTTTACAAGAAAGTCAATTAAAATCATGGATACATCATAAACAAATCAATTTGAAAAGGTTTCGATTCTAAGGAACCCCAGCAGATTGCATCGAGTCATTGACTTGCAGCATTCAATCCTCTGGATGTCAGGTAATGCGATCAATGACTCGAGCAGAGATGGAAAAGTGAGAATAATAATTTATTGTGGGAAAGAAAAATGAACAGAACAAAACCGAGGCGAGCGGAAACGGAACAGAATAAACACGGAACTGACCGTAAAAAACATAGAAAAAGTGATACAGGACTGATCGGGGCTGACGCGGAAACAAAACTACAAAGTAAACAAAAGGATTAACTAAAACTGAACACAGGAACTATGGAGCGAGAAAGAACTAAACAATATAAATAAACAAACAAACTAATAACAACAACGAGGGGAACCAGAAGCAACAAGGAGCTAAACTACTGAGGAAATAAACTACAAATAACAAAGAAGTACGCGAGGGAAACCAGAGACTACAAGGAAATAAAACCATAAAGGAAATAACTTAAATGGGAATGGAGGAGGATGATTGAGGAGAGAGAGAGAAGTAGCACAGAGAACCAGCGAGCAAGAGGGGAAAAGGCTTAAGAGTACACGGTGGGGAAACGGCAGGAGATGCAGCTGAGACATGGGAAGTAAACAGACGATCCAGCAGTGAATGAATGAATGAAAAGGGCTTAAACACTTTGAAACAGGAGGTGGAGCAGTGGAGGAGATAACTGGATGATTGGAAACAGCTGTGAATGATAATGAGTGAACACACACTCACACACACACACACACACACACACACTAACACACAAGAAGAAGGAGAGAGAGCAAGAGAAAACTAGAGAAGACTAACAAAAACTCAACCAGATAGAAAATAACTTCAAGAAAACAATAACAAATAGTACTAATATAGATAATAATAAAACAAGACAACTATAGTAAACTAAACAAAGCAAAAACACAGATCATGACACTGGAATCAGCAGCCCGAAACAATGGCTTGTGTTGTCGTTGTCGCAATCCCTCATACTGAGCATGCATATAGCGACAGTGGAGAGGAAAAACTCCCCTTTAACAGGAAGAAACCTCCAGCAGAACTTTGCTCAGTACAAGCAGCCGTCTGCCACAACCGACTCGGGGTTTGAAGAGACAGAAAACTAAATTAGATGCACAGGATACTGAAAAAACTGTTTATGGCAGCAGTTGTAGAGTGTCACTGGAAGCATCTCAGCCCATGTTCTCTTCCAAGAAGCTGTCTCAGCTAACAGAACGCCAGACCAGGTACTATGGAGAGAAGAATACTACGAGAAAACAAAAGGTTAACAAGGTTGAAATAACGGCAACTAAAGCAGATTGGACAAAGGATGAAAGTTTAAGACAGAGAAGTGGTCAGATTGTCCTCCAGCAGTCTAAACCTATAGCAGCATAAATATAGAAAGACTTAAATAACCTAACCCTGTAGAGTGAGACATGAAGAATGTAGAGCAAAGGAGAATCATCTGTCAAGACTGAGTTCCTCCCCAACCAGATTAGGCTGTCTTCTCTACCTCTTCCTAACTATAAACTTTACCAAACAGGAAGGTTTTAAGCCTAGATTTGAAACTAGACAGGGTGTCTGCCTCACGGACTAAAGCTGGAAGCTGGTTCCACAGCAGAGGAGCCTGATAACTGAAAGATCTACCTCCCATTCTATTTTTGGAGATTCTAGGAACCACCAATAAACCTGCAATCTGAGAGCGAAGTGCTCTGTTAGGGACATTAGGAGTAATCAGATCTCTGATGTATGATGGAGCTTGATTAATGAGGGCTTTATACGTCAAAAGAAGAATCTTAAAATCTAATCTAACCTTGATGTCCTGACTTTAGCAAGAGTTTCTTTATTGATTCAGAGGTTTGTTTCTATTCTTCTGAGAATTTACTTAACCATAACTAGAAGCACTATAAGCACTTAACTTCCTAACTATAAGCTTCATCAAACTAGAAAGTTTTAAGCCTAGCTCTGAAATTAGATTAGGCGTTTGTCTCACAAACTAAGGCTGAAAGCTAAAAAACAAAAAGCTGGTAAATAACTTACTTATGATAATATACTTATTAAACAGGATGAATGCTTGAGACTCGGGGGATGGAACTGCAGGAACAATGCGGTGGACCGGAACCACTGGAAGGACGGGACAGAGAAGGTGAGTTTTTTGTATTTTTTATTCAGTAGCATCTGCAAACAAACTCTTTTGGACATTGGCTACCGACAGATGATGAGAATAATGATTGATTTTCACTACACCCATAACATCCCAGACGACATAGCGAGGCCACCGGGTGCTCCGTGGATTGTTATCGGGTCTGGAAGGCGCCGGAGCTGGCGTAGGGAGAGGAAGCAGAAGTGGGTCTGCAGGTCTGGCTGCAGGTCTGCAGGCTGAAGCTAAATATTAAGATTAAAGAAGCTTTATTTGCCAGGTACATACAGGACATACTAGACATTTGTTTTGGTGTAATCACACTGAGGCAGCCATTTGTTGCACCAGGTAGGCAGTAGTGCAAATGTTCTTGCCAGAGGACCCACACTGGATGCTGTGGTGTATTTTGCCATGGGCTGGATTTGAACCCCTGACCTTCCAATTTGAAGTCAGGCAACATACCACTTGAGCTATCCAGCCGATAAAGGTACACAGTCTGAGAAATTTTTTTAGTGTGATTTGACGTCTTGTAATGGGAGTGAAAAGTTTAATCTAATTTGCATATTATGAATTCACAAGGTGGCGGCCATATTGGAAAATGTTCAATTTTGATATCAAGGTGTCGAAAGGCTATAACTTTGAAGTGGTTTGAGATAAAGGTATACTCTCAATGAGAAATATCTTCAATAAGAACCTAAATTTGGGATAGAAGTAGATTTGTCATGTAATTAGATTATTGTGATATCAACAGGTGGCGGCCAAATTGGAAAATGTCAATTTATCATTCAATAAAAGAGAAATGAAATCATGGGCTCAGAATTTGTCAGATCATCTCCACAATAACCAACAGGCTCATAGAAATTTTGGATCCACTTTTGATATTCTTCCTCTTCTATCAAGAACTGCCAGTCATCAACATCATCACCGCAGTGATTTACGGTGCGGCATTGAACGCGGCAGTGCACACCACCATTAGCGGTGTGTTTTTTCCACTGCTTCTGCTGTGTCTGCAACGAAAACCACGGTTGTCTTCCTCCCCACTATAATCACCCCTCTTTGCTGTGTTATGAGCCCCTCTGCCACCCCGACCACATGCCCTGCTTGGCGTTTGGAGGATGCTTCCACCCCGGCAACACATTGCGAGTAAAAGAAAAAACACTCTTTTGCTCTGCTCTGCTCTCGTTACAGAGTCGCCGCCGCGACTCTGTGCGGGAGGGTGTTATAAAAACTCTTTTTACTCAAAAACGTTGAATAGAACCATGTCCACAAATGCTGCTCAGATTACAGGCACATATCTCCCCTAACTCCTGGTGAAAAGTAGTAACAAGATTCGGCACCACATTTATAGATATAGCCTGTTTTATTCAGCAATGTTACTTTACCCAATTTTACAACTTTGGCACTTAGAGGGTTAAAACCATCACAACGTGGCCTGGAAACGCGCTCTCTGACCTACAGGACTGCTTCACACGGAAACACAGGGACTTGTTTAAACACCAGGACCTGGAAACATTCACAGGGACAGTACTGGATTACATTTAGTTCTGTATCGGAAATGTGACTGTCAGCAAAAACATCCGGGTTTTTCCTAATCAAAAACCCTGATTGAACAGCTAGGTCCACTTACTCCTCAAAAGACGCGCTGCTGCCTTCAGGTCAGGTGACAGGGCTCTGTATAGTGCTGCTCGAACGGACATGAAGAGAGGAATAAAAAGTGCCAAGTCGGACTACAGGAGAAAATAGAGTCCCATCTGTCCAGCAACAACACACCCCAGGACCAGCAATCTTCTCTGGCCCTGCTACCCCCACAGAATCCCAGCTCGACCCCGATCACTGTGAAGGAGCATGAGGTACAGAGGGTGCTTTTGGCAGTGAAGCCAAGGAGGGCTTCTGGACCACACAGAGTACTGGCAAAGTTGATCGGAGGGTGTGCTCATTTTTATTGTCACCAGGATTGTCACTGATTTTCAACTTTTCCCATGCCCAAGCAGTCATCCCTTCCTGCATAAACACACCCACAATCATCCCTGTGCCAAAAAAGTCACCAATCAACAGCCTGAACTATTACCGTTCAGTGGCCCTCACACCGGGTATTATAAAGTGCTTTGAGGCTCTCCAACACATCACAGTCCACTCCCCACCCCAATTTCGACACCCACCAATTTGCATACCAGCCAAACAGATGTTGTTAAATGTTAAAATGTTAAATCAGTTTTTATTGGCCAGGTACATACAGGACATACTAGGAATTTATTTTGGTGTAATTACACCGAGGCAGCCATTTGCGGCGCCAGGTAGGCAGTAGCACCAAGGGTCTTGCCTAAGGACCCACACTGGATGCTGTGGTGTATTTTGCCATGGGCTGGATTTGAACCCCTGACTTTCTGATTGGAAGTCAGGCAACATACCACTTGAGCTATCCAGCCGATCCATGGAAGACTCCATCGTGATAGCTCTCCACTCTGTGCTGAGTGCTTTTTGTGGATTACAGCTCAGCGTTTAACACAATCATCCCGGACATGCTGATTTCCAAACTGCACACCTGGGGGTCCCCCTCTCACATGTTCCTGGATAAAGGACTTCCTAACAAACCATCCCCAGACTGGGAGACTTGGGCCCATCTCTCCTCCACCCACACACAAAACACTGGATCCCTACAGGGCTGTGTGCTGAGCTCCCTCCTGTACTGCCTCTACATCCATGACTGCAGCCCGGCCCACGACAACAATCTCATCGTCAAGTTTGCTCACGACACCACTGTGGTCGAACTCATCTCAGGCAGAGAGGAGGCGACCTACAGAGAGGAGGTCCCGAAGTTGACAGCCTGGTGACCTTCTACCGCTCATCCATCGAGAGCCTGCTGACATACTGAATCACAGTATGGTACGGTAGACAGGGTGAGGCTTCAGAGGGTAGTCAAAGCGGCACAAAGAAACATCTGTTGCACCCTCCCCACCCTGATAGACATCTACATCTCCCACTGCATCAGCAGAGCGAGAAACATCATCAAGAACAGCTCACACCCTGGCTTTGAATTCTTTGACCTGCTGCCCTCTGGCAGGGGCTGCAAGTGCATCAAGGCCAGGAGAAATAAACTCAAAAACAGCTTATTTTCCAAAGCAGTCACCACCCTGAACTCAACTGGAATTTAAGTGTGCAATACCCTCATCTTTATATTATATTTATGTACAACTGCAATATCACCACCACTGTCTAGTTATCTAGAAAGTGTTATATACTGTATATACTTCACATTGTTTATTTCAGTCTATATTTTTTAGAGATATTGTTTTGTACGACATTGACAGGAGTGGTCTTCCAATCTCATTGTACAATGTGTATAATGACAATAAAAGACATTCTATTATTTTCCATTCAATTCTATTCTATTTGTAGAAGCTTGAAGATATTATAACCAAAGTTAATCTTACTTGATGTTGGGAAGTGGGCTGCCAGAGACTGCCAGACTACCAGAGAATCCACTTACAGAGACTGTAAGTGGATTGGTTAGTTCGGAGGAGGTGTTTGTTTCCGGAGGATGAAGATGTTTTCTAAAAAGCTGGAGCAAGCAGATTGAGTAGAGCAGCATTGTAAGTGGTGGAATGAGCACTTACCAGTATTGAATGAACTTAAGTTCAGGATTTCAAGGAATGGATCCTCTGAGCACACAGGTGGGGACGTCCCTTCTCTTGTAGCAGTTGACAGGTCATTCCACCATTGTGAAATGACACATTGAAAGAATCTTGATTTCATTTAAGACTTGGGTGACCAATTTATTACATAGGCCTTTCCAAGAATATTCCAGCAACTAGGAGCCCCACCCTAAGGCACTATATAGACTAACATTAGTGACTTGAATTTTATGCAGGAAGCTAGGAGAAGACAATAAAGAGAGGAAAGACACGTATTTTTTAAACTCATTTAATACCAGACAATGCCGCTTTGTTTAGGATCATTTGCAGAGATTATGCCATAGAGGCTTGTGAGCAATATCTTAATATATCATAAAGTCGCTTGTTAAAATCTGAACTAGTTGTGATCATGTTTGCCAGGGTGTGTACTAATATCTGTACTGCATTACTGCAAAGTAATTGCTTTCAAATGGAACTATACCTATAAAGTAAAATTTAGGACGAATGTCTTTATGCATTTACCTTTATTTAACATGTAAGAATACAATATAAGCATGACAAAAATGGGAGATTTACAGTCCAACATGTGGTAGTTGCTGTCGATCATTGTTTCAACATAATTTGTTCGCCCACAGTGCTTGATGCATTTGTTAACAGTTGTCTAACTCAAATTTTGTTTTGGAAATGGAATCAACTGTATTCCACCCTCTAAATTTTCTGGGTATTGTGTGTTGGAAGTTCTCTACTGAACTGAATCATGAATATCATTACTCAAAGAAAGTTATTTTTCTTTTTGAATTTCAGAATGCCTGTTTTCTTTTTGAATATAAGAATGCTTCCACACAAAAATGTAAGTGAAACCTAAGACACCCATTTCAGCACCTGTCAGAGTTACAGATGAATCATTGCCGTTGGTCATTAACCCTGTCAATCCCAAAAAGATACATGATACACCTCCTCTACTGTGGCATGGGAACAAAACATACACACAACACAGAGGCTTGTGTCTGCAAAATTTAACACACTCACGCCCTGAGTATGCATGGAAAGGAGGTGAAAAAGCATTGTTCACTTTCCTCTCAACAGTAACTGTCAGAGATACCCTTTAGGGACATACTGCACCAACAAATGCACCAACAGCTCCTAGAAGTCAAAGATTTTAATGGAGGTAGAGGACTCACAAGCAAGAAACTAGTGATTTAAAACAGGAGTGGTCTAAATCTTAGTACAACATATTGCTCATTCAGTCTGTTTAAATATCTCGATCAAAGGGTACATACCTGTTAAAATGTACTCATTTAGTGCATAAGAAAACAAATCAGAAAGAATTAAATTAGTCTGCATATGTTGAAAAGTCGTGTGAGTTCATAGCAGTGATTAAGATCTAACAGAGAAGGAAAAATATGCACAAAGATCGACCGAAGTAAGTACGGTTTCAACCCTCTAAGACATAGCTGAAAGCAATGAGTTTGTGTATAACTCTAACTGTTGGAGGTTGTCCTTGAAATCTAAGTTGAACTTAACATGATTTCGAAAATAAACATGGAACCTGGATAAGCAGAAAGGGAAGTGTGACACTGGATCTACCTACTGCTGCAAATAATTGGTTAATCACAACACCATGTGGGACCTCTAGAGCAGGAGCAGGAGCAACCCTGCTTCAGCATAGTTGCATCAAATGATTCAGCACTATCAAGTTTGCTAATGCACCAGTTATTTGCTGTAGGTGTGTTGAAGCAGGGTTGCATCTAAAACCTGCAGGTCAGCAGCTCTCAAGGATCAGGGTTGAAGAGACCTGCTCTAGAGAGTAACGTATGCAGACTAAAGATGTAACTGATGCTAATGATGTTACTTTAGCATACTACAAAATAAATCATACTTTTTTTGGCTCCCTAAAACAATGCTACCAGAAACAATGCCAGTAAGGCTAAGTAAGAGACTCAGTAATCCCCGTACGGGTACCCAACAGGTATCTATGAGATGGCAGAAGGACATTTGGGTAGTAATGGTCCTAGAATTTCAACGCCTGGCATACAACACAATAATCTCCTTGTTATCTGATCCATCTCAGGAAACGAGAATCTTTAAGGTATTTAGGTTTCTTTGTACCTAATATACCTAACCATTCCATACGTACCCATTATTTCCATTACTAGGCCAGAAAACCTAACCACACATGCATGGCAATTACACAAGGTATAGAAGATTTTAAAAAGTTAGTTCAACACTTTCCTTGGGTTAAAGTCCCTTTAAAATAGGCAAGGAAAACTCCGGCAGTGGCGTTTTCCCCAGCAGACCGGCTTCCATCTGAAGTCCGTCAGCTAACTTTCCACAAGTGAGGTACCTTTCCTACAGTATCATAAGCTGAGAATTAAGTAAACCTGACTAACCAGATTCACATAAACCTAAACTGCAATCACTATTACATCCTGCAAATTCCAGTTATGGTGTCTAATGCATAATGTGTCATAATATGTAGGCCCTTAAGGATTATAACACCACACTTCTCCAAAATGTGGATGACATTAAACTTTCTGCTCTTGAACTCTGAAAAGACAGAAGTTGTTTTCTTTGGACCAGAACCTCTAAAAAAAGAAATTGCTTAGTCAGCCACTTGACCTGGATAGAATCAGGTTGGCATCTGGTGACAATGTAAAGAACCTTGGTGTTATTTTTGATCAGGAAATGTCTTTCAAGTCTCATATAAAACAGGTCTGTAAGATTTCCTTCTTTCATTTTAGGAATATAGCAAAAATTAGAAATATTCTCTCTAGGATAGATGCTGA
>JAVLVB010001287.1:1008315-1033306 GCA_032876305.1 Orestias chungarensis
ACTGAGCCTGGTTCTGCTGGAGGTTTCTTCCTGTTAAAGGGGAGTTTTTCCTCTCCACTGTCGCTACATGCATGCTCAGTATGAGGGATTGCTGTAAAGTCAACGACAACACAAGCCATTGTTTCTGCCTGCTGATTCCAGAGGAGTGAATGCTGCAAGTCAATGACTCGATGCAATCTGCTGGGGTTCCTTAGATAGGAAACTTTTTCAAAAGTTTTTTTTGTTTATGATGTATCTTTGATTTTCTTGTAAAGTGCCTTGAGACAACATCTGTTGTAAATTGGCGCTATATAAATAAAATAAAACTGATGATAAGCTTTGATAAACACAAAAGGATGGCATATCTCTTCTTTCTCTGGAGGATATGCTTCCACTCACTTTTTTTGGTCTAGATAACAAGACACTCTGACTCATTCCATTCAAACAATGTAGCTGTATCTTGTGTCCTGCAAAAAGACACGGCCCAGGAGGCAGCTCAGATATCGCTCGAGACTACGAAGCAGAGTACGAGCAATGTTGGACTGCATTCACGTGATACACCAGGTGGCAAATCTGATCGTACAGATACAGACAGCATATTGTTTTTTTTGTTTTTATTCTGTCAGGCGACAGTAGTCTTTACACATATATGGAAGATAGTCATCAGGGCACAATCTGAACATCTTGACGCCCAAGAATGTAGAACTGATGAGCTCAGCATTTCTGATAGAAATCTGCAATGCTCATGGAAACTTTTACTCTCGCCCACTTGTTGTACTTGTTGTAGTCGAGTGTAAAATCAGGTGAGGTTAAATAATCTGCCATTTTAAATGTGGGGCCCTGTTGGACCCCTTGGTTTCTCCTCCTGAAGGACAATAAGTGACGCAAAAAGTCCCAGATTCCTGCAGTTTGCGGTACCATCAGCCTTTTCTATCGCATTCTGGCACAATATCATATAAAACCTAAAAGAGAGGGTGTAAAACAAGTACTGGTGTTTATACAAGCTCACGCAAGAGAGCCATTTTAACATAACTGATGCTGGAAGAGAACAAAAATAAAGCAAGAACGGTTTTTAAGAGATATTAAGCTTTGCATGTACGTACATCATCATGAGTCGGTGCAAAGTCTGGGCATTACTTGCTTCTTCAGCAAACAGTTTGGCTTAGGGGCAAATTCTGTTCTCCAGGTAAATAAAATGAACACATTTTTTATATTATACCCTTTCTAAGTTACATTTTTTTAAAGCTTTGAAAAGTTGACACATTTACTGCTTGATTAAAGGTTCCAGCAAGGTGTGTGAGGCGGCAAACTTCAACGATTCTGACCTAGATTACAAAGGTTTAATTGAGAGGAGAAACAAAATTGTGTATTCTAATTATATGCTTGTTTTATTGCCCTGGGTTGAGTGCACAAAGAATGACTGTCAAGACAGCACTTTTATACTGATGACGAACAACTGCCTGTGTTGATGAACAGTTATCATGTCATGTGATAAACTAACATGTTGTGCATAATAGAAAGATGGAAATAGTGAATATGTATCTGTTTGTGGTTTGTTGAGAAAGAGTCAGAGCCATGAACAGTTTTTTAGTAGAGACACGGGGTTGAACAATGACGGGTTAGCTGTATCATTCATACAAAGGGATGTTAAGTTATTGGAAGCAATAGCTTATTGGCTGGCCCCCATTTACAAAGAAAATGGAGACATACAAAGTTTGGAAACAACAATCAGAGAGCTGTAGAAGAAAGTAGCATGTTAGGGAAAGATGTCACGATGTCCTCCAGGACTCTAAAGCCCCTCACATACTCAGATGTACTTTAATGAGGTGATCACAAAGCTAACATCTGCTGAAAACATACAAGCAAAGGTAAAATTTGCTTTGCGCGAAATGTTTTGGTCAGAGTCGGCACATTTTCGTGAACTTCGAGGAGAATAAACATAGCAAGCAATAGATGTTCCTACTTGTCATTAAAATTGTGATTAAGAAGGAATACGAATAAAGAAATTTATGCAATTGGTTCGCTTTATTAAAAAAGTTAAACCGTCTGTGGAGGGAATGTGTGTGGCTCACAGAATATTCACGGTGCTCCAAAGTACGCACTAAGCATTTATCCAAGAGCAGCATAATTACAGAGATACGTAGATAGTCATTCTAGCTGTAAGCTTTTCAGAAAATGAACAAGTTTAACACTGGTGAAGAAGGTAGACAGGATTTTTACACAAAAGCACAAAAAGCGACAGCAAGTTGCACTGCAGATGAGCCTGGTAACAAATCAGTACTTAGTGTTGAAGTTCAGTTTCCTCTGTTTTTTTTCAGTTTTCATTAGTTTCCTGACCTGCTTTCCCTCACCTGTACCACATTTGTCTTAATCATCACTTGAGTCCACCCATTACTCTCATAGCAGTTTTAGCCCTGACTGCTTTATTCTATCCTGGTTTTAACTAGGGGACCGTCTTGGTCACCCAGCTGAACTCTATGCCCCATCAGGGTGAAATTCCTGTCTCCCTCCTATACTCTGTTTTGTCTATTGGTGCTTTTATTTATTACTTCTGGTTCTCCTTGCAAGAACCCATCCACATGCACAAGATTTGGTTTTTTTTCCCCCTATTTCCACAAGTTAGTGGATCTTTGAATTTTCCGATTAATATCTTCATTTATTCTTTCAGTTTTCATTAGTTACATTCTCTTAGATTTTCTGACGTCATTCTTCCCTAGCAAGTCCCTCACTCATGCCACTCTCAATCCTGTCAGTAGTTTAAAACCTGTCCTTACCCTCACCTCCCATGCATAATCTTCCATTGTCTGTTCCTTTCTGTTTGCTCCATGCTTGCCCTTTGTTCCAGTTGTTTTTTGCTCTCCTCTAAGGTTATGTCCTTGATTCAGGATCAAAATGTCAGTAGAAAAACACCCACACAGAGCAAACCAATGAGTTGTTCCTGTTAGTCTAGTGGAGAGAGCCTTTCTAACATGAGCATTTATTAGGTTTATAAAGTGAAACCCCCTTAGTGATGTTCTTTTGTGAGTCTACAGGTGTGAAGTCATGATCCTTCTGTGTCTGTGAATGTTGAGGGGGATTTTCTGCAGAAGTAAACCTGAGGAAGCACGTCTCTGCCACTTATGTAGCCGTAGCTACACAAACAATGAAGGTAGTTTAGTCTTTTCCGAGTCACAGTGACCCCAAAGACCACAGCGGGACTTATTCTGGGAAAGACCCTTTACAGAAGCTTAACTATCACTTATTGGATTGTGTTGCGACGCCAGCTGGAAAGAAACAAAAGCGAAGCAGTTTAACCTCAGCTCCAAAAGGGCCAGGCCCAGGACGAGGTCCGAAGGCTCGAGGCTGTAAATCTGAGGGATTCCTCTGAGAGTGTCCCCGAGCCAAATTCATCCATAGTTCCTTGGGGGATGTTCTGCATGCCGATCTCAGACGAGCAGAAACCACAGATTCTGAGAAAGCATTTTCACATGAGGGATGACCTTGTCGCCGGTGCCAGATATCTGTTTTCCTGGAACTGTTTTGCTGTTTTCTGGCGTTGCGCTGCGCTGCGCAGGTGCCACAGTGGAGTTTGGGAGCAGCTAATGCTGATTTCAGTGAATATTTATCAATAATCAGTGTACACGAAGATACATGCCCATGACGTGCAACCACAAGCTTTCTAGTTTTTGGATGTGGGGTCATGGAAATGCAGAGACTACTGCTGGGAGTTGCTGTAAATAACCTCCACGATGGTTTTCTGTCTGGGATCAAATGGTAGCTAAATCTTTGGAAATATAACTTTTCTTTACATAAAACCAAGCTTCCACCACGCGAGCAGTTCTCCATCTGATTTTAATATTTTGGGTCCACAAACATCATAAAAAGATGACTTGATCTATGAACAGAAAGAGCAAATTACCACCAGCGCTCTTTAAGTGTGTGTATCCACAAATCATTTCCAATGTTCCTAGAAAACCTGGAAAAACCACATTTGCTTGCTTCGAAGAATATCAAACAAGCATTTAGAGTGTGCAAAACAGTTTAAATTTTCAAGCTGCTTTCTAGAAGATTGTGTCATTCTTTTTTCACTTCATTTCTGTGGCATCCTTTCCTTCCAAGCTGCATTTCCTTTGTCCCCATATCCTTTCTTCCCCACTTTCTTTCTTTCATTACCATCTACTTCCCTCACTCTGCCCTTGAAGGGGATTTCTTGTTTTGTATATGATCCTTGTGTACATTCTTCTTCTTTGAGTACTTATTTGTGTCTTTCCTTTTATGTTACTTTTATATATCTTGGGTCCTCCTCTCCTTCCTTTCCTTTTGTCGTACCTTGTATCTTTGTTACCTCTGTTGTTTTTCTCTGTCTTTCCTACTCTGTCCTTCTGTCTCTCCTACTGTCTCACTGCATCGCTGTCTTTGCGCAGTCATTTTCTTCCTGTGATCCTTCATTCCTTTTCTTATCTGCTTCCGCTGGTCATCTCCAGGGCAGTTATACTGCGATGTAGCTCATCACGATCAGTGTGTGAATGAGTGAGTTAACATGACTGAATGTAGCATGAATTGATTCTGGGTCTTCTCGACTCAATTGTGACACTACAATAGGACAGGTTTTTATTTCTATCATTCCTTCCTTGTGTCAGATGCTCTCCCAGTCTTCCTCAGTTGTCTATATATCATTTTATTCTTGCTTCTACTTTTATTCCTTACTCACTTACTTTCTTCCTAGTATCGTTCCTTTATTGGTTCATTCCTTTTTATTGTAAATGTCTTCTTTACTTTCCTCTCATGGTCCTTATCCTGTCTCTTTGTCTTCTTCCTTCTGTCTCTCTGTTAGGGCTTTTATCACCCTTCCTTTTTTGTCCTAATGTCTGTTAATCTGGGTTTTTTTCTCAGAATTAAACTCTGGAAATATTGTTGTTAAATGAAAAGTTAATTTCTATTTTTACTTTATAACAAGCGTAACAAAGCTCCAGGAATTTTACCACAATGTGAAGAAACCTTGTTTTCCTGCATTTTGCCTGGATCGAACAGATGTAACCAACCTTGTGTCTCACTTTCTGCAATCCCTCCAGCCCATCATGGCAACAGAACTTTTTTACTATATAAACTTTTCCAGATTTTTTTTTTTTTCAACCTTCACCTTCTTCCTTCCTCTGTAGTTTGCTATGCAAATCCAATTTCCCGTTGATTTGTGGTTTTCTCGTTTGCCAAACATGCCTTGCTCCCACGTATAATTTGGTGTTTGCTTATGCAGTTCATGTGTCGTGGAAATAAAAGTCCAGCATCATCTTAACAACTTCCTGAATCAGACGAAACCGCAGCCAGATGCTTTTGAGAAACGGGGGAGTTTTGGTGGAGGGAGAAATTGTCTGACACATGATTTGTTGCCTATCTGTACTGTAATCTGTACAAATTAAACTTCATTGAAACTGTAAAGCCATTCACTTGCTTTAATAGTACTTCACTTCCCAAAATGTAAAGCAGAAACCTGGCAGTCTGGTTATACAATCTGCTTTTTCCTGGGAATTTCCCCTACAAATGTTTGAGTTTCTAGAGATGGAATAAAGCTTAATCACAGCTCATGGGAAAGTTTTCTTTGTCTTTAAAAAGTATTATATTTCAAAGCTACAGGTTTCTGTGTAGTTTTATTTTGTGTTCAGATTTGATGTTATGTGATTATCTTAATAGACCTTACTAAGATACAGTACAACCAGCTGCACTCAGATGTCATAATTAATAGATTTCATCTTATGGAGTGAAATTTGCCAAGCTAGATCTGTATATTTCACATTATTGATAAAGGAGAATAAGAATAATCCAGAAGGATCAGTGGTGCAAATTACCCTCAACATTGGTCTCGACCTCTTGGTTTGCCCTCTCTGTTTGACCATCAGACTGGTGGTGTAAACTAGAGGAAAAGACTGATGATCACCCCCAGCATGGCACAAAACTCTTTCCAGAACCTGGAAAGGTCCAGGATCAGACAAACTGATACCAGAAAGTCCATGGAGGTCAGGATCTTCCCCATTTCCTTAGCAGAGGGAAGCTTTTTCAGTGGAACCAGGTGGACCATTTAAAAAAAAAACTGTACACAATGGTTAAAATTACCAAAAAATCCATTGGATGAGGGCGAACCAGTTATAAAGTCCCTGGAAAGGTAAGACCAAGGAGGTGATTGCGCAGGAAATGGCAACAACCCTGACAGTGGGCGACGGGAAGGCTTGGATACATAATGACACAAATGTACCTTGATTAAGGTACGCAACCAGAACTGGGACTGTCGATCTAAATGGTCTTATAATTTCCTGGATGAAGTAGAAGTTAGAGTTATGACAGAACTTTAGCACCTTCTTTACAAGGTTCACCAGGGCAAGCAGACTGTTATTGGGGCACTAATCAGGGATCTGTAGGCCGCTGGTGGCACCCCAGATTTATTTTTCCAGGTCCAGTTGGGTAATGGATAAACAGACAGAAGCTGGGGGGATAAACTTATTGCACCACTGGTCTGTGAATCAGTCTTTTCCTCGATCCTTGACATGGCGTCTGGTTTAATGTTCTTTGTCCCAGGTCTATAAGAAAGGGAAAAGTAAAACTTCAAAAAAAACCGAGCCCATCTCAGCTCATCTTGTGTTCCTGATGAGATAGTTTAATTCTGCCCAACTGCATAGGTTTCAGTTCAACAGATTCAGGAACTGGGGGTAGATCGGAGCCCGATTCATAAACTGGGCAAGAAGCTATTGTTGTGAGTGACCATTAGAATTTCTTTTCACTTTCAAGTTTGGGGCAGAAACAAGGTCCGTGTCCAAAAGGCAGAGTAGTCAGACAGGGGCGAAGCAGAGACGAAGAAACGATCATGGAGAAACCAGGTTTAGATCAGGCGGGCAGGTAATGAGGGAATGCTGGACATATATTAGCAAACTGCTTTCAATAATCTGGCAGCTAGACTGGGGTATAGGCTTGGTTATATAGGGCAGAGAAACAGGTGAAAACTATGAGCGTTAATGAGTGTGCGTGGTCAAGACTGACTTAAGTCTGGACTTTAAAGAAAAGTGCCTTCATATGTCCTGTACTAACATTCTTTCTTTTAAGGTATAAACACTTACCAGAGTCAAACCAACATGGATACTTACCTCTCAGGAGGAAAGCCACCCTTAACATGTTATTTCAAAAATAAATCAAAACATTCACATGTCATAACGACTAACTCCAGACCTACATACATATATGGAATCTTTTCAAATGTTTAAACATTTGGCTAACCTGCTAAAGTAGAACGGCTCTAGATGTGAGAAGCTTACAGAGAGACGCGACTATCTCAAAATTCCACAATTGTGCTGGTCAGGGTAGCAGCATGTTGGCTGGAAGTCATTCTCCCACTTCAGTTATGATTTGTTTTCATTTTAAAAAACAATTTTCCCTTTACTCCACTAATTTGTGTCATATGCAACCTCTGTTAAGTCAAAGTTGTAATTTGTAACATAACAAATGTAGCACTTTAAACGTTTGAGCCATAATCTCAAATGTATCTCTTCCTCGATCATATTTTGGTTGAATGTTAGGAAAGTTGCTGTCACTGTCACTAAAATAAAGTCACATTACTGGGAAATTTACTTAGGATGTCTCACTCATATCTTTCTTACTGTATTCTGGGAAAAGATTCTATCTCCACATGAATGAGTTGATAATGCATGTAGGGGAAGGGTAAAAAATGCAGCATCAGCACATTTCAAGCGGTTTGCTGCTTACAGTAAGCTCTGACTGTGCCGTGAGCGCATCAATCATCAAACCAAGTACAACCAAGTCCACACAGGAAGGAGGACCAGTGTCAGGGATTTTCAAGGGTTTTACTGTAAATGCACTGATGAAAGACTTGACACATAAAAATGGATATTCGACATTTAGTTTGATCTGTGGTGCATGTCTCAATAGTTTTTAAACCCACCTTTCAATGCGGTTACATCTGCTGTGTATTTCTCTACTAGATCTGCAGAGGCGAAAGAAGTAGAAAAAGTTCCACTTTGGTCTCTTCTCACCTTCCCCAGCATGTTGGCTGTATCTTTTTCATAGGGTGTTGCAATCATGAAAGTGGAATTTATTGTGTTTTTCTCGTCGTTGCTCAGATTTGTAGTCCAGATTTGTAGAGTAATGGATCTCTTAAACCCCTCCAGAGTTACCATGAGATTCCTGCAGTTTAATTTGGTTTCTACTCTTACAACGTGAGAAAAAATGTGACTGGGAATGAAATCTTTTTTTCATGGCACTGTTATCCGAGAATGTTGTCATTAAGTTTTTCTTGAACTGGTTGTGTTCGCTTGACTTTTAAACATCGGCACTTTCAGTGTTTGTTTGGAAAACCAATCAAAGCGTCATCTGCAGGGGGCGTCACTCATCTCCCTTTAGTAGCAATATGTTTCAATGACATGTATTACAATATGCCACAATAAAAACAGACAAAGCTGAAGTTGGGTTGCAATTGTAGCTTCTGATTCGTTACTGTAAAAAACACTAAGTATAAATATCGTTATAATAAATTGGAGCAAGTAAGAGGTCTGTATCGCTTTAACCGACACTGAGAAACGTTGAGGAGGGTGGCAGGAACCCTGCCACACAGAGCAACTCCAAATGTGCTGACTGCTTTACGGCATATGTCACTTGCCCCGTTTTTTATTTTCAACATCATCATATGACATTCTGCCGCAATTAGATTTATCACCTCATCAAGAATCAGTTTATTTTTCAAGAATCAGTTTATTTCTATAGCGCCAATTTACAACAGGTGTCGTCTCAAGGCACTTTACAAAAAATCTATTAAAATCAAGGATACATTCTAACAAATCAATTTGAAAAAGTTTCCAATCTAAGGAAGGCGAACTTTGTCCGCTTTGCGTTTAAATGAATCAGCTTCTGACGTGGATATGTCATGAGGGTCTGAGAACCTCGCTGGAAATCCACGGAGAGGTTGCACTATCATCACTATTCATCCTTCACACAGCCTCTGGAAACAGAAATGTACTTCAATCCAACTGCAGGCGACTGGAGGATCAGGATTTTACAATGCTAGTTGTGGGTAATCATGAGAAAGGCAGTCTTCATTCAGGTAAAACACTACCGCTTTTCTCCACACAGGGCGCAAAAATCGACCAAAACTGAAACTTCTTTAGTGTGGCTTTAACAAAGGGTAAATCTTTAACTACTTTAACAATCCACAGATCTTGCAACTTATTACCAATGCAGTCTTCACTCTTAATGCATGTAACAGAAAAACTGAAATAAAACCAACAGACTGCTGCAGATTCTTCATTCCTCAGGCGACGTCACAATTTGTGCACAAAATCCAACCTTCAGTTCAGTTTATTTATATAGCGACAATTTACAACACAATTTACGTCTCAAGGCACTTTGCAGGTAACATCATACATTAAAAATCCTGGTTAGACATCTATTACATGCTCTGGTTACTTATTATATTATTATATTTCAAACTGGGTTGGTGGAAATGGCCTATAAGTGTAGTCCTATGAAAATGATCTGCATAGTGTTGCTAAAGATTCTTTACTAGTCCCAAATTGTTGCCGGCAGCTGCTGGCAGTGGTAGCTCTGCCCCCAAGCAGTTCAAATTAGAAAATGTGACTTTGTTGAGGTTCATATGTTGTGCAGTTGGTCTCCCTTGCCTTTTTTTTTACAAAGAAACTTCCAAGTCTTCTAACATCCTATTGGCCTGAAATGCACAAAAACCTTTTCAAGGTGGATAAGGTCTGTTTTTTTAGTCTGGTGCTTATGCGAGCTCCCTTTTACTATATCAATCTGGGCCTATACTAGAATAATCTTTTACCATCAGAAACTGAATCAGAATTGCTCAGACTGAATCTGTATACGCAAAATTTGAAAGTAAATGTATTGTTGTCTAGAAAACCTTCAGTTTCACTACTTGTTGTAGAACTCAAATTCAGTTTTTTGTGCCACACATTCGGGACATGCAGGAAGGTCACAAAGCAATCAAACTCAGATTCACCGATTTATGTTTTACATTACTGTGAGCCAGAGCGTACAAAGTACTCGAGCTTGGCAGGGTGTTCCATCGAATCGCTTTTCACCGTCAGCTAAGGTTTTTAAGCGGCAAACTTTGCACATGGTTGTGGCTCCAAAAATCACATCAGATAATGTTGCCCCACCTATACAATAGGGAAACATATCCTGATGGCACCAGGCACCCATAAGATACGGTTTTCCCTATTTCTCATTGCCGCGCAAGCTGCAAACTTTGCGCATGCTTGTTCAGAGCTCGTAACCGACACACTGCTGGTCTACATAATAATATATTCAATTATATTATAACAATATTGTTGTATTATCTGTTTCATACACATATTAATAAATATATACGTGTATTTAATTATTTATTTCTTACTGAGGGCAATAATGCTATGTTCTACAAAATAGCTCCAAAAAGCCCATCAGATACCATTGCCACCAGAAGGGAAAAGCATGTTAACATAACACACCCCGCCAAGCTTAAGTACTGTAAACCGCTCTGGCTCACAGTGATGTGAAATGCAAATCGGTGAATCTGAGTTTCATTGCTCTGTGGCCTTCCTTAATCCTCAAGGACACGAATGTGTGGCTTGACGAAAAAGGAATTTTAGAACTGAATTTGAATTACAAAACTAAAACTAAAAGTAAAAGTAGCAAAACTGAATGTTCTAGACAACAACATACAGTTTCAAAGCGAATGAATTCAGTTTCAAAGTATTACATTTAGTTTCAGTTTAGTGAAACTCATGTTAAACTCAATACATTTACTTTCAAATTTTGTGAATATAGATTCAGTCTGAGCAATTCTGATTCAGTTTCTGATGTCACAAGTTTCTTCCCATATTATACAACCCAAAACGATACATAGAGGAGTCATTTTGGACAAAATTCCTCATCTTCTTTTTTTCTAATATTAATAATACAATTTCTTTAAACGGCTTGTTAAATATATATGATAATAAAGTTCGTGTGACATGAAATCAAAATAGAAGAAGTCCTTAAAGCAGAACCTCTCATCACTATAAAATATCTGAGTTGAGGAACATGCAAGGTATACAGATCTCTGGAGTCCAATAATTAAAAAAGTTGAAACGGACACTCCTGGAATCTTGGCTCACAAAAATTCCTTGAAGTCAGTCTACTGGACCAAGCCACAGTTCTTGGAAGTACTTCCTGAAGAACGGCAGAAACACATTTTTGGGGGTTTTTAATTCATGGTGTTAAGAGAGCTCGAGTAACATTTGAAGTCAAAATATGTTTAAACGGTGCTGTGAATATAGACTTTATGAAAAACTGTGAAAAAGAGGATTGCAATGAAAGATGGGAATGTAACATGATCTTTTATTTTTACTTATTTGTAACATTTATGGGTAGTTAGTACACCCCTGAAAGTGCCATACAACTGATTCTCCTAAGGTATCCTCTTCACAAAGCCTACTTCCCTGTGTGGATTACATTTCCCGTCATCCCTTTTCTTGTAATGAAGCACATTGGCCCAAGATCCAGGCAAATGAGAGAAACACGACACTTCTGAGCCGTTTCCCATAAATCGTATAGGTCCTCTGAAGCATTTTTGTGCTGAGTTTGCATCTCTTCTGCTTTTGATTAGCTACACCACTCAGACATCGTTCGAGTTGACTCAAACTTCATTTCACTCTCTGAGCAATGGTGTCGGCAGCTTTAGCTTCTTTTGACAGATAATAAAGTAGGTCAGGAAATGAAAGCTTAGCTTCAGATAGAACAATGGTAGAGAACAGGGAGGGAATCAAAGATGAGAAGGGCGAAAGATTAAGGACTTGCAGATTATTGTTGGCATTAGAGCTCTGAAAAGAAAGTTTCCCATAAGAGTTTTTGAAACTATACAAATGCTCTTTTTATAGATTTGAATATTTTCCCCTTGAGGCTTATACTCTTCCTAAAACCCTGGGACTAACTGACTTCTCAGACGATCAAAAGTCGATGCATACAACTCTCACCCCATCATGCACATTCCATGTTTTTACTGGTACCATATAAGCTGGAACCAGACCAGCCCCTGCAGGGTGGGGAGTGTCAAGAAGCGGCAGCATGACATCACTTGGTTGCTGGAAGTGTGTTCTTATTCACAGTTTATTTCCTGGCTGTAAATCTTCTAACACTCGCCGGAGTTTATGGTGTTTACCTCAATAGCTATGGGACTTGAGGCCACAATCAAAGAACTTCTTGGAGTGTTTCTGCTATTGGCTTGAATTGTCAATGTTTGTGGCGCTGGAAGAGATTTACATGGTTGGACTTTCATGGCAATGAAAGGAAGCATTAATTTTCAGACATTGTAGACTACACATATTAAAAATTGTTCAATATATGTAGTAAACTGTAGATCGGCCCTTTTTCAAAAGTATTTTTGCTTCAGTTTTGCAAACCTGTGGAAATCTTAAGTGGAGACCCTGGTCTACAATCTAAACCAGAGGTGGGCAATTACAGTCCTCAAGGGCTGGTGTCCTGCAACATTTGTATGCGTCTTTGCCTCAACACATCTGAGTCAAATAATGAGCTCATACGCAGGACTCTTAAGAACTTTACTGCTACTGACGAAGTAATTCAGCTATTTGATTTATGTGTATTGGATCAGGAAGAAATATAAGTTGTAGGACATAGTAGGACAGGACTTCTCTTAATGCTAACTGATCATGGTTTAATTTCCACAGCTCACCCGAGTGCTGTGACTTATCATATCCAACTCTTTATAGGCACGTTAACTTATTTTCCATCGATCCATTGTTTTTAACTGCTCATACAGTACTTGCTTGCAGTTTTACTGGGGAGACCTGGTGCCTTTATTAATAATAATAATAATCATAATAAAAGTAAATTTCATTTATGGTGCACTTTACATTTAAGAAAATCTCAAAGTGCTACAGAACAGCAGATAAAAACAGCAACCAAGATACAAAAAACAACAACACAAAAGTCATAAAACATAACCACACAGATCACAATAATTTTAAAAGGTCTTTTTAAATAAAAATGTCTTAAGAAGTCTTTTTTAAATGCCTGGACACTCTGTGTTGCCCTCAGGGTCTCTGGGAGGGCATTTCAGAGCCGTAGGGCAACTGCCCGGAAGGCCCTTTCTCCCATGGTGGAGAGCTTGGTTCTGGGCTGGTGCAGGCGGTAGGTGGATGCTGTGGAACGGAGGGTTCTTAGGGCGGTGTTCGCTGAGGTAGCCAGGCGCAATTCAATGCATGCACTGGTGGGTGTGGAGACAGAATCGGTCCTGAATTCTGTATTGAATAGGAAGCCATGGAGGGATCTGAGGACTGGAGGACTCCGCAGGACCTGGGCAGCACAGTTCTGAAAGTGCAGCTTTCAGGATCCCGATGAGGATTAGATTGCAGTTGTCCAATCATGACGAGATAAAGGCACTGACTTTCTTTAGCAGTCCTGGGGCAATAGACGGGGTACAACCTGGAAAAATATCCAATCACTGGGTCAGAGCAGTCTTCTAATGGTTTTGAAGGATAAATAACCATGTCGGTAAGCTCAAATAATCTCACTCTTACTGTTGTCACCATCACATTAGGTTTGTTATTCTCCAGAGGCCTCAGATCTGATCACCAGATCTCAATGTAATGGAACTCCTTTGGGTTGACTTCTTTTGTGATTTGAATTGTGGATGTGTATTTCAACATTTTTTAAAGGAATGTTTCTGACACCTTGTTGAATCTATACAATGTAAGACATTACTCACACTCTAAAGACTGGAATTGGATTTACGGTCGTGTAGTTTTTGGGATTCTCACCAACAATCTATATTAAGGCTGAAACTGAGGCAGTAAGTCTATATATCATCAATCATTCCGATTTCCACCAGTGATTAGGAGATATGCCAAGTAGACCCTTAACAGGTTGCCAGTTTTTCACTCTTAATTAAAGATATTTCAAGTAAATCATTGACGTTGTCCCCTCTCAGATATCTACGTTTTAGAAATTACTGGTTGTCTCGGTACTATACCACACTGTTGGTATAGGTTTCTGTAATACATTCTGTGCTAAATTTGAAAAACCTCTGAGCCACACCTACAGTCAGTAAAATACTGCCTGCAGCTCTTACTGACTGGTGGCGTTTTAAGAAAAAATGTAAAGACTCGATGTCAGTTTCATTCAGAAATCTGGAATTCCTCTTCTAAATATGTGGGAATATTGGACTTGCCCCTCTAAAGCTGGAACGTGTTCCTGCTTGGGAGGAAGGATTAAAATTGGAATTGCTCCCTAAAGCTTTGAAACTTGCTTTGCACCTGGACCTTCAGTACATGCTTTAGAACTCATGGACTTGAGACTTGACCTCAGATGACTTTGACTTGCCCTTCAGGGACTAGACAGTTCCCTTTTAGTGACCCGTTAAAGACATTAAACTACACTTGCTCCTCACAGAAATATTGACCTTACTTAGACTTCGTCCTTAATAATTCAACATCTGACTTGGACTTTAAGCAACAGAGTTAAAGCTGGATTTGGGTTTCCCCTTAGAAAAAAAGTATGTGTTGTATGTACCCCTTACAGCCATACGTTTGTCTTTGAACTATAGGAAATGACCCTAAATATCATACATTTGCATTTAGTGTTATTTTGAAGGTTCTTATTTTGAGAAAATCAAAAAAACCTATACAGAATAGTAAAAAGAACAAACTAGCATGCTTTCTGATGTAGAAGAGGCTCACCAGCCTCAACAAGTTTCTTAGTGTAAGAGCAATGACTTTCCAGGTGAATCCTCCCCACACACCCACCCACATACACATGTTGTGTTTGTGTAGGATTATTGCTGGGACTTCCAATTGGCATTAACTCATTTGTCATGAAATTTTATGGCCTAACCCTGACACAACAACTACACCTAACCATTGCCAGTACATGCCTAACCGTAAATCTAACCCTAAGTAAACCAAAACCCATACACCTGACCCCTAAACCAAAAACGGCAATTGTCCATGTTGGGGCCATGAGCAGCAGTTGATTCTCACAAGGATAGTATTTGTACTAACACACACACACACACACACACACACACACACACACACACACACATAAACACAAGTAAAAATATTGGCATCTCAGTGGCCGGTGATCAATCATCTGAATGATCTTCTGGAGATTTTCCTAGGGAAATAAGTGGGAGATATCTGCATAAAGTCCAAAGCTAAAATAAATGACATTTGTCCTTTTACATAAAACCCTTCTGGAATTTTTCAGGACTGCAAAACATGTCTTTAATCACTTCGAGCATGCCAAGTATGGGCCGTGACAGTATTAGCTATGTTGAAAAAGGTGATTGTTGAATAATATGAGGCTTTTGTTTCTTAAGACCCAGGTGTTACACCATTCAAGACTTTGGTTTGATTAAAGCAACAAAGTTGTTTGGTTAACTTTTCCCACTCTGCATATATAACTTGTATATCTTCTTTGTTTGCATGTCACCATGTGAAATAGTGGACTCTGCATGGATAAAAGCAATATTTAACAAAGATTGAACTCAAAAAACCTAGAAGTAAAAGTCAGGTTGTTGTTTTCTAAGGCAAAGATTTTAGCAAATACAACCTAGTGTTATTCTATTATTTGGTTGCTCGATACTAAACATGTGGGTCCATGTTTAGATATTGTGAATGTATTACTATGATTCACTAAATTTTTGTAGGATAAATCAGCACAATAAACAATTTAAAACCTTCAGAGCAATACACATAATAACAAGTGGGTATCACATGCTACTTTGTATCACTTGTAATGAATTTTGTGTTAGGAGAGATGTCTAGCTTTTGTAGTTGGACTTCAGAGTTCAGCAGGTTTTCTAGGTTTATTTCAAACTGGGAGATTTGATCCCAAAGTACAAACAGAAAAAACATCCAATGATGAATGCTAACCTTAGGATTCTCCCCAAAAAAGTCTTTGTTTTCTCAGGATAGCCCCAGGTTTTCAATCCAACTAAATGGTATATTTGATTTCTTTTGGAATCTGCGGTTCGACTCAACATGTGACACAATAGAAATTTAGCTACTCAGAGACATTATTTGGAATTTTGTTCCAAACGTTGTTTGGTTTCCAATTGAAAACCTAAAAAACTCACCTTGTAAGTTTAAAGGAAAAACTGAATTAATTTGTTTAAAGATATCAAGCAAAAAAATCCTCACTTCAAAAACAGTTATTTTTTGAAAACTGCTTGCCATTTTCTTCTCAAACACGTAATATTTTATTGATTTACCCACAATAAAAGCACAATTGGACTGATAAAAAAAACTAATCAAAACAGGCAGGTTCTCTAACTAAAAAATATCTTGATTTCTTGCTACTAAATAGTCCAAGTCTTATAGCTTCAGGCTGATGAAAACACATCAAGGATTAAGGATTAAAAAAATAACCTCTCTGTCTCTGATAAACAGTCTTTACAGGTCGAGCAACCAGTGCTCGGCCTGTCCCTCTAATCTGACGGTTCAACTGTTCTTCAAATTTTATTTCTGCCTATTTAGACAAACCTGCATGCTTTCGTATGAGGACACATAATGACATTCATTCAAAATGTGATATTAAATATGGTAGTAAATGTGACTATGAAGTGTGCCTTTAATGAACGTTTGAACATACAAAGCCTGGTACACTCAGATTCAGATACTTAGGCTACTATTTGCAGGCTTCAAGGTGGCACTGTTACTGTGGTGTCGGATCACTATGGGATGGATAAATGAACTAGCACAGCTAACAGGAAAAACACCTAGATGTAAAATTAAGAGCCGCAAATGCAGTCTAATGGTATGACTGAGGCCTTGGGTGAGCCCATTAAAAACATTGCTTGTTTGAACCCTTCACTCATATATAATTGTAATGTCTATAAGAAAGAAAGAAGCTGAAAGAGTTACTTTTCGTGGTCACATTTACGAGTGAACAGAAGAAGGCATGTTTGATCTAAGGTCCAGCTCAAATAACATTTGCTTACACTGGTTTGTGTTCAGAAGCAAAGATATTGGGTAAAATGTAGACCCTACAGCAAGCATGGAAGCACGCATATTAAATCTTAAGCTTTACCGCAACAGAAATCCAAACCCTGCACACCTGCAGAGTAGCTTCCAAAGTGTAGATGCATCTGTTATAGTAGATGTGGCTGATGCAGTTGGGCAGCGATCCCTGGTAGCAATTAAGCCTTTGTATAGCATTGTGTTTTTGTATTGTAAAAAGTAAAGAGTCAATCCGCTTCCAGTAAAATGGCTTATTTTTATCTTTTGAAAAAACTCGTAATCAGTATGTTTCATATTTTTATGTACTTTGTTATGCTCATGCCTTTGCTCACCTTTTTTTAATGGTGTTCCCTCTTTTAATCTTGCAGTGCCTCTTATTTTTCATCATCTGATATAATCAGGTGTAAATCAACAAGCTTAATGTTTTTCTTTTCCATATATTTTTTTCTGTTTCGTCACCGGTGACGTCCCTTGATACCCGATATGGCTCAAAGGTCAACATCGAAGGCAAACAAGGGTTGAATGATCCGGGGAGAATTTGCCAGCGAAGGTTCAAAGAGGAAGCGAGAGAGAAAGAGGAAGCGAAACCTGAGACGATAAAGGAATAAAAGCTTTAGTCAGGGTGGGTTTGAAAGGTCAGTTTCAGTGCTAATTAAAGTTACAAACAGAGTCTGGATTTATATGCTGGCCTGACACTTGGACTTAATTTATAGCGTGATACAAGGAGTAAAACAAAGTAAACAGATTAAACGACATGAAGACATTTTCTAACAGAATTAACCAGAGCTTCTACATGGCCTGGGGTCAGCAGTTAAAAAATGTGTTTTGATCCGTGTAGAGAATGTTTTGTTCACAACACAAATATGCTCATCATCTGAGATGCTCATTTCTGCCAAAACACCAAATGAATTATGAGCACTCTCATGAGAGCGCACCACTTATCTCACTGGACCTCACCAAGTCATAAAACCAGGTCAGTCCAAGTGCAGCTTCTGAGACTGATCTGGAACTCCGTGCACATCTTTACAGAGTTCATTTGTTATCGTTGAGATGGAATGTCTCAATGTTTAAAGCAGGAATACCTTGGCAGAACAGCGAACTGAATGATATCTGAGGGGAAATATAAAGCTCTCTAATTTCCCAGACAGGAACTCGCCCTCAACTCTGGAAGAGTCTGAACATTTTCTTTTTGTGTTCTGTCGAGTTCACTTGTACCAAACTGTAAAGGCACACACTGGCTGTTTTGCCCAAATAGCAGTGTGTGTAATAGCTAGTCTAAAGATTGTTGGATTCAATCTATCTACTACAGTAGAGACCCTTCTGTAGTGTGGGGCTAACTTGTTTTAGTAATCCAATGACCTTTGGCACTGCCTACCTTCACCTGCTAGACTCTAGTTCCATATCTAAAATCCCTTCATTATGCACCTGCCTATGATGCGCTTCAAGAGTTTCAGTCAAGTTTCAGAGCTCATCATAGCACTGGTGAAACTGCTATGATTGTTTTTTTCCCCCGTCTGTTCTGGTTCTGTTGGATCTTAGAGCTTAATATATTTGTTTGTCACACACATGATCATACACAGTACAGTGCAGTGAAATGCTTTTTGGTGTAACCACACCGAGGCAGCCTACGTTGCGGCGCCAGGTTGGGCAGTAGCACCTTGGGTGGTGTATTTTAAATTAAATTAAATGAGTTTACACCAGGGAGGTGCTATTACACAACAGAGGTTGCAACAAAACCTTTAAGAAAGTTTGAGGACTGCACAGCACAAGAGTGATTACAATTAAGTCCAACACTTACCAGGTTCATTGATCAACAGGGAAACAATAAAAAGGCAGGACAGGAAGTCAAGAAAGACAAAATCAAAGCAGAACTCACTCATCGAGCTCTATACTGCAAAGTTATGTTAACAAAGAGCCCTTCAAGTAAAAAAAGTAAAGTTTAATCAAACAGACACAAAGTATCAAAAAAGTTAAAAGAAATCACTGATGTTTGTCTTCCACACTAAAATCCTAGATGAATTTACTTACCATTTTCAATTAGTCTCCACAAATAAAGTAATGAAACTGAGCAATATTTTACCAGGATGAGTCAAATCAAAGCCCATATTAAACAAGTTTCTACAATTCCCTTCTTTTAACACCAGAAAATCGAAGAAAGTATTCAGTCCAGTAGTTATGCTTACAAATTACTCCATACGTTAATTTCTTCAAAGAGGTTGCTTCAATAGAGTTCAATGATTTACCAGAGCCAAAACACTGCGACAAGGCTTGAATTTACATGAACAACTGTGTATTTCTTTACAAATATTAAGATAGTTTTATATATTTTTTAAAAGTGCCTTTAGACAAAATTTGCTGGAAGTAATCAACAACCATGTACACAGTTCAGGAAATGAAGTTTGTTCGTATGTGATCCATATTCCATCTCAAAATCTGACCTTCTCAAAAAAGCATCAGATAAACCCTCGCTCATTATCTATTAGAACTCATTGATTAAAAGGTTAGTTTTTTCCAGAGAGGTGATGCCCACCATCACACTACCTCCACCAGAAAGTGTTTAGAGAAGCAATCAGTTTATCCTCCATGCTGCATTTGCTGAATATGGATTCTTTGATGAAAATAGCCATGCTGCCAACACCTAGTGTCAACACATTGGCTGCCACCAAAGATCAGTCAGAAGTAGTAGCTGCTAAAGGACTATTCAAATATAATACCCAATTAAAAAATCCCACTTTAACAAATATGAAAGCCACTAAATAAAAAAAGGTGTGCGCACACTTGATCTGTCCTTTAATTCTAATAAAACCTCCAGCCAACAAAGCGAGCGCGCTGCAGATGCAGGGAGAAAAGTCGCCTTCAGGAAAATCGGTTCAGATTTGGAGGCTTGCCAACCCCCGCCCTGGGAAATCAGCACCGCGGTGCATGGAGTTGACAAGTGCGCCTCCCCCCTCTCCAAACGTTGTTTGACAAGCCCATCTTTATAGGCTTCGCCTGAGGCTGTTGCTTTTTTTTTTAAAGGCAAGCGCAAAGCCGCAGATTCTACACTCTGCTCGTCGTCTGTGTTGCAGGAGGACCAACCTGTGGGGAGCAAGGAGTCAGCGGCGCTGAGCATCACTCTAAGGAACGACTACTTGGTGTTTGGATAGTTGATCTTTTGTTTTTATAGAACATCTGGGTGATTGTTGGTTTTACGCATCAGCTCCACCTGTGGATGCATCCTCCCCAGTCACGCACGGACTGAAACCTGCAACACACCAAGGATTCCCTGCAACTCTCAGCTCATAGTCCTCTCACTCCAACCATCTCTTTTGTTTTTTTGTACTTGTTTCTTGATAAAGAGAAGTAGCGCGCGATGCTGCTGCTGGGAGTCCTGCTCCTGGCCGTCTGCGGCGCGTCCTACGTGCCGTGCGGCCCGTGCGACCCGAAGGCGCTGTCCCTGTGCCCGCCGGTGCCCGTGGGCTGCCAGGTGGTGAAGGAGCCCGGCTGCGGCTGCTGCCTGACGTGCGCCCTGGAGGAGGGCCAGGCGTGCGGCGTGTACACGGGGCCGTGCACGCGCGGCCTCCGCTGCCTGCCCAAGAGCGGCGAGGAGAAGCCGCTGCACGCGCTCCTGCACGGCCGCGGGCTGTGCACGAACGAGAAGCTGCACAAGCCGCAGCGTCTGGCCAAAGGTACGCCTTGCGCATGTGCACTCGTGCGTTCCGGGTGAAATAAAGGACTATTAGGTGCAAACACGCGTGGACACCCATGCATTTTTACATTGCATGCTGGGGGGGCGAGGTGACATTCACAGCAGTGGGGCTGTGAATGATGTTCAGGGATGAAAAAAAAAAAGGTTGTCAAACCTCTGTCATTGTCAAAGGTCTTCATGCATGTGACCCCATGAACTCTTTCAACAATCTGGCAAGGAGAGCAGACCGTGTTGGTTTGAAAGAGCTTTTTTTAGGGCTCGTAAATCAGGAGGTTGCATGAGAGTGGCCCTCGCCTCGGGCAACCAGGATGACCAGGATAACATGAGGGAGCAGATTACAGGTGGTGGCCGCGTTTCAATGGCAGAGTCATTGTGTCTCCGGGGGGGAGCGATGAGAGCAGCTTTTCATGCTGTAACGTCATATTTTTAATCGACTCCCTTCTTCTCAGTGCTTTCATCTGACTTCTCCTCATCCACCACCTGTTCCTGGTCCCACATATGAGCCCGACGTTTTTGTTCTCTCGCCACCATATCGTCTTCTCTCCTTTCTCCTATCTGGCAGCGATCCCTCTTCATTCTTCTTTTCCCAGTCTTTTTATTCTTCACCTTCATTCCCATGTCAAGCGTATCTGTTCTGGCCATTGGTTCGGGTTCCTGTTCACTTTCTGTGCTGCTGCACTGTAAAAAGGAAACTTAGTGGGTGTTGATTATTAGCCATGAAATTGACCTGTATTTATCAAGTTTTTCATTTTTTATGTGATTTTCTATTTGATTTATTACTGATTACTAAGCATTTGCCTCTTCTTTTCTAACATGAAGGAAAAATCTTAGTTAGAACGGTTTAGCAGCAATGTCCAAACAGAAAGTAAAACTTTCCAACAAGCACGGGCAGCTAGCTATTTTAACATTCTATGCTAGAAAATGCACAAAATGTTTGGGAATAATAGCTTTCTTCCAATCCAAACAAATTAAGTAGCTAGTGTCAGAATGTAAGTAATTATAAAAATCTTCCGAAAGCTTATACATCGCATTAAAATGAGTCCTTTGAATGGCTTATGGTTTATAACTAGTTGTCTTGACAATTCCTTTTTATAATGCTTGTCTTATCACATTTTTTTAATGTTTTTTTTGGGAGGGGGGGGGGTGACGACGACATTTTCCATTTTAAAACCTTTGTAAACGTATAAGGTTTTTATTATTCTCTCCTGGACTTATTTGACATGTGATTAACCTAATGTTTCAGTTAAAAGGATATTTCTAGTGGCGAATGTGGGTTTGACTATTCAGTATTATTAGAAAACGTGAAAGCAAAATCCATTTACAATTTAGCACAGGTTTGCAGTATGGTACAGTGAACCTAAAATGAATCTTAATTACATTTTAAGAAGGGTAATAGGAGTGTCACAATCCAGTATTAATATTGGATATTGGTCCAATACAAACCAAAATAAGAATATCGGAATATATTGGCTTACATCTTTAATCTCAGTACTTTAATCAGTACTTCAACACAGGCACTCTGTTCCAGTGTTTTATCCATGCAAACATTGCATTGTCATTTATTTTATTCAGTTGTAGAACTTTATTATGTATCAGAAGTGGAAAACATGTATCAAGACACCAGTAATTATTATATCAAGCAATCTTGAAAATGTTTTATAGAGCATGGTTCTCACTCTATAAAAGATGGAATCACTAAAATCTTTTTACATAAACACTAAATTAAACATCGTTTCCATCCCAAAAGAAAAATGTGACATTTTTACAGTTTTATAAGCTTTTCATTTCTCTCTCCTCCATTCTCTTCCCTTCTTTTGTTAGGCCTCTTCCTCTGTCGTTCTACTTCTGTCCTTCCCTTCATAACCCCCACCTCCCTTCATATCAGGCTGTGCAGTGAATCAGCAGAATGCAGACTGAGCGTGGGTTTACACATCCATCGTCTGTTTGCCTGTCAGCCAGCTTTCCATTAGCTCCTGCAGTGCAGGGCTGTTTCAGAAAATTGAACCGAACCCAAACGCATACTGAGGAGTGCGTCTTGAGACTAACGACGCTTCAGGAAAATGTAAATCGACCCTGAGAACATGCGCTTGTACCAACATTTTTTTATCCTAAGTAGACGCCACCTGTCATTTAAAGCTTAAAACATGAACGTGTAGTGAAGTCTTTTAGGTGGGTTGTTTCACTCTTACTTTCCAGATGTTGAATAAAAAGTCTACGCCAAAAATAGAAAAAAAAAGGCTTCACAGCAAACAGAGAATGAAGAATGACAGATCAGTCAGTGCAGACCGGATTAAAGATTAGCAAGTGAAGACTTGATTGGAATCACACTGGCTGACGATCTGCCTCAGCAGTTTCCTAACCACAGAAAAAAAACGGGAATCATCGAAGCAAAGGGATAAATGACATCATTATTGGTGTTGTGGCTTGGTAGGTTTAAAGAGGCGCATGTTGAAAAAGGCCGTGGCCTTGTTTTACCACTCATTTGGCTTAGTAGATTAGCGATAGCGTCAGAGGTTACCATAATGAAGTGGAAGCAACTGCGTGACACAGCAGTGGAAGTGGGCCAACCGGAGCTTAGGTCACAATTCACAGCTAATGCTGATCTTTCCAGGATGAAAATCAAACGCAATGTCAGTTTTAAAAGCCACATCCACTTTGTCTGTGGTCGGCACAAGTCCCTGCGGCTGCTTGAATAGAGGGTGGGGACAATCAGGGAAAGGGGCGAGAGCTGAAGTCTGTGTTCAACACCCCAACATTTTGCGAGAGGGATGAAAGTCAACGTACGGAAAGGTTCCTATAGGGGGGTGTGGGACCCAAAAATGGGTTGTGGCTGCTTCTAGTGGTTTCCCACATGACAGGGGTAATAGTATGTTTGCACAGGCCCGGTTGCCAGTTTGAGACTAAATGTCTAATTTAGGTCACTTGCTATAAAAGTTTTAAAAGCCCAGGTCTACATATACCCCAGACTGGCAGCCTGACTTGCCATAAATGTTGCCTCTGTCTTCTCTTATGTCAACACATTTAATCTGAAGCTGGCCTGTTGCCACTAATTGAGCTAAATAAGCATTTAACTGCTGCAGTGAAATCATCACCTTGTGTTGTGACGTATTGAGATGTGCACAGTCCCAACTCGTGGTTGCAGCATTTAGTTTTTGCTTTTTAATTTTCGTCTTCTCTTAAGAGGTAGAACCTCCAGATGGCAGTGCTTTTGATTTTCACCCTTCTTTGAGTTGCCTTATGAAGTCGGCCAAAAGAATGCTTTGATGCCCCAAGCTTGCAAATGACGAATATTACACCTTTGGATAATTTATGTCAGAGGGAAGGATTGGTAATGGGTCTTTTAATGCAGTCGTTGCTGTAATTTGTGAAGCTTGACGACAAATTACCAACCATTTTGCAAAAAACCAGACATGTTTCTTCGCTGATAACAGTAATTCGGAGAAGAACTGAATATAAGGTGTAGCTAATTTGCATATTATTTTCAAGAAATTAAAGCAGTAGGAATTTTGAAAGCAACATTTGTTGTAGTGTTGTTCTGTAAAGTGTTTTATTAGAGACAAGGGATTTCGGTGTTAGCCTAGCTTACAAGCTGATGAATGACTCCCTGCCTCTTGTGTGTCTGCTTTTCCAAACACAATCTCACCATGATGTGTCGCAGACCCAGTAGAAACCAAGGTGCCCCTATATGGAGATCACATCAGCAGTCGGAAGGTGCACGCCATGAAGCAAGCCAAGGACCGCAAGAAGTATTTAGCAAAGCTTGGATCGACCAACAATCGAGAGGTCCCACCGCCAAGTCTGGACAAGGCGGAGCAGGATTTCGTAAGTAAAGCATTGTCCTTGGTTGCACTGTTGTTGATGTTGAAGATCTTTCATGTAATATTTAGTTTTGACTATCAAATTTTAACTGTGTGTAGGGGCCTTGCAAAGGAGAACTGGATACGCTCATTCATGGCTTTAAGGACTCTTCTCGGGTCTCAAGTGTTTCTTTGTACGTGCCCAACTGTGACAAAAAGGGATTCTTCAAACGCAAACAGGTTTGGATAATGCTTTAATACTACTTCATTCAGTAAACCAAAAAGATGCGGTGTGTTTTGCTGTCATTCTTTTCTGATCTTTTATTGTTTTACAGTGCAAGCCATCTCGTGGTCGTAAACGGGGGATCTGCTGGTGCGTAGATCGCTTCGGCAAAAAAATCCCAGGTAGAAACTCTGCCAACGGAGAACTGCAGTGCAAACATCTCGACAGCATCAACAACAGCAACGAATGAGAGCAAACCGCCTGCAGAGCCCAGTTTCCTCTTCTTAAAGCCTGCCAAAAAAAGCTAGCACAC
>JAVLVB010001287.1:1033406-1046868 GCA_032876305.1 Orestias chungarensis
TATATATATATATATATATATATATATATATATATATATATATATATATATATATATATATATATATATATATATATATATATATATATATATATATCTGTTTAGAAAGTCTGCTGGTGTTTTGGGTTTTATTTTTTTTTATTTTAGAAATTCTAAATTCTAAAAAAAGGCTGACAACACATATTTTAAATGTGGCTAACTGTCAATATTTTTATTGAGCAGGGTAAACTAGGAGATAATGTTAAATTACTTTTGTCAAGTAAACAAAAAACAGAAAAAGATCCGACATTAAGCATACAGGACTAATTCACTTCAACTATATTAAGACATCGCTTCCCCTAAAACATATCAAACACAATATACTTTAACCATTTTTGAAATAGCCAAATATTATAAGCAAAGTACTTCTGAAATTAGCTAAGGTAATATTTGTTTTGTTTCTAATTATGGCATGCAATAATCAAAGAATAAGGCAAAAATATGATTTAGTTTGACAATTGTGTAGATTCGACTTAATGTTTTTGTTAGTCAACAATGTTGTTAACAATGATGTTGTTTTAGTTGGGATAAATGATCTATTTAGCACAGATGCCATTAGCCTAATATGGTTTTAACCAGTCAATTACTTCCGTTACTGTTGTAACTAGTTATGACTAATCAGAATTGAACATTTTCCCTTTTTTTTTTGAAGTAATAATAATTAGCTGTGAATATTTTTATATGTGTCCTGTTAATATTTTAAAGCAAAAACTAGCAGCTTATTTGCCCTGCATTGCATCAGGTTTGACAATAAACCGCTAGCTGGGCCATGCTAGTTAAAAAAAACCCTTACATAAGTTGTATCCTTTTAAAATAAACATATAAAGATTATTTAGACTGGTTTCATATCTGTCTTTACTAGGAGAGGCTCGTTAGCAAGTCTTGTTGTTAGCTTAGCATTTTTGGGCTCCATTTAACACATACATTTTATGTAAATAATCGTGAAACAAAACACATAATTGATTCCCTGTAACTATTTTCGTATTAATCTTTTCCAAATTCTCCAAATAGGTCTGGGAACTCACGATTTTAGTGTAGCACGGAGACAAAGCTAATTGGAGATAGCTAATTTTCAATGAGCTTAATGTCTGTGGTTAACTGAACCCTAAAAATACGAATTCCGTCTGATAGCAATCATTTCAGAATACCTTGGGTGAAGCCGAAACATTTAAATACCAAAAGATTAAAGACAAACAAGCAAAAAAAACCAAGTCCATCTAGGTTTGGTGCTAAACAAGAAGAGCATTTAGCTGTTGCAGCTAATTTGTTTCCTGTAAGTAGAGGTTTTTTTTAGCCTCTGCTTGTAAATTATGCACCTCGAAATGTATAGCCGATTTCAAATTAAGAGTTTTGATAAGTTAATATAAACAGTTTTTGATCATTAGGCAATTTTGGCATAAGTCCGCAGGCCAATGGGATTCATCGCCCGCAATGTTCAGCTTTTATAGCGCTAATTTAGATATGTGGATCAAAGCATTCAACACACGCAGCCTATTGCCTAATTTAATTATCTTAAGCATACCAGAGGCACAACCAAATTCTGTAAATTATTTTAAAAAATCCCCCAAAACACATTGGATTTAGTCCATTCTATGAATAAATGAATTTCACTATTTCTCTCGACATGTTTCTGTGGTTCTATAATAATGTCAGCTTGTTTGTTTCACTTAGATCTGAAAATGAGACAAGAAAAATTAAGCCAGTTTTCCGTATATAGAATAACTTCACCAATATCTATCTGTTCAATGAAAAAAAAAAAAAACACAATTCCCCCCAAAATTGAATATGTAAATACTCATAACAGAGATAATACATTGCTGATAAGATGCCTCAGATATACCATGAGTTTAACTTATATTTTGAATAATATTCTTGGCTAAATGTAGATGGTTATAGCAATATTTAGACCACTAAACCTTTACCTTGAGACCAGCTTTGACTACATTTTAGCCTATGGATAATTTTTAGCATTCACTGGGACCTTATGCTCCTTAGGTGGCTACTAGAAGTTTAGTGCCACAAACATGGAATATGTTTAGATTTCTTTTGGAAATAAGCAAAACGGACAAAACCTCAGTCATGAAAAAGCTCCTAATACTGTTAAACTTAGAATTCTTTCTATTTCAGGTATTCAGAGCTGCGTTCACTGTTTGTAAATGTATGTGTAAAATGTCTGCATGCCCCCCCCCGAGTGTTTTTTTTTTAAATCCATTTTTCAACATTAAAAAACAAACAACTTGCTCGCACATAGTGCATTTCCCATTTGAACTCACACAAATTGTATGCAAAGGCCCTGTGTTGCCATGCAGAGGGCCTTCAATGCCTCTGCATATGCAAATCTGCTGTTAACTTGCTTACAGGGATCACCAGGTCCTTTATCCTACAGAGTGCTAGGTCGCCGAGTTTGTACGTAAATGAAGTGCCTTCTGCCCCAGACTGCTTTGAATCTAAATTTGCATTTTTTTATTTTTATTTTTGAAAGATAAGTCACTTTAAGGCATAGATATGATTTGCTGAGTAATTTTATGATCTTCCAGTAAGAAGCTGCTAAGTATGTCACGACGAAGGACAGGATTGTGATCTGTGGGTCCACTTTTATTCAACATCTTGTTGCAATTGTTAAAATTGTGTAATAATGTTTTAGCTATGTAGATAACTCTTCCACTGAGAGTGGCTCTTCAGCTTATTCTTCCAGGTAAAAATGCTTCACGGTGACTTTATGAACACCACAGAAACTAAAGATTAATGTGAATTTTCTGATGGAATATTTATCACACTTGTAATTGATGTACTCTTTTTTTTTTTTAAAGGTAAATCACTATTTAAATAAAGTTCCTGTACTCACCCAAAAAAATAATGATGCTTGTTAGCTCCTTTTGTGGTAATCTGCTTTTAAATGGTAAAATGTAAAGTCAGATGTTTGATGTTTTGAGACAACAAAAACGTTAAAGCCTGCTATGATCATCTATGCAGGTGGTATCCAGTTCTGCTGAAAAAGCCAAAAAGGAAACAAATATAATAATGAGCTCACTTTATTTGAGTGTGACCACCTGTAGGGAGCACTACAGTCAATGTTATTTTTGCCTGTTTTCACAATTTAAAAATCAGACGTACAGCTGCAAAACTTTCACATGCATTATTTCAAGAAGTACAAGACATATGCAGATTCAACAGGTTTCTACTTTATTTGCATTAGCACTTTATCATCTCAGCTCCTTACTACTTTCTGTGCAACACAAGCGAGGCACAGCCAAAACCTAATCTTCATGCTGGACACCTAAAAACATTCAACACACAGAAAGCTTCTCCACTTTTTAAAACGGTACAAAAGAGAACGAAGCACTTTGACCACGGTCACAGTTAGTAAAGCATAATCACTGGCTCTAAAACTCAACACCATAATGAAAACGTGATTAATTTACAGACTGCAGCAAGAAAAATTGGTTATCTATCGTTTGATTCCTTTTTAGAACGTCTTTTGAAAATGGAACTGCCTACAAACAGGCTACAGACAAAAACACACATATAGCTTATCGCTTACTCGGCTTGATCTTTGTTGCCAAGTACTTTACAGCTTGTTTTTTTTCTTTTTTTCAGTTTTTAGCCACGTTAAATCTGGGTCGTATCAGGCTGCTCCAGATCGCTGAGGTACTGGCTGCAGTTGGGGTCGCCCCTCACAGTCGGAGCTGATAGGATGCGCTGGCCGGTGTGGGGGTCGACACACCAGCACTCGCCTCTCTGACCGTGGAGCGACATTTTGCACTGAAATATAATTTATAAGTTACTCGTTTTATTTAAATAACGACATTTGAATTAATTGTCTAGATTATCTAGACTAGGTAAGTAATTCAATGCGTATTTGATGCAAGAAAGGAAACATATACAGATTTCAGACGTGGAATTATATTATATTGGAAACAAATAAATACTAAAAATAACAGTAAGTCTACATGAGTTTTAATTACTGGATAATAGCATGGAAAAATTATTTCTTTTTTCAAAATATAGTTATATTCATAAAGAAACTGGATTTAAGTCATGTCAAAGTCACATGCATTTATTTAATTTCATATCACCCCACAGAATACAGCATTTAAATGGTTAATTTTCTGTTTACCATAAAATTTAAAAACAATTGTTAAACAACTAAAACTTTCCACTAATTAATTTATTTTATTTTATTTTTTAAATGGGAACCCAATCCAAGTAGGTTTTTTTTTAATGGCCTTTCTTCTGACATTTTCACCCTAAGTAACCCAAAGCATTGAAATCACCTGTTTTAGGTTGTACTGCCCCCTCTTGTCACAGTTGGGGATGTGCAGTGCATAGAGGTCCTCCAGAGGACCTCGGTTATCTCTGAAGGGCATCTTGGATATCCTCTCCAGGACCTGGTCAAGCTCCTGCTGACACTGAGTCTTGAGAAATAACAACAGAACAAAACAATGGTTTCAAGCCCAAATAGAGGTATGCGGGTTTGTTGGTGCCACCAGTTATAAAAAGGCTTGCCTGCACTGCAGAATGAAATGTTCCGAACAAAATGTTCGGAACAGCCCAGAACAACCCCCTATGCGGGTTGTTCTGGGCTGCTTGTAAGTAATATATTAAAAATGTTGTTTTTCTATTAAATCCATTACTTATTCCAGGACATGTTAACATCAACTCGGGTTTGCCAAGCAATCCCACATTTGACTATATAATCCCATTATAGACACAAATTCACATAATATTGCCAAAAATGCTTCCTGGTTTGTGCAAATTAATCTTAAATCTTGCCAGAAATTGTATAAAAACGTGCCAAAGACCTCTGGTTTACCTTCCATTCCATTGCAAAGACTCTTTCCCCAATCGAATTGTAAGCTTTAAATGGCTTTGTGACGGTTGAAAAGTAAAACAGAGCTGCATAAGAAACTTGACTAGACAGCAGGTATGTTTGTCAGCAAACAGCTAAAACTTGACAAAAAGGAATTCATTGGTATGAAATGAAATCAGCACTTAGTAAAACTGACACTATAACTTCTAAAAATGAAAGGATATAAAGATAACCTCTTTTGTGGATTGATTAGAAAAACAAAAACTTTTCTGTTTCCTAATTTTTTGTTTACTTGTGTTTTATTATAGTTTTCTAGTTGATCTTCAGTTTGTATTTGTTTGCTTAAATAATAAAAGGTGGAGTTGAACATTTCTTTGCAGTCAGTTGAGTGATTTTGAACACCTGCCTCCAGAAAGTTTCAGCAGCTTCCTCGTTTGGCCACCAGGCGGTGCAGCTTGTTTTCTTGCTGAGATAAAACAGTTCCTCTTTTTCTATCCTTCTTTCTTGAAATCTTTAGACAATTTTTTGGCTTTACCATGTTTTCTAATAAGCTTTGAGACGTCACAGTCAACAGGACAGATACTTGAGGCTTTCTGCGTCATAGGCTGCGTCAAGTGTCCCTGAGACCACAACTCATTTGCAAATGTCTGTTCTTCAAAAATAATTTTGTTCGGGGGTTTGAAAAAGCCTAACATCAGTTTTATTTAACTAAAGTTTAAGAACTACTCTGTGGGTGCATCAGACACACTCCACCCCAAATGTTGCATCCTCTAAGGGGACATTACCAGACTTTCTGATAACGGTATTAGATCTAGAGTCAAGAAACACTCACAAAAATTTAATTCAAGCACATACAAACCTCTTAAGGTTTTATCTGAAGATTTTTTAAGCAATGTTTTATGAGTTATGGCCAAAAACCCTCATTTCCAGTCAGGGTTCAACGATGTTGTAAGAAAAAGTGCACTGAAATAAATGATGTCAAATTACCTCATATTGTAGTTTGCTAACAATAGTTACAAATAGGGTTTTTCACTCAAATCAAACTATAGAGAAAAGATATTTTGAAATAATAATGTTGCATTTTGAAGACACAAAACTATACTTAGGTGGTATAAGCTGTTAGTGTAACAAGAGGCTTGTCCCAGATTTGTTCTTCTCAGCAGACACTTACCTGTTTCGGACGAGTAGGTCTCACCTCTTCCACCTTGTTGGTCTTCATTTTGGTCTTCATCTCCTGTCTGTGCTGGCGTACAGCACTCTCCTTGGGTCCAAGCCAGGCGGCGTCCTTACTCGGCTTTCGGACTGGCGGAATCTCGCTCACATCCATATCGGGCTGTACCTCTAAAGCCTCTCCTTTGATAAAAAAATAAAATAAAATATACATTGGAGGATAAGCAAGTGTGGAATTCAAGGTTGGTTAGAAGTATGGTGGGTATTTTGTTTTGATCTTTTTAGTATGTACTGTGAGAAAATATTCATTTGATTTCTCCAGTGGATTTAACGCAATTCAGTCTAGTTTGTCAGAAACTTTAGACAGTTTGAAGCATCAACAATCAGTTGCACAGTATGTGAGACTGATGGATTGTGTGTCCAACCAGGTAGTCAGCAGCAAGGGACTGTACTCGCATAATTTCTTTTCCCTCTTTACACCTTGTACTTTGTGCAAAAGTCAGAGTCCTGTCCCAGAAATGCAGTGATTGGGCAAATAGGGGATGGACAGGAAACTGGGCACAGAAAGCTGGTGAACTGCTCCATGGGATAGTGTAGAAACAATTCTTATCTAGAATCTGAACAAACAAAGCAGAAGATTGTAGATGTCAATAGGAACTGTTTGGTCAAACCATATTTCCATCGATGGAGAAATAGTGGAGTTGCTACATTGAAAAAAGTCTAAAAGAAGGAACAAACTATACTCCTTTAGGAAGTTTAGGTCCTTTAAAGTTTGTAGCAAGAGGCTTCAGGTCTTCTGTAGGTCTGCTGTTGAGAGTGTCATCTCTTCTTCCACCACCAGCAGCATCGAGACAATAGAATAAAAAAAAGGACCATTACAAGTTTGATTTAACCATGGGGCCAATTTGCCATTGGAATGGTTATCAATCCATCACACGTTAGAACTATCCTGCTTTTGTCACTTTGCTTTGGTCTTATTTGGGTTTGTGCCTTTAAATCTGTATGGCGGATTCCTGTCTATTTACACTTAACCATTATATGTATTTTTTTTTTAAATGAGGCTACAAATTATTAGATGACAACTTGTAGAGGGTTTTCCAGAGCATATCTAATTATACAAAATGCAGCTTAAGATGCTGAGATACCTTGGCTCAATGATGGCTGGCGTTTGCAAAGTAATCAATCCAGGAGCTGTATTCAATACTCAAGGCACTGATTAGCTGTTCCTCCAAGAGTAGAAAAAAGAAAGACTAAATTTCCACTGCGCGTGAAAAGTTGTATTTAGTTTAAAGATTAAATGTAACAGTCAGCTGCAAGCCTTGTAAGAGGATTTTAGTATTCACAGTTGGCCCCGGTCCCTAAACCCCATGAATACCATAGAGTCCACTGTAATGTCATGTTTCAAACCATTTCATTTTGTTTTACACACACAACTTGCATTTAGTTTGGCTCTTCTTCAACCACTTTTATAATGCTGCATAGAGAATATGAAAGAATTACACTAAGGTACCCCTAACACGTTTCATTAGTTATGTCATTGTCACAAATGTTTCAGATCATCAATATTCAGAATCTAATAAATACATAACCTGAATAGCAGCAAAAAGCAAGGATTTCATGAGTAGAAATGTTGTTAGCAATATCAAGCTAATGCTAGTATCAGCATTTCAGCGGAATAGCTGTAATGAACCTCAACAGAGACAGAAATTGTTGCCAAACACAGTTCAAAATTAAATGCTTTATTAAATGCTTTAGGATAAAGGCGGAAACTACCTCAATGGAATCAGAAACCTCTGATTGCAGACAACAGTGTTAGTGGCTGGATAGGGACTCAACTGAGTGAAGAGCTCAAAATAAATGCCACTGACCTCCTAAACTCCCATAGGTGTAAAGGAAAGCTGAATTTGGTCTGTGGGGAAGAATGATGTCACTGTGGGAGAAACCCCGTATGGCACTATGAGTTGTTTCCAAACAATCACAAAGGAACTTAATGACTTATCAGGAGAAATTTTAATCCAAGGCATTGGCAGATCTCGGTTGTCAGATGGCAGAATGTTGGTCTGAACCCTCAAGACAGAATTGGGCAATGGGATCCGTGGGTTCGAATCGGCTGCCTGCGCACATAAACTGTCTCAGGCACGAAGAGACAGATTCTGGATTTACAGACATCACACCATGGCTTGCTGTTTACTTCTACTTCTTCTTGTTGGATTTTATTGGCGGTTGGCAACAAACTTAGAGTAGCATTACAGCCACTTACAGGTATGGAGTGTGGTTTGTGATGGTCTATAAATTACTATACATACACACACACACACACACACACTCTTATACATAACTATTTCTTCTAACCCTCTACATCATTCACACACACATCTATTATAATCAAATTCTATGAAATAATTTAGTCCTTTTTAAATATCTAATAAATATTTGTGTCTGTTACTCCCCAAATTCTTCCTCAATATATCTAGTAAATTAAATTTCTCTTTAATATGTTCAAATTCCCTCTTCATATAACTTCTTTCTCTTTCATACCCACGACATTCTAACATAACATGTTTAATTGTTTCTAACGTTCCACAATGATCACATTTGCCACTATTATGTTTTTTCATTTTAATAAGTGTATAATTTAGTTCTTTATGACCAAACCTTAACCGTGCTATTACTCTTTCCTCCTTTCTTTTTCTTATACCATTTGTTTTTTCTCCTACTCTCTTCTGAATTTTATAAAACCACCTTCCTGTTTTTTCTTCATCCCACCTTTTTTTTGCCATTTTTCCACCAGTTTTTCTTCAACAAAACTCTTAGCCTCAGATTTACTTAATTTAACTGTAAAACTAATAGGATATTGAATTGCTCTCTTTGCTATTTTATCTGAGCTCCCGTTTCCTTCTACTCCAATATGTGTTGGAATCCACACAAATATAACAATTAAACCTATATTTTGTATTCTGACTAATGTATGAAATATTTCTAATAAGACGTCCATCCTACTATCTGACTGATTATATTTTAAACTTAATAAAGCAGAACTGGAGTCTGAACATATTATTGTTTTTAATGGTTTTATGTCTTCTACCCATTGTAATGTTAATAATATTCCCAACATTTCTCCTGTGTAAACTGATAATCCGTCTGTAACTCGTTTTCCTGTTTTTATATTAAATTCTGGTACAAAACCTATTCCTACTTTTCCAGTTATTTTTGATGCATCTGTATAAATTTGAATAAATTGATAATAGTTGTTTAAATGTATCTGTACTGAATAACTGTCTACAATGTAAGATTTAACTTGTTTCTTTTCTAATATTGACATATCTACCGTTGCTTCTGGTAGAATCCATGGTGGTATAATTGATATTGGTTTTGTTTGAGTAATTTCTAAATCATTCATTTTAAATTATTTTAATTTCTTTTCAATTGTCCATCCAAAACTCCTCATTTCTTTCTTTTCTTTTTTCCAACATGGATTTAAAATTTCCCAAGTTGGATTATCAAATGTATTGCTTTGTAAATTAAACCAATAATCTATTCCTAGTTTTGTTCTTCTTAAATCTAACGGCATTTCTCCCATTTCTATTTCTATTGCTGCTGTTGGTGTTGTTTTAAATGCTCCAGTACATAATCTTAGTGCCTGATGTTGAATAATTTCTAATATAACCAAATGTGTTTTAGCTGCTGAACCGTAAACTATACAACCAAAATCTAAGTTAGATCTGATCATGTCTGTGTAAACCTGTTTCAGTGATTTTCTATCTGCTCCCCAGTCACTGCCAGCAAAGCATCTCAAAATATTTAAGACCTTTTTACATTTATCAATAAGTTTTTGAATATTTATATTCCATTTAAGTTTTTCATCAAACCATAGTCCTAAAAATTGTATACACTTTACTTACTCTAACTCTTGGTTATATAATTTTAATTTGATTTCCTTATTTATTTTTTTCTGATTAAATATCATTACTTTTGTTTTTGCAACTAAGAACTTAAATCCCCATTACAACGCCCATTTCTCTATTTTAACAATAACATCTTGTAATTTCTTTTCAATAAAATCTAAATGTTTCCCTCTTTTCCAAACAGCTCCATCATCTGCAAACAGTGAACATCCCATTTATTTTCCAATATCTTTAAATACATCATTAATCATAATTGAGAACAGTAACGGACTTATGATACTGCCCTGTGGAGTTCCATTTTCTACTATATATTTTGCTGAGATTACTTCACCAATTCTAACGTGTACTTCTCTATTTGTTAAAAAGTCTTTAAAACATTTAAATATTTTTCCTTTAATGCCCTACATGTATAATTTAATTAATAATCCCTCCACCCACATCATAGCGTAAGCTTTTTCTACATCAAAAAATACAGCCATCACACTTTCTTTATTTACTTGTGCTCTTCTATTTTCATGCTCTAAACAGAGCGTTGGATCATCAGTACTCCTCCCTTATTCGAACGGTGCTGTTTGCTTGCCAGTGTGCTGCTTTTTAAAGCTCAGGAAACAGGTGTAAGGAATGAGTGTAAATTAGGAGTTGGCAGGAGACTTGCAGGTGGAATGAATGACCCAATTAACAACAGACGTCATAACGTAAACTAGGCAGGCAGATGGGCCAGCATAGCAGCTGCATTCCTGTCTCAGCATTAGCTTGGTAGTGCTTCTGCTAGCATGATAAATGTAGGTCTTATTAGACTCTGTCAGTTGACTAATTATTATCTATTTTTATTCTCTTTTCCATTTTAAGAGGGAATGATGACTTAACAATAAATAATGCTGTTTTATAGAGCTTTAAGTTGCAGGTGTAACCATAGTTTTTGTTTTTCTTCTTCTTTTTTTTTAAGAGTCTCTTATTATTAAATAAATCCCAATATAAAGTAAGAGAAAAAATATCATAATCTGAATAATCCATCTTCACTTTCGTAATAATTTGCTTTGGATGTTAGTGTTATCATGCTAGTGTGATAATCAATAAGTAGATTGTTCACTGATTGTTGTATATAATAAACCAACTGTCTGTTATTTTGGGGAACTGGATCTGCTTCAAGCTTATCCAGATGTTTTTTTTTTCTTTCTTTTTTCTTTGGCTTTCCAGGCAGAAGTTGCAAACACAGTTAGAGGTCATCACGTCCACTCCAATTTGTTGTTACTGACAACAAACAAGACCTTGGTACTCACAGAAAAGGAATGGAATAGGAGTGTCCCGGCAAACCTGCTGATGTTGGATAGAAAAAAAAAACATTGGATGACACAAATTCTTCAAATACTTTGACTCAGCTCACTTTAGCCAGAAGGAATAATATGTCAAAAAGCAAATAAATGTGCCCAAACACTGCTTTGCATAATCCTTGCAGTTTATGCATTTTCAGCTGCGCAGGGCTTCACTGGACACCCAACTGAAAAACGGGAGGACAGCCAGAACAGTAGAGAAGGTCAAAGACTCAGCCATTAAGTGGTCAGTTCAAAGCAATGTAGGTCAAGCTCTAATGTGCAGACTTGTTGAAAGTGAATGAAAACCAGTTTGAGTTTTAGGAGAAACGGTAGAATGAGGAGCCAATCTCCAAGCCCTGCAAGAGGTAAACTTCACATCCGGTGCTGGATTATGATAACAAAGAGTCTAAGAGGGAAAATTCCAAATAAAGCAATAACAAGGTGCTAGCGCCTTTAACAATCAAATTGATCTGGAGTTGTTGGACTTGAGTTCTTTCCATGACGCTCCACTGTGCTCTCTCTGGGATCCTTTCGGGCCCTTTTGCAAGAAAAGAAATGTGGGGGTAAAGGTCAACTGAAGCCAAGTGTGTCTTGACTTGCACATGTGCATACATCCATGATTTGGACAGATAAACACATAGCAAACTCAAGCTGTGGCCCATTTTGTTTTGCTGTTTTATGTAATCCCCGAAGGCACAAAGTGCACAACCTTCGACCCGTCTTTTCTGGGGAAACCCGAGACATTCAGTCAAGTGCGCAGTTTGCAGACATGCTCCCATGAATGCACTATGTCTAAAAGCAGCCTTCCTAGTTGATTGTGTGCAAACGGCAAACAAACACAGAGGGTCAGGACCCCACTTTCAGGGGGCACTAGGCCTCTGCAAAAAAAGCCGCTTCGCAGCAGTGGGCTGAGGATCAGCAGAGTCAACAGAGCAGTAGGCCTACTGTCCAGTCTACTGCTTGACTTAATCCCTACACAAAAGCCGGAGAGGCTTCCTTTCTGTATCTGATCCATGTCAAATTCCCAAGTGGCACGTAGGCCAGAGGTGACATTTTCTTATTGTCTGGGTTCTGGTCAACTTAGCAGATGGCAGACTTGGCCAGAAGGTGGAGAGTGGAAAGTTTGACAGACAAAAGAACTAAGTACATAAGAACTTCCCTGACATACTTTCTTTATTTTTTCATGTTACATATGGTGGCCGACTATAAAAAAGTTGCTATCTCCATCTGCTTTGATCACATACAAAGTTCAGCAACACTCCTACTTAACATTTTAGGGTTGTTTTATACAATAGATAAAAAACATTTCTCTTTGTCAAGAGTATGTGTACTCCTGCACTCACTTTTGAAATAAGTGACAACACACTTTGTCATACAAAATATTTTCAGATCAAATTGGTTTAGAGTTCTCTGTTATAGAGCAGAGCTTCACTAGTTGTGAAAGCCTCAAGGTAGCAAAGCAGGCACACCTTTACACTTTTCAAACATTCATGGCTCTAGGCAGGAATGTCTTTTTCTGAAGTGCCGATTTACTTTTATGCAGCAGACTTTTTTCTAACCCTTTTTTCCTTTAAAGATCTGTGTGTGAATTGGAAGCTCGGCTCCGCGCTGTTGAAACACCAGCAGATAGCCTAGGCCCATTACCTAGGGTGGAGCCAACAAGAACAGGTTGCCTTAGTGATCCTCAAGCAACCTGGCTGGGTGACTGTACGCAGAAAGCATAGTTCCAGAACCCAGCCTTTGGCTCACCATCAACCAGTTAACCTTTCAAACCGATTTTCCCCACTCAGTGATACACCCGCTGAGAAACAGACTCTGGTAATTGGCAGCTCCATAGTCAGAAACGTTGCTTTAGAGAAACCAGCAACCATAGTCAAATGTTTGCCAGGGGCCAGAACAGGCGAAATAAAATCATACCTCAAACTGCTGGCTAAGGATAATCCTGAATACAGTAAGATTTTTAATCACGCTGGCGGTAATGAAACCCGGTTACGTCAATCGGATGTCACCAAAATTAGTGTTGCTTCGGTGTGTGAGTTTCCAAAAACAATGTCAGACTTTGTAGTTTTCTCTGGTCCCCTGCCTGATCGGACCGGTGACGACATGTTTAGTCGCATGTTGTCATTCAACCGCTGATTATCTAGGTGGTGTCCAGAAAACGGTGTGGGTTACATTGATAATTGGAAAACCTTTTGGGGTAAACCTGGTCTGATCCGGAGAGACGG
>JAVLVB010001287.1:1046968-1069994 GCA_032876305.1 Orestias chungarensis
CGGAGCCGCTCTTCTTTCTAGAAATATGGCCAAATTTATTAACTCCCCAAATTACTGACAAACCAGGGTCCAGACCAGGAAGCAGAGTCGTAGTTTAGAACTCCTCTCTGCGGCTTCTCTACAGTTACCTACCCAACATCCCATTGAGACGGTGTCTTGCCCACGGCCAAAACCAAATAGATTAAAGATCAATCTAAAAGAGCTAATCCGGAAAATCTCATAAAGCTAAAAACAACTCAGATGAAACAAAAATGTACAACTATTAAGTGTGGCTTATTGAACATCAGATCTCTCCCCTCAAAGATCTTATTAGTTAATGATTTAATTCTTGATAATCAAATTGATTTGGTTTGTCTCACAGAAACCTGGCTGCAGCAAGAGTATTATGTTAGTATCAACGAATCAACTCCCTCTCATTATACAAACTTTCCCATTCCTCGAAGTACTGGGAGAGGTGGAGGAGTAGGAGTCATTTTTCAATCAGATTTATTAATTAATCCCAGGGCGACTAATAGTTATAGTTCTTTTGAACATTTAACCCTTAGCCTTCCTCATCCAACCTCTAAAAGAATTAAACCACTTCTGTTTGTTATTTTATATCGTCCGCCAGGACCTTACTCTGAATTTATAGATCAGATCTCAGATTTTTTATCTGAACTAGTGTTAAACACTGATTAAATCATTGTAGTGGGAGATTTTAAGATTCATGTTGACACCAAAAATGACAGCCTAAATGTAGCCTTTACTGCCATTTTAGACTCAATTGGCTTCACTCAAAAAATTCAAACACTTACCCACTCTCTTGGTCACACTTTAGACCATGTGCTGACTTATGGAATTGAAGGTGAAAAAGTTACAGTACTGCCTCATAACGCTCTTCTTTCTGACCATTTTTGATAACTTTTGAGTTCTCTTTCATTGAGTACTTAAAATCTGAAAGAAATGTCTTTATAGTAGGTGCCTATCAGACAATGCTTTTACCGCCTTTAAAGAACCCATTCCACCTCTAATTTCTTCAGTATTTTAGAGAAACACAGTGGAGGGCAACAAATTAATTTCATGCCCTACACAGATTGATGCTGTTGTTCATAGTATTACGTCCTCATTGCGTACAACATTAGACAACGTAGCCCCTATAAAAAGGAAAGTGATAACTCATAGGAGGTTGGCCCCCTGGTTTAATTCAGAACTTCGTACCTTGAAGGGAAACACCAGGAAGTTGGAGAATAAATGGCGGTTTTCGCTTTTAGAAGAGTCCTATTTATCCTGGAAAAACAGCGTGCTTCTGTATAAAATGACCCTGCGCCAAGCTAGATCTGCATATTTTACATTATTAATAGAGGAAAATAAGAACAATCCTATGTTTCTTTTTTATAAAGTTGCTAAACTTACGAGAAATGAAAACTCTGTTATATCATCCATTCTTCCAACTCTTAGCTGTAATGACTTTATGGAATTCTTTATTGATAAATTTGAATCTATTAAAACTAAAATTGATGGCATCCTACCAAACATAACTACTACCCCAGTAAGCAATGAGGCACTGAATGTGGCTCTGGAGCCTGATCTCTGTTTGAAGTATTTTGTTCCAGTTTAGCCTTCTGAGCTTTCAAAAATATTTTCTTCATCTAGGCCTTCAAATTGTATGTTGGAACCAATCCAGACAAAATTGTTTTAAAAAGTAATTCCTAATATTGTTACCCCTTTTTTGGATATGATTAATTTGTCATTAATTTGTGATAGATCCCAGAATGTTCATCTAAATGACAAATCTTCTCCCCATTGTAAGGTTACTTGTGGAGTACCACAGGGTTCTGTACTTGGGCCAATTCTATTTACTATATACATGCACCCTATTGGTAAAATCATCAGACAGCATGGTGTTACTTTGTACTGTTATGCTGATGACACACAACTGTACTTATCTATAAATCCTGATGAATCCAGTCTGTTCGGTAGATTACAGGCATGTCTAGATAACATAAAAATCTGGATGACTTTAAACTTTCTGCTCTTGAACTCTGAAAACACAGAAGTTATTATCTTTGGACCAGACCCTCTATAAAATAAATTGCTTAGTCAGCCACTTGACCTGGATAGCATCATGTTGGCGTCTGGTGACTATGTACAAAACCTTGGGGTTATTTTTGATCAGGAAATGTCTTTCAAGTCCCATATAAAACAGATCTGTAAAATTTCCTTCTTTCACCTTAGGAATATAGCAAAAATTACAAATATTCTCTCTAGGACAGATGCTGAAAAACTAGTCCATGCATTTGTTACTTCAGGGCTGGACTATTGTAACTCTTTATTAGCAGGAAGTTCACAAAATGCAATTAAAAGTCTACAGTTGGTCCAAACTCCTGCAACAGGAGTTCTGATGAAACTTAAAAAGAGAGATCATATCTCCCCAATTTTAGCTTCCCTTCATTGGCTCCCTGTCAAACTTAGAATATATTTTAAGATTCTTCTTTTGACATATAAAGCCCTCACTAATCAAGCTCCATCGTATATGAGAGAGCTGATTACTCCTTATGTCCCTAACAGAGCCCTTCGCTCTCAGACTGCAGGTTTACTGGTGGTTCCTAGAATCTCTAAAAGCACAATGAGAGGCAGATATTTTAGTTATCAGGCTCCTCTCCTGTGGAACCAGCTTCCAGCTTTAATCTGTGAGGCAGACACCCTGTGTAGTTTAAAATCTAAGCTTAAAACCTTCTTGTTTGGTAAGGTTTACAGTTAGAAAGAGGTAGAGAAGACAGCCTAATCTGGTTGGGGGAGGAACTCAGTCTTGACAGATGGTTCTCCTCTGCTCTACCTTCTTCATGTCTCAAGTTTTTCTATAGTAATGCTGCTATAGGCTTAAACTGCTGTAGTACAATCTGACCACTTCTCTCTCTGCTACTTTCTTCCTTTGTTCAATCTGCTTTAGTTAAATTATTTCAACCTTGTTAACCTTTTGTTTTCTCTTAGTGTTCTTCTCTCCATAGTAACCACACCTGGTTTGGCCTTCTGTTAGCTGAGACAGCTTCTTGGATGAGAACATGGGCTGAGATGCGTCCAGTGACCTTCTACAGCTGCTGCTATAAACTCTATTATTTCAGTATACTGAGCATCTAATTTAGATTTCTGAGTTTTCAAACCCCCAGACGGTCATGGTAGATGGCTGCTTTTACTTAGTCTGGTTCTGCTGGAGGTTTCTTCCTGTTAAAGGGGAGTTTTTCCTCTCCACTGTCGCTCAGTATGAGGGATTGCTGTAAAGTCAACAACAACACAAGCCATTGCTTTGGTCTGCTGATTCAAGAGGAGTGAATGCTGCAAGCCAATGACTCGATGCAATCTGCTGGGGTTACTTAGATTGGAAACTTTTTCAAATTGATTTGTTTATGATGTATCTTTGATTTTAATTGATTTTCTTGTAAAGTGCCTTGAGACGACATCTGTTGTAAATTGGCGCTATATAAATAAATTGATTCTTGATTCTTCTTCAAGATAATGAAGATGTTTTTGTGCAAGTGTGTTACAAGCCTTTTGTTACATCTGGTCAGCAGGGAGTTTGGACTCAGATGCCATTTTCCCTGAATTTTGCTGCAAGTCAATGAGGCAATGCAACCTGCCGGGTTCCCTTAGCTTGGAATCTGATTTGTTACAATGTAACTATGATTTGAATAGATTTTTTGTAAAGTGCCTTAAGACGACATCTGTTGTAAACTGGCGCAATATGAATAAACTGATTCTTGATTCTCGATTCTAACTCATTAACAATAACCTTAACGGAGGCATGTAAAACCTGCTTTGATTTACATGTGGTTCTGTTTTATTTTTTTGTCATCTCCTGGATTCGGTCCATTCTTGGAGTCACATTTTCACATTTGTAGACTATGACTCTATAGTTCACTGGACCTATAAATATTCCCAACGCCTGATAAATGGTTTTACACCCATTTTTCATGTAAATGACAATGAATTTGATATTCATCTTTCATTCAACTTCTAAAAATCGGGTCATGACGTGATGCTTTCTGGGATTTTTTTAGGCTTTTTTATGTTGTTTTAATATAATTGTAATGTTATCAGGTTATATTGAAGCATTTAGGCGTCAAAAACTAGTAGCTTGCCAATCTTAGCGTTGGCAAACATTTTTTTTGGCTCAAACTTGCCTAGGCTAAAAACATCTGCACACCTCGTTTCAGCTTGAATTCTAATCTCCAACATAGTTACTGGCACCTACCCCAACACAATTACACCTCAATAAAAAAGTTAAAATGTTTTTTAAGATTGGATCTGTTTTCCTTTGCAGCTGAAAGTTAGAGTTGATTTAAACTCATTCTTTGGGGTGTTTGAGATTGTTGCAAATCCTATGCTAATTTATGCCCCATACATTCACCCCAGAGTTCACCCCGCGGTGCCTGCAGAGTTATGTCTGCCTGGTCTTGGAGGCGGCAGCATAGATACGTGCCAAGGGCTGCTGTTGAATTATTTTATGGGCCAAAAAGCCTGCAAGGTAAACATATCTGACCTCTACTAGGCCTCTGTCTCGTAAAATCACTGCCAATAAGAGGTACAAAATGTTCTAAACCACAACAAACCTTTACAAAACATTCTGCAATGCTTTGCTGTGACACATGACCTCTTGATCATCTCAGCTTGGTTCAGATAATTCTCTGTTGTCTAAGTTTCCATTCATCCACCAACTGACTTGGCATCAAGTGGTTATTGTATTATTGTACTTTTCCGTTTTACAAATATTTTAGGCTTAACATTACAATTTTAACACTCATTTCCAACAATATAGTTTTATGAATTTGTCAAATTTTATGCTTTAAAAACTTTTTGATGAAAGGCAAAATTTCAACTCCATATTAAACTAAAATCAGACATAATGTTGGTTTGTTTTGATTGGATTCCTAAACAAACTGGGTTTCTAAGGGTTTATAAAAGTATTTTCGATGGACTTTGGCTTTCTCACACATTTCCTTTAAAGTACCTGTTTTTTTAGACAAATGCTTTCATTGAAGTTATTTCATGGCAGAAATTCTCCCAACATTCAATGCATAACATCAGGTCACAATCTAGAAAACACTCATTTTGAAGGTCATATTTAGCTAGTCATATTTCAAGATTATTATCACACACTTTTGACCCAGATAATAATTGTAATTAAACTTATTTCGTGTATGTTAACAAAGTTGTGTTATTACTAAATAAAATGAGTTGAATGTATTACTGTACTAAAAAATAGTGTAATGATCTTGTTGATATGATATAACTAACAATATTTCGATTTAGAAATTAAGGGGCAGAGCCTATTCACACTCAGCTCGGCGCAGCACCATACTCTTATTTGCAGTTGGTCTGTGAAACCGGGTGAACTGGTAAGTGTGAACAACCACTATATTGTAGACATTTCCAGAACTGAAGCATATTAGTTCCATGTGATCATATAATTTAACATTATGGTTAAAGCTGAGTGCTACTGTTATCACCATTTAGGTAAAGTTTGGGGTTTTGGAAGCAAAGTTAAATACAGTGAGTGGTGTTGTGAGTCCAAATGTAACTGAAGGGTTTGATAGGCATTACCTTAGTTTTACCATGCTAACATTTCTCGGTTGTATCTAGTAGTTGGGTTCATGTCAACATTTGAGCTGAGAAAGACAGGGTAACCCCTCTGACAGTATAGGGTATTTGAAGAATTTTCAAACAATAGAAAGAATATATCGTTCCACTTACCACAAGCACACAAGGATGCTGGATAGATGTTCTTTTGTAAATTTTACACAATAAAATCAGGGCTCCCTTGTATGATAGAACTGACTATATGACAGATAATACATTTGGCTCATGGAAATTGTTATATTTGAAAAACAATTGATGGCTATTTACTGAGCGCTATTGTTCTCTTGTCATTTATTGAGGACTCTGATGATCATGACTTATTCAGGAATATTGATAATTGGGATCCTCCTCATTGAACCTGAAGGTGCTGTGCCCTCATCCTCCCTGTATCTCTCCATCCATCCTCTCTGACAATCGTCATTGAGGGATAGGCTTTGATGGACAACATTGAAGACCTGCCAAAAGCTTTCAGCATTCTGTTTGGACATGCCTATGCAATGCATCTAAACTACCCCAGGTCTAAGATGATTACGTTCCATTTCATTCAACAGGTACTTCTTGAATTGGGTCACAGTGAGCTAAAACAAAAGTTACAGACACTGAAAAACCAGTTGTCAATGTTAAGAAATGTTGTCTTTTGTATTGTATCAGTGTAAAGGGGTTGAATACAGTATATACTAAATGGCTACTAAGCAACGACTCTGCCACAAGTTAAAACTGTTTATAATGTGAAGTGAGATATAATTTTGGTGCCATGTTTGTTCTATAGTAGGAGATTTAAAATTATATCTTTAGTACTGAATAATACAGCTCAGTCCATTTTTCATGTTAGTGACACATCTTTTTGGCCTCTTTTAGGTTGAACAGTGTCCAGTTGTGTACAAGGATACTGCTGAATGCTGTTGCATTTGAGGTTCTCTTTAAACACGTCATAATTGATTTCAAGCACTTTTTTCCTATTTTTACTTGACTTTTGAATGGAAAGTTGTTTTTTGTGGCTACTGGTGTATTTCATTTTTACAAATACAACAAAAAACAAATAAATAAATAAATTGGAACAATGAAGTGCATCGATTTAATTTCCTTAAGTGTGATATGTAACACAACTTGAAGGTCAAAAAGGGAATTAATGAAATGAAAAGAAAGGTTTTTACTGTTATTAGCTAAATATTATTAGTTTCTTTTGTAATTTTTTTATTGGTTATGTGCTTAAATGGATATGTAAGTTTAGCTTAAATTAGTTATTTTATTCAACAAGGAAGACATTTGTGTAAACTTGTCAATTTCAGTAGAAACTGCTTAATGGGTTTCCTACATTGCACTGAGATTCTAAGTTAACACAACGGAAAAAATTATATTTTCATAATTTATATAATATTTTCATCATTTTAAATCAAGGTGGGTTTTAACTTTTATTATTATTATTATTACTATATCTATGATGGAGGAATTTTCTAATAATTATTTCAGTTTGATCAGGTAAATTTGTTTTACTCGATAATAATACTCATAGTGATTACATAAATCTGATTTCATTTCATAGAGAATAAAATACATCCAAATATATTAATACAGAATTTGTAGGTAAATATTTTGTGGCTTACAAAGTAAAAACCAGAACAGTGTGGATATTGACAGCCCAGATCTGTTGCAAAGGTAACACGAAAAGGATTAAGGATGGTAGCTTCAGAAACTGGTGTAGTTATTGAAACACTACAGCAAAAATCTTTCAAGAACATGGAGATGGGATCTGCAAAATACTTGAGGACAGACTAGAACGATACTTTAATGTATACAAAAAAAATCAGATTTGATGAGGGTTTGTCTGTATTAGTCTTATCTGTCTTTTACTATTAGTAATATCTTAACCCCCAATTCAAAACCGATATTACTGAAGACTTACTAACTATACATCAATATTGTTGTGGGGGTCATTAAATAACAACAGTTAAAATAAGTGGTTTCAGTTTTTCAAAAGGCTTACGACTGTTCCTTGGGCTACTTTGTCTAGCTATGGTTTATCCAGTCCTTGCCCACCCAAAACAAAAACTGTGTCTACATTCTTGGCTTAAAGTTGAGCCTACCCACAGAGCAAACTGGACCCTGCGAGGGCTGCCAGTCCAGGTTGTGGGTAAAAGTTCAAGTATCTTGCTGTTGTCCTTACCAGTTATTGTAGGATAGATAAGTGCATGGAAAGAAAGGCTGCCGCTTATGTTTGGTGGAAGAAACACTTGGGGCTAAAAGCTCCTAACTTAATAGTCTAACACATTTCTAACTGTCACTTTTTGTCATGAGATTTAAATCTGGACATTAAAGCAGCTTGAAATCTCCTAGAAATAGCTGGAAGGTTTCCATAGGAAAACGGATGTCAAACTGTGTCTACAAGACTGGATAAAAGTATTATCCAATCTCGAATATTTGACTCCAAGACAAAGTCTTGCTATTGGGGTGAAAGTCACCAGTATACTTTATTCTATTGTCACTTTCTCATAGTCGTCAGCCCACCGCTGTGACTCAGTATGTTGTCTGACATTGTTTGTACTGTCTTAAACACCCATTGACCAAAAAGGAGGGTGGGACGTTATTTTAGTTCTCAATAGGTACGAGGAGAATCCTGGCACAGATATGATTGAAGTCGGTGCGAATACCCGTTTTTAGATGGGATTTTTTGGTATGGCTCAGAGGGATTATCTTGCTGCTATTTCAGGCCTGCCGGATCTGTCAGGGCACCCCTGGAGGTACACAGGAATGCCACTTCTCAATGAATGTGATTCCAGTCGCCGAGGGTGCAGGCTGATTTTAGCTCCCTTTTGTTTCACTAGTTTTCCTTCTCCATGACAACTTTCTCCATAACACCAAAACATCATGTTATTCTTTCTTATTATCATCAACTCAAAAGGACTCGGATAACAGTGGGGCCAAGGTTTACTCTGACAGAGGGGCTGTTTTTAGGATCAATCAGCAGTCGAAATCAACTTTAGTGAATTTTGAACTTTTCTTTTTAATCAAGTTATAAAGACCTCAGAATATTTGAGTCCTTTTTAGATTGACTTGAGGTCGACTTGACTTGTAGTCACAACAACAGTCTGATCTGATAAGGCGAACCATACTCAGATGTGGGTTCCTACGTAAACCTAATATCAAACAATCTTGTCTATTAGGTGAAAGTAGGGTGACCAGATCCCAATTCACCGGATGGGGGACAAAGGCTATGTTTGTGTGGGACAACGTGGGACAATGTGCGATACTAATTCTATTAGACTACTAAGGTAGTCTAATAGAATCTACCATGACGATAGATCATATTTCCGATAAAGACCATAAATTTATCTTATTAAAATGATCCGATAAACGCCAACAACAAGTCAAGAACATGCAGCAAGAACTCCCGGGAACAAAACGACGTCCCTTTCTTCTTGCACCAGAACAACCATATTTTGCAGCCTCTAACAAGTTTTCACCCAGGTTTGCACGATCCTGCCACCAACTCACGGCTTGTAGAAACTTGCAGCAGGACTTTGCAGGCCTTTATTCCATTAGGTTTAGATTTGATAACTTATCTACATGTCGGTTAATTCTCCAACCTTAGGATCTGTGCTCAGAGACACCAGAAAAAATTAGCCTCTTTTTTTTTTCTCTCTCTTTTTTTCCCTTGAACAAGTTTTCTATTGCATGAAAGGCATGTGAAGTCAGCGAGAGGTTGGCGTCAGCTAAGCACACGTAGAAGGTTTGCTTTACTTTATGATTTGTTTGGTGCAGTACAATGAGGAGACGCTTGCCTTGGCACCATTCATGCAACAACCACCACTGTCTCGCAGATTTGCAGCCGTGTCTCGCTGCTACAGGGAATTTGCTATGCTGGATTTTATTTTTGGGGTATCAAATTTAAGCTTAGCAACGCTTCGTCTTGTTTTCCTGATGCTGTTTGTTCCCTGAGGAATACAGAGAGCATCTGGGTTCACACTGAGATGAAATTACATGCGCTAGGACTTTTCCTTTTCTAAACAATGTTTTATTATTGATTTCGGGTTTTAGGCTATGCAGCCTCCACCCTGCATTCTGTTTGTCTATAGAAAAATCTCAATACAATAAATTGAATATTAGGATACGATAGTCCCAAAATGTCAAAATTCTATAGCTGAGTAAAAGTTGCAGCAATATTGAATCAACTTCTATCACAAGCTTCACTTTCCTAGTTTCTTTATATAACATTAATTTAGAATAGCATAAATGATTTTATCGTTTATATTCTGCATATTGATACAAACCATCCGACGTGAACTTCGCCCTGTGGTGATGTTACTGTAGATACAATTACATTTTATGAAACTGATGTAGCAAAGGGGAATGTCCGGTCTTCATCTTATGCCATTCAGTTGAGAAAAATCACTTTGATTTGATCAAAACATCTAAGACTGGTCATACAGCACCTCTAGATGCTAAAACTGGATTTTTTAGCTAAAAACCTACTTCTTTTTTTTGGGATGAGTCGCCTTTGACTGCAGTGAGAAAGTAGACTATGATTTAACATCCATTTCACTCAAACTGCAGCAAATGTTGTATTTATTAATTATTTTTGTATTTATTTTCTTATTTGGGTGCACTGGTTTTCTGACAAGACAAGACTCTTTTCTACACGATTTCTGCAAACTCTTCATGACTTCATGTCCCACACATTCAAAGATGTGCCGACAGGAAAAATGGGAATTAGCATAGTTTGCCGTGAAATGTCTGAAGCATTTTTTTGTTTAATCAACCTAGTTTTGTAAACACTGCCCATGAAAGTGGAACCCCGCTCGTTCCAGTGTGTTTCGGAACTGAAGGATCTGAAATGCGGTGGTCGAATCTGATGTTCTAGCAAATCTTGCCATTGAGCAGAAGATCTCAGCCACTTCTCCAGAGTTAACTTGGTCCTTCTTAGGTTACATCTCTGTGTGAGGCTCTCCTTGTCAGGCTAAAATACATAAGAATAGCTACTTGAGACCCCTACACAACGCTGTCCTGCCTAAGTAGCTAACATCTACAGTCTTCTATATTTCCGATCTTAGGGGTACACGATCTTTTTGTGAAAGTACTAATTTATTAACCTCTAACTGGATCTATAACCTTAAGCCCATTATACGTAACAGCAATGGTGATTTACATATTTTTCTCGTAGTTTATAGTTTTATGATTCCAAAACTGACAGGGAACTTACATTGTGTGGAGGCCTTATGTTCTCTACTCCATGATCAGCACCACTTACAGATCTGGGTGAGTTAAAATAGGATAAAAAGTTTTATGAGGGGCGATGAGAACATTTGTGGAGACGGGCCTGTTTGAACAGGGCCAACCCACAAATGTTATTTTATTCGCCCGCAAATATGATCCGGTAAGGTTGCAAAACGGTTTCTATTTTAGTGTATCAAAGTAATTGGGACCAAATAGCTTTGCAAGCAGATTTGTATTCACTACGAAAACGTGTTGTCCCATCAAATTGAATTCCAGTCAAATAAAGTTTGGTTCTATCCAGACAGCCATCTACATTTCCAGGTATAGATTATTGCAGTCACTGCCAACAGCAGCTTCATCCGGCCAAAGCTTAAAGTCCGGCTTTGCAATCTGTGCAGAATTCCTCCTGCTGTCCCCTCCCTGCACCCCCCTGTGGAAACATCAATATTTCAATGTTTACTGTTTCGATCCAAGTACAACTTCAGAGAGTTGGATGATGGCTGGGAGGGGAGAGGCTGGAGATCCAGCTGTGATGACATGGATGCACAGCACATAATGTGATCCCTGCATGCTCGGACATCCTTTATGGATGTCAGTAAGTAAACAGATGCCTAAAAGATTAATGACATCTCATTTTGTGATTTTTTTTGTCTGTTTTAATCACAAACCCGCATATTGCAATAACCACATCTGCCTACAGCCTGCAGTCTAGACAGCCTCATTCAAAATTGACGGAGCTGGAGAGTGAACCGACTGACCGCTGCTGCGCTCCCGCTGCTCCGGGCTGGACGCGGCCGTCTCCGGGTCCACACCGCGCCGACACTGGCCCAGTCCCTGCACCAGCTGCTCCAGCGGAAGCTCCGAGTCGGGCGTCGGGTAGCAGCGCAGACCCGCGGAGCACCGCGGGGTGTACACGCCGCACGCCTCGCCCACCTGCCGGGCGCACGACGGGCAGCAGCCGCACCCCGGCTCGCGCACCATCTCCGCGCACGGCTCGGCCAGCTGCGGGCAGAGAGCCTGGCGCTCGGCGCTGCAGCCCGGGCAGCGGAACACCATGTCGGCCAGCGAGGAGCCGACGAGGGGCGCGGAGAGCAGCAGCAGGCTGCAGCCGGAGAACCACAGCATGGTCGGAGGCGGCTGGACTTTGTGTGGGGGGCCGATGGAAGGCGATCCCGACTGGGTGGAGGTGGGGGTTGGCGTGTGTGTGGAACAGGTGAAGCTCGGGGAAGGGGAGGGCACCTGCGTGAAGCTGACACCCCACCCACAGCAACAGATCCAGCAAATAGGGGTTAATGCTCCGTTTGCACCGTTTACATTTTCGTTTGTGGGGCTTTTGGTTTCTGAGATCATCCAGAGTTCAGGATCACCCCATCTAGCTCCAAAACCAACCACAGTCTTCTATTTTTCAGTGCTCTGGCTGTGCAGGTCAATGTGCTGCTAAATTTCTCTATTTACATTCATTTGAATGATGGTGGACAAGGAAATTGGTTTGATTTAGGCCACAAACGAGTATCTGTGACTCCGGGGGTCGTTATGAAAAAACATTGTAACTTATAAAACATATTTTTAAATTCACATATATTGCCTAAATGTAGTCTTATTGTTTCAGGCAATCACGACATCTAATTGAACGTTTAATATACATAATACTTTCAAAGAAAAACAAACACTTGTGATTTTGAAAGTTAACTTGATCAATTAAATATCAAAATGTTTTTGTTCACACTTCCATGTACAAAAGAAGAACTATTTATCTTTACAGATATGACACATTGGCACAAAACTAAACGGCTTTGATGTGCAGTTTCTCCCCAAAAATGCTGAAACTCTTGATTCATTTTGTATTGGGGGAAGACAGGAAGTATCTGGAAGTTGGAGTCAGTTTCCCACTGACTTGTCCTGCTGAGCCATGCCTGAATCCATCAGGACAGAAATATCAGGAGAAAGAAACTGGACTTCCCTCGTTGTTCCTTTGTTCAGCTGGCAGTACTGTGAAGAGCAGCGTTTGTAGAGGTAAACACTTGAGACACATTGTTTTTCCAATGATGGTGGAAATATTGCACTGGGAATCAATCTGATGGGCACCGGACCTCAACTGTTTTATTTCGAACATTGTGCTAAGTATCTCTGCCCTCTGTGAGTATATTTTTGTGGTCACGCCATCTGTTGCAATGGTTTTCACCAACTGCAAGATGGGATTTTCACTGTCATGCCTGACAATGTTTTTGGAGTACAGAGCTGTCACAGAAAGTGCAGCATAAGCATCAAATGCACATGTGTTTAGCACAGAGATGATTGCTTTCCCAGCTCTAACAGGTGGGTGCAGGTTTGCATTTTTTAATAGTCCCACTTTAACTTTTTTTGCCCCAAAACATGGATCTGCATGGAGTCAGATAAAGAAGAATTAGTCCTCTCCAGTTTCCCACCTCATCATCTGTTGGAGGAATGTTTGTGTTTTTGTCAGATTCCTCCAAAATGCTCAGAAAACCTTTTTCTCTTAGCTGCAGCATTGTGAGTGGTCATAGATGCAGACATGGTTTAAGACGAGGTATAAAACGATCAACACGAATGGGTAAGTTTTCATGTTTGAACAGCCCATGTTTTACATTTTTAAATTCTGCTTCTACAGTGGCTGAGCTTGCTTTGAGGCTGGTGCTTTTGAAGACGGGGGCCATCACTCCGGTCCAAAGGTGCAAGTAACATGCTAGTGTGGTTATATGTGGAACAATTTCCGGGAGGAAATGGATGTTGTCCCCATTGTCTGATACCCAATCTCATAGGTCAGTCTGAATATCTTCAAAAGGATCCACTTGATGTCTTCGGCTGTAATAATGGAATCTTCCGTGATCTGGGTTTTTAGGTATTTTTTGCACCTCTCTGATTCAAGTGGAACTCCAGAGCTATCATCACCCTCTGCCTCGCTGAGGGCCACAACAGTGATAGCATGTATTAACTGTTATGCATGTTCCAAGGACTGTGATTGAAGCAGCTTTGCTATTGCCCTGACGGAAGTATTTGACACGGCGCGGCTTGTTTTTCAGGCAGTCCCACTGACAGATCATCTTTATGCAGTGTGTAACATCGACCCTGATAGAACAAGGAGGACGTTTTGCAGACTGGTTCCCAAGTAGCACATGGAAGCATTCGTTAATGTAGGTCTTCAGATCAGGGTGAGGAGTGAAGGCTTTCACCAAGAATAGCCAGAGAAAAGTCACTCACAGCTTCCTGCGGTGCAGCAGCACCTGTACGAAGCCATTCTGTCAGCAATGTTGCAATTGAATTAATGTCGTGTTTCTCTGATTGCATCTGTACCACTGGAACTGAACAGCTGTCAGAACACCCTGATAGAGAAAGATGTGGCCAGATGCACCATTCGGGTCTCACCAGTCGTCTTACAACAGCCATTTGCATCATAGCAAACTACTGACAGACCTTTTTTGGACAATGCTTTGTAAACATGTAGCTGTGTTTGACTCCAATAGTGACAGAAAAACTTTTCCAGACCAATATCTCTAATACTGCCACTGTGAGGTGTGCTATATTTTAATAACTGCAAAGACAGAATAGGATCTTTGTTGCCTAATTCTAAATCTCTTCTCTCCCGCTTGGCTTTTCGTAGGGTAGCCAAATTTGGAAGATGACTTGGTTCAAGATCTCTAATATCCATCAAATCTGATGTCTTGGCTGACCTCCAAACAGATGGCTGCATCCTGCCCTCGCACAACTCTACAAAAGTGTACAGGGCTTTTGGAGACATTCTTTTCCGGCAGATGACTTAACTCTGTCCAAACAGTAGCAGCTGGAGTGGCTATTTTGCCATTTACAAAGATAGCCTCTTTAAAATTGCGTAGTACTCAAAAAAAGGGAATCCCTATCTATTGATGGTGGTCGAGGCATCCATTTAAAGAATAAAAAGTGTTATATTAGCATTATTTACTTATTCTGACGTATGTAAGCCACAAAACTATGATGTTTGAGTAGTGTCCATCATAGTTCAACTACTTTAAATGAGTCTTCATTGGTTAGTTTGTCATTATTGCTGGATTTTTATTTTATTTTATTTTTTTAGAATTTTCTATTTTGCATTATTGCATACTTTTATTGTTTATGTCAAATTAGATTACCTGTTGAACAAAAAAAAAACTATGCAATCCATGACTGAATATAAATGTAAGACCTGCAAGAAGAAGCCTTGCAGAATGTTTTTTTCAACATGTTTAAAAAAGTACTGATTTAAAATGGAAGTGGATTTGCAAAACATGTCATGGGATCAGACGAGCTGATGGCTTTGCTAAACAGGGGCTTGCTTGCAGTGGCAGCAGTGTTTTATTTTAAAGTAAAGGATTATTGGTTTACTTGGACAAACATCAAAGTTCCTACCAGTTTGGAAATATGCTAGGAATGTTTTTTTTCTTTTCTGCACATGTTTTAAAAGTCCTTAATGAAAACTGTTGGAATAAATTGAAAAGCTGTTGGGCTAATCCTGCTCCACCTTCACCGGTGAGGGTCAGTGCATGGGTGGAGCCAATACTGTTGACAGCTAGTGGTTGCCAAATAATTGCCCAATAAAGCAAATTTTGTTTAAAGGACAAAATTATTTTCAAAATATTTATTAAGAAATACTGTGAAAAAACAATATTAAAAAGGAACACATTGTACTGTATACAGAATTTTACTGCTTGCTTTGTTATATCCAGCGCAGATGAAAGTCATCGTCTGTGATGGCCCGAAAGAAAATATCAGAACTAAAAGCAGCACAAAGAATAGTTTTAACGGCACAAACCTGCACAAAGGGAGCAGTAAAAAATAGACCAGTTTGGTTTGATTTGGAGACAAATGGGGGATGGATGAACTTTGAATGACCTAATAAATAATTTGTAATATCTCATGAACAAAAGCACAAACGAAAATTTTAACAGCACAAACATGCACAAAAATACACCACTTTGGTTTGATTTGGAGATAAATAAGGGGATGGTGACGTCGTCGGCCGAAATAGTTTTTCATAATGTCTCATAAACAAAAGCAGCACAAACGCCAATTTTAACTGCACTAACAAAGTAGCCCACTTTGGTTTGATTTGAAGCTAGATGGGGGGGATGGTGAACTCTGGATGACCTAAAAAATTATTTTTAATATCTCAGAAACCAAAGCTGCACAAAAACGAAAACGTTAACGGCACAAACAGAGCACTAACCACTCACACTATTTTGCTGGATTTTTTGATGTGGGTGGGGTGTCAGCTTCACGCAGGTGGGGAGGGCTGCTGCTGGGTCCTACAAATTCCCAGATTTGGGATCTCTTCCCACAAATAGATGTTATTAAAGGGAAATCTATGCCGTAATTTTTGTGCCACCAGGTTTGCGCGCACAGAGCTATGTGAAGGAGCAATAATTGTGTGTGTATGAATCGCAAATGCGCGCAGGCTCATAGGTGCTCGGACACGCGCTCAACTCTGACAAAATGCTCGCTCAGCTCACTCTGCTCGCACTCGAGTCTGTCTGCGCTCGTAACTCAACGTTGGATGTAAATGAGCCGCGCTCCCAGCCAATCAAATACTGGCTTTTTTCATCCAATCAAAGAGTTCCTACTTCTTCGTTTCCATGGAAAACAGCCAATCATAACCAACGAATTGAGGGACTGGATCAAGAACCGGAAGTTTTAGAAGGAAAGTTACGAAAGACACAATAGAAGATAACATGGTTATTTTTCCTATTTTAAAGCGTAAGAAGCGTATTTATTTATTTAAGTATACAAATGTATTACTGTCATTTTTATTATAGGCAACTTTCTTTTAAATACTGTAATACAATTCAATATTATCCTCTGTCCCACTAGTACGTGGAGAAAGTTAATGTTATTTTATTTTTTTTATTAAACAAGCAAGGTAACCGCTGTCAACGGAACAGCTGATCTTATCCTAGCAACACTAACAGATGACAAGATGGAAAAAGAGACTAAACTATGGAGTAAGATCGCTGTCAAAAGTTTTGGCATAATTCTAACGTATGTATTCAAATGTCAATAAAGTTATTTTACCCAAAACTGCTGAAATATTTGTAAGTCTGAGAGTTTGAATCAACTTTGTGTATTTGGAAGAAATTCTTTGATAGGATGAAAAAGCCAGTCTTTGATTGGCTGGGACCGCGGCTCATTTACATACAATATACAGTTGCGAGTGAAGACACACAGCGTTCTGCCGTTCTGATAGCTGAGACGGTTCCTTGGAGGAGGACATCGGCTGAGATGCTGCCAGCGACGTTCTACTACTGCTTCACTTTCCGCTGAATCCGTTTATGTCTCTTCTGTCTCTTCAAACGCCCAGTCGGTCATGGCAGACGGCTGCTTGTACTGAGCCTGGTTCTGCTGGAGGTTTCTTGCGGTTAAATGGGGGTTTTTCCTCTATACTGTTGCTAGATGCATGCTCAGTATGAGGGATTGCTGTAAAGTCAACGACAACACAAGCCATTGTTTTGGTCAAATCTTCTGCAAGTCAATGACTCGATGATATCTGCTGGGGTTCCTTAGATTGGAAACTTTGTTTTAACTGATTTGTTTATGATGTATTTATGATTTTAATTTATTTTCTTGCAAATGGCTTAGAGGCAACATCTGTTGTAAATTGTAGATAAATAAACAAATGGATTATTGATTCCTGAAATGTGAACCCCGACTGATTTAATTTCACAAGTGGAGCGTTGTGGTGTCACCCCAAGGCTTTGATCTACAAATATGGAGGAAGCTTAAGAGGTGTGTGTGTGTTGGCGTGGGGTGGGGGAGGGGTTGGGGGTGAGGTGGTGATACCAAACAACAACTGAGTATCGGCTTCTGCAGCTGCAAAATGTGAAACTGGAAACCAGAGCATCAAACACATCTTTTTTGTCTTAAAAATGGTCATAAATTGTGTGCTTACTCAAAAATGTAAGTGACTTAGTGCGAACTAATTGAACTCGAAATATAGACAAGGTTCTGCTTTATTTACGCTCCAGTGGTTCAAAAAATAACGTATGTTATGCAAATAATCTGTAATAAACTGTAAAAAACTAATAGATCTCTTTTCAAAGGTATAAATAAATAAAATGAATCAAATTTGATCTCTTCTGTGTCAGAAAATCAAGACTCAACGGAATAACCCGTTAATATCTTTTTTTCCCCTCCAAATATCTTTATTGAAATTTTAAAAGATTATACAAACAGCTTAAACATTCTGTAACAAAGGTAAACAAGAGTACAAGTCAATGACATCCATTGATTCCATTGGTTTGTATCCAGTGTATGAGTCTTCTTCCAAAACGACATACATTTTTTCACATTGAGCAAACATAAGGTTAAAAATATTGGTTCAGTTTTAGTGTAATTATGTTGTTGTTTTTTTTGGGTACAACCCAAACACAAATAGCCTTGGCTCCAATATTATCACAGAACCAAAGTACATTTCTCTTCTGTGCATTTTGGACATTTGTCAGGTATCTCCCTGTTATACCTGCAAAGGCTCTCTGGTGTTATGTAAACCCGCATTTAATATTTGAACTCTAAGACCTGTGTTAAATGGAGCTGCTATAGGCCAAAGCAAATGTTGCTTGCCAGTCTTGTTCTGATAATTCTAGTGATAGATCTTCCTTCCAAGCCTCAAGTCTATCTTAAGTTATAAAACTCTGATAAAATAGCTCTCCTTCAGTTTATTATATAGCGCCAATTTACAACAGATGTCGTCTCAAGGCACTTTACAAGAAAATCAATTAAAATCAAAGATACATCATAAACAAATCAATTTGAAAAAGTTTCCTATCTAAGGAACCCCAGCAGATTCATGGAGTCATTGACTTGCAGCATTCACTCCTCTGGAATCAGCAGACAAAAACCGATGGCTTGGTTGTCGTTGACTTTACAGCAATCCCTCATACTGAGCATGCATGTAGCGACAGTGGAGACAAAAAAAACCCCTTTAACAGGAAGAAACCTCCAGCAGAACCAGGCTCAGTACAAGCAGCCATCTGCCACGACCGACTGGGGGTTTGAAGACACAGAAAACTTAATTAGATGCAGAGGAAACTGAAAACAAGAGTTTATAACAGCAGTTGTAGAGCGTCAATGGAAGCATCTCAGCTCATGTTCTCATCCAAGGGGCTGTCCTTTTCAAAGAAACCGGGGGGTGGAGAAACTCAGAAGATAAGTGAATCGCCGATATTTGAAAGATGTTTATTCGTTTTGGTGAACTGCTGTGAAGTGAGAGTTATTGAACGTTCGAGGTAGCAATAGATCTTGTAAAAGACCTACTTCCTGTGACGTCACTTCCGTGGCTGCAACTTTCGCCATGGCAAACGCTGCGGCTAACTTTTGTCGTACTGAATTGTTTTATGTTGTGGTTTGTTTTGTAGTGTTGTGTCTTTTGATTAAAGGCGCCGTTACTTTTATTTTGTAGTGGTGTAGCTTTTGTTTAAGGACCTTGCGTTGTGGCTTTTGTTTGTGGTGACACTTCCGGGCCACCGTAGGTTCTATTAGTAGAATAAACAACAACCGTGATGACGAACAACCCTGCCTGCAGCTTCTGTTTATTTGTATTGGTTTGGATATCTTTTTTTCTAGTCATTATTTCTGCTAAAGGATTATTGTACAAAATATTCACCGATTTTCGTATTCAAACTCAAAATTTCCCATGACCTGAAATGGGCATGCCTAGTTGACCCTAACAAACTCTTTTTCAGCATCTAATGCTTGGAAATGTCTCTGAACATCTCAAGTAATAGTCAGAAGTTTATCTTTAAAGGTCTTGTATTAATGTATTGGAAGAACGTCTGGCCCCGCTCTTTTTCCAGATCTCATATAATCTATAGCTTGCAGCAACTCCTCCATAGTAATTTCCAGATTTCACTTTTGCTTATCCTTATCTGAAATTGTTGTTATATTTAAGTTATTTTTAAAACAATGATTTATGTTTTCTGACTTACTACATTTATCTGCTTTATAGAATTTGTCATATTAGTCCTTAAAAACAGTATTGATTTCTTGGAGATCTTGCAAAATTTGCTTATATGATGTAATGGATGTTATTGGTTGTTTTTGTAATTAGCTTTATTTGCCATTAGCCTGTTCATAAAATGTATTTTTCAATCGCAAGAGGCTTTTTGCTGCTCTTGACGCAGAGTGCTCTTAAAATCAATAAATCCTTTTCTAGTTGTGGGTTGTTTTCTTTATTTAATTAAGCTTGACTTGGTTTTATTTTATCCTCCGATTTTATTCTAACTTTTGGAGCTTGTCTTGGTTTAGATCCAGAAAAAACTAATAATATGTTCTCTAAGGAAAGCTAATAATATGTTCTCTAAGGAAAGCTTTAAAAGCTTCCCATATTATACATGCTTTTGTTTGTGTAGCAGGGAACATGGTCTGAAATTACAGTGTTGTCATACGTACAATCTTGGATTCTGAACTGTAATTCTGTGGAAATTAGAAAAATATATATATTCTGAAAGAGTTTTAAATGTACTTGAGTAGCAAGAGCAAGTTTCACTATCCGGCTTTTCTCCCTCCTAACGTCCGTCAGCTTCTATTCTCTCTTCACTCTTTAAATTGCATTCCAGCAGTGATTATCTGACTGATCAACTCCGGTCAATCTATCCATGCTTAGGGTTTAGTGTACAATTAAAGTCTCCCCAAGAACATTTAGTCCTTTAAATGTTGAGAGAGCAAAAACATCTTGTCATAAAATTTACTATCTTCTGCATTAGAGCCTGATATATTTGTTAGAGTGAGATTTTCTAATATGAGGGAACATTGTAGTATTAGATACCTTCCACTTTTGTCTTAAATCATTTAAAGTCGGACTGATTCATCCATAAAAAGTCATAACCCCTCTAGAGTAGGATGTGAACGGTGCCTCTCCACCTCCTCCTCACCTTTAGGTTGTCCTCTTCAAGTAGATGTGTGCGCTGGAGAAACACAAATTTAGAGTCAATTTCTTTTAATCTTTCCATAACCTGTTGCGGTTTTTGTTGGGGTCACAGACCTCTGCAGTTCCGTGAAATAAAATAAAATGTCCCACTTTGTAACAGAGTAACAAAAACATTGGGATGCTTAATATTGCAAGAATGAAACGCACAACAAAACAGATGCTAACACATGCATCCAACATATTACACATAAATGTTCCCCTTGTCCAGTTCCCTTGCCTTCTCTTTGTGTCTCCCGTTTCTGCTAAGTACCGATCCACACCTTGTCAGGATGAATAAAGCCACTTCTAAGCTCAATCTGTAAAAAACCAAAAAACAAACAAAAAAAATCTGTATTTCCAACATCATCCACTAATAAACATTTTGCACTCAACTAGTTCTTTGCTCTGAAGCGTCACTGTTGGAGAGTCAGCAAATCTTTCAAACTTTGGGATTCAAAATGGCTGCTAGAGTTGGTAACCGTACTGGAAATACAGAAGGCAGCAAAAACTATAGATAACTAACCAATTTTTTCTCATCGGCTTCCTATTTTTGTGGTTTTCAAACGTCTATCCTTGACGTTGCCATAATGAAATCCCAACTTCTCTGACTTTGTTACTCATCTTATTTTTGTCTAATTAATCATTTTTTTGTGGCAACAATTTGCAACACATATTGACTTGAGACACTTCACGAAAAATCTTTTAATTACAAACATACATAGCGAACAGGAAGTGTGATTTTCCTTTAATTGTGTTCTTCTTCTTTTTTTTTGCCACTTCTCCACAAAATACTGATTACTGGATGCAAACACAGCTGTTTCCCAGTCTATGGTGTTGTATGCACAGCAATCTAATCAGATTATTTTCTTCCACATGTTTGCTGTAATTCCTACATAGCTGAATAAAATCAGGCACCACAAATTTAAAATACTGTTTTTTATTTTATTTTAGTTTAGATTAGTCCATTAGTTCTCATGTTTTCCCTCCATAATAGGTTAGTCTAATGTAAAATCACAATAAAATTGAGAAAAACGTTTTAAAAAATTACAATTAACGTTAGATGTCGGATGTGAAACTATCTAATAATAAAGATGGCTTCCAATTTGCACCTCTCTTGCAGGTTTGATTAAAAACATGCAGACCAGCTCTAAAAGAAGCCTCAAACTGAAAGTGTGCAGCTTTCGCTGTGCAGCCTGTTTGTTTCAATCAGCACTGCCTTGCTCCGGTGCTGAGAATGCATAAGCAAACAAACAAACGAAACAAAAAGACTGTGTCTGGAGCCTTCCCCACATGGAGTGCGGCCCAAATGTCCATTCACATTCAATTAAAAGCTGCCAGCTTCCACCGACGAACGCACCTTTGTACAGTGATGCTACTGAGGCCAAGCCTGGAGGTGTCGCGCCTGGCCACAAAACAAGCTCGTGTTGACCCCGTCCACTGCTGCAGACTAATAGGTGTTTATCCGCGGGACCCAGAAATAGCCCTGGTATGTGAAACCTAATGCCGCAGGTATAAACGCTGATTATTTTGTTTCGTGGGTGCACTCTGAGTGAACACTAACATCTGCAGCTCACCTTGGGGAGATGGAGGTAGAGAAAGGTGTGAGTCAGGAGGATGCGTAGAGGCCTGTTTGCTAACCTCATATGTCATTTTCTGAAACCAAGGATGGAAGAGGTGCAGGAGAAAAAGGCTTGCTGCCTTATAAATACGAGCCCGGTGAGCATTTTTGTTTGGTTGTCATTCACGAGGGCCTAATGTGACGTGAGGAATTGTAAATTATTTGCTCAGAGTCACTGGAACACTGACTGTTCATGGTTTAGTATACTTAGATTCATCGATTTGAAAACGTAACGCACGTCGAAATTAATAGCGGGAAATGTGCATGTTCTCACAGCTTTTCAACAATGTTTTAAAAGAAGATGCAGGTTGGGAAGCCGAAGTAGGTAGGCCCAATGGTACTTGACCCATTTTTTTTTTTTTGACCCTGACTGGCAAATGCACCCATCAAGAATCAAGAATCAAGAATCAGTTTATTTATATAGCGCCAATTTACAACAGGTGTCGTCTCAAGGCATTTTACAAAAAATCAATTAAAATCAAAGATACATTCTAACAAATCAATTTGAAAAAGTTTCCAATCTAAGGAACCCCAGCAGATTGCATCGAGTCATTGACTTGCAGCATTCACTCCTCTGGAATCAGCAGGCAGAAACAATGGCTTGTGTTGTCGTTGACTTTACAGCAATCCCTCATACTGAGCATGCATGTAGCGAC
>JAVLVB010001287.1:1070094-1092543 GCA_032876305.1 Orestias chungarensis
GGGATTTATAGATAAATACAGTTGTGTATCATCAGCATAACAGTGGAAATTAACACCATGCTGTCTGATGATTTTACCAATAGGGAGCATGTATATAGTAAATAGAATTGGGCCAAGTACAGAACCCTGTGGTACTCCACAAGTAACCTTACAATGCGGAGAGGATTTGTCATTTAAATGAACAAACTGGGATCTATCGAGATCAGCTGAGATCCGGAAGATTTTTGCATGTAAGCTTCAGTGGTAGAGCAAGGATTGCTTCCACTGTGGGCCTTAACCTGTGCAAATACCAGAGGTATATACTTAGGTTTTAAAAAACACATTGTTTTTTGTCTGTTGTAATTATAAATGGGTAGGTAATACGTGCTTTATAAAAACTACTTACAATAGCACAATAATTAGCAACCACGTAATGTTTTATTAGAGGGTAAAACAAGTACTTGACTTAAATTGTTTTTGACATCGCTTTTCACTGAACAGCTAAAAATATCCTCTCAGCATGGATTCCTCTGAGTCAAACCAAGGAAGTCATTTTTATACTTACCCTCTCACCAGGCATAGTATGAGTCAGAAATACAGTTTCGTGTCTGGATTTATTCTCATTTGTTACTTGCGATGCCTAGCAGCTACGTTTGGATCTAAAATTGAGCAATAAAACCAAGAAATACATGATTTTACAAACCTTGATAGATCAAAGAAACAGGTGAAATAAAGATGAAGTAAAGTTATAGACACAGACGGATGGTCTGATTTTGTGACAAACTCGCTGTCAGAGCAACTTTTCTACATTTGCACGCTGACCCAGCAGAACCCCTGGAGTCCCTTCAGTGACTTCATTGTGCTGCTTCTTGCCGGATGGAAATGTTTACGAAATTGCAGTGCATACATCCTTACATGGAAATGTTCACTTCACAGGTACCAAATGGAAACGCATGTGTATATACCCGAGCGTTTGTTCGCTGCCAAGGAACAAATGCAAAACGGGAAACTTCTTTCAGGCTTTTTTTTTCTCCTGCTGATCTGAATCACAGTTTGTTATCTCTTATGAAACCACGTTTGCCCCAATAAAACCATATACAGACCTGAAAGAAACAGCTCCCTTAATAAGTTTAGTAACTGCAGATGTTCGCAGACTTATAGCTCCGACACTGCCGTTTAAAACATGGTCAGTTGTAGATTTGATGAATTCTCTCAATAACAATGGCAATTTTAGCGAATATGAATTTAAATTTACATATTCAGTCCAGGCAGTAAAAAAATGACTAATTGTTTTATGCAGCTTATAATGACATCCCTAAGAATGAATAATTGATCAGTGACTTAGTTTGCTTGGATTTGAATAGAATAGAATAGAATAGAATAAGGCACGACATGATTTCAAATAGATTTTTACACAAAAGCATATTCTCCCTAGCCACTCTTCGGCATGGGAAATACCAGAAAAAGAAGTGGAAGTATTATGGATGACTTGTGATAATGTTGTTCCTTTTGTAGTAAATTCACAAATTAGGTGTGATTTTAAAAGTTTTGTATGGGACTTCCCACTGCTGCAATGAAAACAAAAGATGATTTGTAAAATTGTTTGTCTTAAACTGAAACTAATGTAGTTCAATATCGAGGCCATATTACATGATGAATGATCAGCAACAAACCATATCTAAAAAGGACAAAATGCCTATAGAGAATTAAATTGAATCCTGTGAGATGCATCTGTTTTCTTTTGACTTTCGTGAATAACGTCACAGTTTTTTGCATAGAAGCATAAAAAATGTTTAAGAATAAACACAACGGCATTCTAAATATATAGTCATATTTCTCATTGAAACTTTATTAGACATCATTTCTATAAATAGTTATGGTCTTTTTAAAAACAAGCTAGAAGTACCTGCGTTTAACTTTAAATACTAATATATATTTAAAAAAATCTACTGTGGAAAATAAATACATTTATTCTTACTTTGAAATTGACTGAATCACTTTAATGAATAAAAAGACTTTTGTTACATCTGGGCCACCGTACAGGCTGCAGCATTTCCGCGTCACGTGACCGGTGGGGGGAAAATGTCAACATCACTGAGCTGTGCTCTTTAAAGCGACTATTAAACAATAATGGGAGAGTTGCTGTTCTCCTTGTTTACTTGAAATATTATGAGCTAATATTTGGAGCCGGATGTTAGCTGCTGGCGTTTCCTGTGCGTCAGGTAAGTTTGTCTTCCGGGACAAACCGACAAGCTAATGTAGCGTTAGCCGCTGAAGAAGTGGGGCTTTTATAACAGAAACAAATAAAGGGATACATATAAAGCTTTGTTGGCATCTCGTTTTGAAGGTCTATGAAGTCGATGAGGAGCTGAAACCCGAACAGATTTATTCTCTGTCTGGGAGTTGTAGTCTGGGAGTTGTAGTCCTGATTTTGAAGGCCCTCTCACCTTGTTGCAGGATGTCTGTGGCTCAGCCGGGCCAGTCCTCCCTGGTGCACAGCTTGGCCACACTGCTTCGCAATAATGGTACGTTCCAGCATGCATTTGTTTGAGATGACTGTCAAAAGTGATCTCCTATAAAACTAGCAGGACAAAGTGTTATTAGTGGCAATCAGTCCAAAAATCCCTACAAAAACAACCTAACTCCTGTCTTCTGTCTGTAGGCGACGTCGTCCTGGATGGCAGCAGCACGCTGACTCTTCCAGCTGCCACCATGCAGCAGCTCACCCGACTCTTTGAGCTCTACCTGTTGTCCAGGAGCCAGCAGCACGGCTTCCTCGCGCTTCCTTCCCACCCAGCCGACACGTCCTCGCTGTTGCAGCTGCAGTTCCTGTTCGACGTGCTGCAGAAGACGCTCTCTCTCAAGGTGAGGCGTCAAAGCTGGAGTTGGGATTAACGGAGGGATACATCTCAGGGGTTTGTTTTCATTTTTTATTTTTCCACCCAGCAAGTTAGAAACAAAAAGGCACAAAGCCTTCAAATACGACATATTTGAGGTACGTATGCATTATTTAGCCAGGAGGACACTGTCTCATTTCAGTTAAACCTTACACTGGAATCACAATCAGGAACTGCAGATGAAATAGAGCATCCAATATTGCCATTGCAAGATTGTCTAATATTATGCAAACGTAACTGAAAGCAGCCGATTCAAAAGTAAAAAAAGGCTAAACTCCGACCCCAAATTCCAGTTAAAAAAAGAGTCGTAATTGTAGCAGAGCAGCAAGAGAATAGTTCAAATGAGTTAAACCATCTCTTCCTTCCATCACACTGATTAAGGATCATATCCCCTAATACAGCATCTCTATAACAATACAGAACAGACACAGACAGAAGTACGTTGGATTTACGGTTCCTGATTTCATGCTACTGTAGATTATCATCCCCACCATGTCAGTAAGCAACAATCTTCAAGACCTTTTCAGATTGATAGCTGAGTGTCACTGAAGTGCCCTCCTTCTCACACCATCAAATTTCACAATTAGTCTCTAAAGATACTCGGGTGATGTGAACTATGACATTTTCTTTTTTATTAAACTGTTTTTTGAGTCGAAAATCCGTCTTTTCAACTGTGAGCGGAGGAGTAAAATCAAATAAAAGATCTCTACATCTGTCTGTTTAAGACCGGCTGTGAAGAGGAGCATCTCGGCCGTCCAGTAGAATCAGCCGATTTTATTTACATGCCGGTTGGTCCTACCATCACAAACGTAAACACTAAATTCGCCTTGGACTCTGCGTAGACCGACGAGACTGAGACTGCGCTTTTTATACTGTAGATTTGGTGTGACTAAACAAAAGCTCCCCGTGCTCTACGTCAAGTTGGATGGAGGTTCTGGTATGCTGTGGGATGGCTATATGTAATGCGCTATGTATGGATAACTTTAATTGGAGGTTGCAATATATATTTTTTTAGGATTGTATGGTTAAAACAAGTTTCCAAACCATTATTGGTTGCTATCCATTTAAGGCTACACTGCCCCCTTTGTTCAAAATAAGGTACGACATGATTTCGAGCATTCACTGTTTTTAAGGTGTGATGACAGAGGGCTGTTCCACTTTCATCTGCGAGAAAAAGTTCCATCTAATGAGTTGCCCTGTGTATTTTTGAGTCAACGTACGACACTTGGATTTAAATAACGTTCAAATTTGGTCCAGTTAGTCATCTTACATTTCTGTTATTGCAGCTCATCCATCCACCAGGAGTGAGACTGGAGTCGGTGGTGAAAATCTTCCCGTTCAAGTCTGTCAAGTGTTTAGAGGTAAAATCTTTTTGGTTTTTTTCTTTACAGTTGCATGTTAGTTTCAGGCTCATATACATTTTAGTGTTTTTATCATTAGCCCCAAAACTACTAAGATCAGTGCCACTAAAATCATTTATGGAAAATCACCTATACGCACATTTTAAATTATTGGCTAAAGAGAATGAAAGACAAAGCAGCCAAGGATGCTGTAATACCTAGCCACAATCTTAGCTCACTCACTATTTATTTGCTTTGCTTGTGATTGGCTGTACCTGAAGGAGGGGGAACAATGAAGAGTGTAGATGTTAGCCTGCTTGGTTGCGTGCGTCAGTACAAGTTATTAAAATAGGCTATTTTAAAATAAAGCGGTTTTATTTTAGCCAGTTGTGGTCGGCTGCGGTCCCGGGCCTTGAATGCATTTGGGATCACACATGTCATCATGGCGATGTGTACCAAAAGCACCCCGATCCACGTCTTCCTTTTGTTGTAGATCTCCGTCCTATAGGGATGTTTCAGAGCTGAATATCTCCGCCAGGACAAAGACATGCAAAACAAGTGTATTCCACCGTTTAAACAAGACATTTCAAACTTCTCTCTCTCTCCATATAGAATATGTCAGAGATGTATTTAGGCCTTTTATGGAAACTTTGGGTCTTACCCCGTACATGTGCTGGTAAGCCACTCAGTGAGGAGGAAGCTGCTTCACCCCAAAGCAAACAAGCACAGCCAGACTTCAGTTCGCAAACGCAATCATTGAGAAGCCACTAAATGTTTGGATACACACAGCAGACATTGGAAGGGTTTGTTCAAAATCCCCATTTTACGAATTCGAGGTAAAAGGAAGAAGGAAAGTACAGGGATGGCGGCATCATGTTGTTTGAGCGTTTGCTACGGTAGTGAATGATGTGCTTAATAATATAAAAGGCATCAAGAAGAAACCGTGGTGGGTATGCAGGTTAGCAGAAGCTAATCATAATCAGGAAGTGCTGAAGTGCAAACTAGACACAACGTTCGTTACATCGTGATATATTGCCCCCAACAGGGCCAAAGTTGTTCCTGCAAACGTATTTTCCCCAGGTGAACATCTGGAAGTGACGCTTAGACCAGGTGTTTCCGATTATTCTTAACTGGCAGCGGTTGGCCTGCAGCGCATCAGTAGACTTTCAAGGGTTTACTGTAAAACTGCTATCAATAAACAGTAACAACAAGCGTCTTTTGCTGCTTTGCAGCTCGGGTGGTTGTAAGTTAAATGTAAGTGGAGAACATGAGGAGAGGAAAGGGAACTGCAGACGCTAACTGTCTTGTAGACGGAGTCCGTCGGTTCTTGTAATGTCTTTATTTTGTTCCTTGGCAGCTGAAGAGAATCCCACCACATCTCCTGGAGGGGCTGCGAGGAGTTTATTCCCAGCTGGAGGTTTTTACGTGCTCTAAGAGCCTCAGCTCCCTGGAGGTACTGGGCTTGGGAATCGGGAGAGTCCCGCGAGTGACTCTGTAGCAAAGGTGTGGTTTTCTCTTTTGTTGTAGGAGCTGCTCTCCCTGTGCGGAGGGGACCTGAGCTCTGCTCTGCCTTGGTTGGAGCTGCACACCCTGAACTTCAGCTACAACTCCATCGTCTGCCTCGACCAGTCGCTGGTGAGCGCGACCCACCCACCGAATCTGTCCCACCGACAGCTTCCTTCCAACCGTTCCCACTTTCTCTCTCGCAGAGTTTATTAAACGTCCTGAAATCTTTGGATCTGAGCCACAACAAGATTCAAGGGTGTGAGGAATTTTTAAAGGTACGATCTTTTTTATTTCCTTTTTTTTCTGCATATCTCTGCCAGTTGGTAGCTGGTATCTTGTTTTGTCGTTTTGTTTTCTAGCCCCTGAGTGAGTTGGAACACTTGAATTTGGGATTCAACTGCCTGCAGAGGGCGCCGACGCTCGGCGTCGCGGCCAGGGCCAAGCTGCACACGCTGGTCCTCAGGAACAACGAACTGGAATCCATTAACGGTAAAGAGAGCTGGCATTTCTCATTTAGCCTCTGAATAGCTCTGGGCTCCGGTGGGACTGAGAGGCTGACTGATGAAGTCACACGCTTGGCTGGAGGAGGTGATGTCATCACATTTTCCACGCAGGTGTGGAGCAGTTGTCGTCGCTCCAGCATTTAGAGCTGGCCTACAACCTGCTGCTGGAGCACTCCCAGCTCGCTCCCCTGTCCCTGCTGCACCAACTCGCCAACGTAAGCGCCCACATTCGGCTGGTTCCTGAACGGGATTCTGCTCCTCGCCTTCTCTCGCTGCATGTCCGATCAGCTCAGCAGGAAATGTGACGTGTCGTTTCAGCTGAACCTGGAAGGAAACCCGCTGTACTTCCAGAAGAGCCACCGCACCTTCACCGTTCCTCATCTGTCCCCCAAAGCCGCCAACCTCCGAGTGAGAAGCTGCTCCGGTTTCATCTTAATGTTTCTTTTTTTTTCCTTTTCTGTATCATCAGTCATTCTTTTCTGTTTGTTTCTAGCTGAGGCTTGATGGAACGCCGCTGTCCTCCTCCGAGTTGTCAGTAAGTTGGTCTTCATGTGGGATGATGATGTCATTCTTATTTCATTCGTATCTCAATTTATCGAAGCCGAAAACACGACCAGAGACGTCTGAACACACAGGAGAGGTAAAGATTTAGAAGCTTGGAGACGATCAGGCTGCTTTCAGGCAGAGAGAGCATTAATCATAGACATCCATCTGTTCATTGTTCACCCATCCACCCAAACATCAAACCATCCATTCATCCATCCATTCACGTAGTTGGTCATGATTCACACATCCTTCTGTCTAAACAATTGTCCAGCCATCCACCCAAACATCAGTTCACCCAGCTATCTGTCCATTCGTTCATTCATCTTTTCACCTTGGTCCTTGGTGGACATCCATCCATCCATGGTCATCCAAGTTTTTGTTTAGCTATTCATCCAAACATTAAGTCCATCAGGCCATCCAATAATTATACACCCATCCATCCATTCATTATGGAAGAATTGAACTCCATATACAGTAATGATCCACTAGAGGAATAAATGGATGAAGGGATGGTTTGACGGAAGGATTCGCTTGGTTTAGTAGTGAAATCTAAGTAAAGGAAATAGTTGTTTCCCAGAGAGCAGCGGAATAAAAGTCCTAAAAAACGAAACAGATTCCATATGGCGAGTTGAACAGATAACAGCCGGAGCCGTGGAGGTCTTAGAGTTGCGTGAATTGAAAGTTTGCAGGAAATCCTCATGTTTAGGTCAGTTCAAGTCGCCCCTTTGGTTAATGTTGGGTCCATTTTTCTCTGATCTGTTAAAGAATCTCAAATGAACATTTCATGCTACGAAAGTGATACAAATATGTATGACTGAAGCTGATGTCTGGTCGAGACTTGTGCGGGTCAATGCTGACGATTTCAACATCGATATTGTACGTAGGTTCTTCCGAAAGCGGGCCGGTTGATCGTCCAGGCGCAGGCGTCCGCTCCTCCGGTCAGCCATCAAGCAGAACGCAGCCACCAGGATCCTTCTAGCGGAGCGGGGGAGCTGAGCGACACGGACGCTGGGATGTCGCGGTTCAGGAAGAAGAAATCCAGAGTGAGAACAAACCTGGTAGCTGATTCTCTGGAGTGTCCTCCAAAGAAGGAACCTTATGATAGTTTTTCCGTGGCGTTTTCAGAGTAAAGTAAAAGTACGGAGACCCAGCATATCGGAACCAAGCGACACGGATCATGAGCCCAGAGCCTTTTCCTCCGTGCAGGGTTGGTTACTGTAGCGTCACGTCTGCGGATGCTTTACTCTTGCAGCTGGAGAGATAACTGAAGCATTTGTGTCTCACCACCAGACATTGTTCTTCCCCACCAACGGGAGATCGAGCGCATGTCCAGCTTCAGAGATCAGCTGGGGGAAGAGTGGCTGAGATACCAGCACCATCTGGATGGAAGTGCACCAACTACCGTCGCCGCGACCCCGCCCGCCTCTCAGGCCCTAACCAATGGCGTCGGCGATCGCGTGCACCAGCCGCCGTCGTCGGCCGCGGCCGAAGTCCCGTACATGCTCCCGCCATCGCTGCTCTCCTCGGAGCCATACGAGCCGGAGACAGAGTCGACTCTACGGTGGCAGAGCCAGAGCATGCAGCAAAGCGAGTCCACCCTGGAACCCGCCGTGGTGGACGGTCTCGCCGAGACGCGGGAGGCGTTCAACTCGCAACAGTCCAGCCCCGGCTCCCAGAGGTCGCCCAGGGCATCGAGCGGCGGCACAAACCAGGAAGAAGAAGACGGACTGGGAGGTAGGCGGGGAAAGGGAAGGATACTAAAAGTTGAATGGACTTTCCATCCAGGCATGTTTCTACCATGTAACAGACTGATGCTGCGTTCACAAATTTGAGCTAATCTGGGAACTTTTGCGGTTCTAAGTTGTCAAAATGTGAAAGTTTTGAAGCACACATGCCTCATTACACCATCTCTATAGTTGACCTGTGTCACCCCCTGCTGGTCGGCGTGCTGCCTGACAATGAGGAAGCTGACGGCGAAGGTCAGGAGAAGAAGAGGACTGAGGTGTTTTTGCGCGTGAAACCAGGATTTCTGCTGGAGGTGGACACCCAGCGGGGCATGGAGACGTCCCGGCTGGACCTGGCCAGCCTGGCGGAGGTCCAGACCAAGGAGGCGGTCTGGACCCGAGCGGTAAGATCCTTCCTTCCTTCCTTCCTTCCTTCCTGTCTTTCTTTCTTTCTTTGCGGTTCTGTTGTCCCTGTTTAAACTTGTTCTCTATAAATATCTATAAAACTTTTGTGTTGAAGCTTAGATGAGTTTCGATATTCCCATAAAAATATGTTACAACCTCACAGAAACAAATCTCGTAGCTTTTCCAGATCGGTGGCCAGCAACACTGGCCCATATAACTTCATTACTGTTGTTAGTCCAACTTATCTTAGCCCACACACACACACACACACACACACACACACACACACACACACACACACACACACACACACACACACACACACACACACACACACACACACACACACACACACACACACACACACACACACACACACACACACACACACACACGTCTGTTTTACAATTTATATTCACTTTACAAGAAAATTCATTTCAATCCAATCATACACACATTCTAGTTCATCCTAGGTATTTATAATTATCCAAGCCAGTTCATTACTAAGATTAGCTTGAAAGGGTTTTTTAAGGTCAACAGCTCATGTGTTTGCTTCTTCTTTCTCAGGATGCTGACGAGCGCTTTCCCGCCGTGGAGCTCCATTTCAACTATATCGTCAAGTCAAAACAGAGGAGGAGCTACGTCCTCCTTGACGATGACCCCCAGCAGGCAGCCCAGGTGAACTGACATCATTCCACAAGCTTACACACACTTGCACAATCTTTATGATGTGCAGGCTGCCTCTGGTGTAACAGTCCATCCAGACACTGGCAGGAGTAACGACCAATCCCCACTGAGCTCTTGGCTTAGTCTGCTTGTGCTTCCAGGTACCCACTGGACTCATGTTCAATACGAGCCTCCAGCAGAACATCATGTACTGCTTGGCCCGCATGATGACTCCTGTTGTTTATGATCACATAACAGAACAAATGAGTCGTGTAAAAACCGAAAAATATTGTTGGACCCCCACCATCAAACATGTTTCCTTGCAGGTTTTGACAGATGTCTTGTGCTGCGCGGTGGAGGAAAACCGCCGGCGGGACTCCGAACCCGACTGTTCTCGTCTGCAGTGCCTTCGCTGCAGGTCGGAGTTCAGCAGTCACCTGGGAACGAAGGAGGCAGAGGATGCTGGGGGAGGAAGGCTGAGGGGTAGAGGGAGGGTAATGCTGCCTGTTGGCGAGGAAGGACGGGACGGGGAGGAGCAAACAGAGGCAGATTGGGATGACGACAACGACATCACAGGTGAGGTTTAAAGAGGTTTGTTCCAATCAACGATGTTGCTGTTTTATACATAAGTGCAACATTTATTATAAACTAAGAAAAAAAAAGAAAAGTGAGACGTTTTCTGGCTGTTTTATACTGGTCCAAAGCAGTGCAGTGAAGAGACTGCAGGAGGCGCTATAGGTATGTCTGGCCTCATGGTGAGTCCATGCAAAGCTGTGCAGAGATGCAAGGGTTAACGTGCTCATGCAGCGTTCCACTGTGGCCTGCAGGGGGCAGTGGCCGTCTCCTCGGGCCGCCGTCTCCAAACCTGCCGCAGCGCAGCGGAGGCTCACTTGAACTTCGCTGGCATGTGTAAATGCAGAGTCGCTATGGCAATCAACATAATAGGTTTTTCCTACGCAGCGTTATAAATGAGACCACTGGACTTTGACTAGGCCAGTCCTCTGATGATTTGCTAGCATTTTTTGGTTTCGCTTTACTTGTCATAAAAGATCATCTCCTGTTGAAACTTTAGGCTCTTCCGAGGCTTCTTTTAGCCTCTTTCGTGCTCACTTCGGCGTGGACTTGCTTGTTTTGAACACTGTAAGGCTTCTTTTTGAAATCTGTTACAAAACAGGCCGTTTTGAAGAGGGGGCTGTATCTCTTTCACATGCACTTTGTATCCCTTTTGGCCCAGGAACACCATAAAGTTAACGTTGAGATCTAAATGTAAAATTGACTTTTTGTTCCTTTCGGCTTACTGTCTTTTGTGTAAATCCCTGACAGGAGGCTTTGTGGTTCTTACTACAGATAACTCTGGAGGCAAGGACACGCACACGGCAAGTAGCGTCAGAGCCCCTATCAGCCTCCCATTACTGATTAGCCTCAGGCTACATAGTTACACTAAACAAAACCCTCGTTTCATGCTCCTGCCTGAAGCATCCCAGGCCTTATCTCTTGTCTCATATTCTCAAGCTGCTCCTTGCATCTGAATTCCCACCTCTGTAATCGGCTTCAGACTGATAACACCTCTCCAGCTGCAGCAGCTGGCCTGCTTGCCTGCATGCGATCCGGGCTGAGACGCACAGACCGCGTGCAGGGCGTGTTCAACACATGTTTGGGGAATTTCTTTCTTACCTTCTTCCTTTGTTGGTGTGTTTAACCTTCCTACCCCTGGACAAAGCGGCCCCCACATGCCTTCTTGATTCACACCCATTTGTTCGTAAACCTGCAGGAAAGAGAGATCCTGCCGGTGGAAAACACGTTTATTGTGAAACAAAGACGATTAGAGCCAAAACAGCTTTAGTTGACCCTCAAAAACCAGAGAATATGCATATCTGATGAAAGCAGCAGCTCTGTTCAGTGCATTTGTTAATCAAAACGGCGAGTAAAGACGAGATGTACTGACCAGGAAAAGGAAAAAAAATAAAATAAATCGACAAATGAGACGATTAAACTCCAGAAGTAGGGAAGGAGTATACAGCTAACAGTAATAACGGCACTAACAGTTACTTTATGGCGTAAAGAGACACAACTAATCAAAGAAACAGTGGGTCAAGAGTGCTTTCAGCTAATAGGAAGAATGGATTTCACAATGACTTCACCTTGGGTTGAAACTGAACACAAAGGAAGTGGGTTACGGCTCCTTTCTACGGAAAGATGATAGCAAGAGCAGCGCTGTGAGTTCCTCCACCCTGGGGAGAACCGCAAGCATCGACACAGAAGCAATGAGCAATGATTACCTTCCACAGAAAGTACACAGCGTTAATAGCTCTGTTGAAGGCTAGATTAGTGCGCTCTACAGTTTTTAAGGAACACTGCGCTTTATTTTTTCCTTCCTGTTTTTTGTTTTGTTTCCTGGTCTAAAGGAGAATGGAAGTAACCCCTAAGATGAATTATGTTTCCATAATGTAGCCTAAACTATTAGTTTTGTTGCCGCTTGCGTTTCCGTTTTCTCAGGGAGAGCGTGCGTTTGTCCACAATGCGGCAGCGACCATGTGGTTCAGGTGGCTGAGCAGGCGGCTCCGTGCAGCAGCACTCCTATCGGTGGATCGCCGGAGGCGGATCCTCCTGATTTCACTCAGAGCGCTCTTTGTGCAGACCAGGTCCTTCCCAGCAGATCTAATCGTTTATGGTTCGTCTGCCCCAATCAGGTGTAATCCAGCTCTAATCTCTTTGCGTTTTCTACAGCTTGATGGTTCAGCTGAACGCATCAGCAACTGTCTCACGCTGGAGACCGCCGTCACATCAGTGGAGCAGAGTTTTGTCACAGCCCAGGGAACGTCCTTCTTCATTGGTGACGCTCCGGATGACACCAGCAGCCTCTCCTACAACACTGAGTACCAAAGTAAAGAGGACCTAGCAGGAAGCTACCACTACTCCCCCACAGCAGCTACAGAGGCCTCCATCCCTAAGGGTTAGCTCCACATTAAATCACTGCAGCTTCAGTTAGTCTAGCTTTATCATCAATTTATGGTCCTTTTTTTTTCTATTTTATATCAAATCTATCGTTGCATCCTTTGAAACAAAAAATTCCGTCTGCAATTACAGCCCGTCTTATACAAACTGAATAAAACCAAAGCTATGAAGCGGTGCCTCCTATCAAGCCTTAATGAAGTGCAATCAGGCATCGGACCTATAAAAACCACATGGTAAATTAGCAACAAGACAGATTGGAGTCATCGCTGAAAGTGATGGGGGGAGAGATGAAAGCCTTAATGATAGCTTTCTTTACCTTTTATTTTTGTTGCTGTTTTTAATTTGTAGTGCCGTAGTTGAAGAGTCTGCACCGTATAATCTGTGAAACCACAGAGTCACACCGGAGACGACTCATTCTGCGGCCCTGTACTGAGCAGAACGGCCTGATTTCTTCTCTTTTTTTAAGCCCCTTTATCTCTAAAGACAAGATCTTTACAGAAACGTTTTTTGTCCAGGTTCAAAGACCGCTTACATCTGATCTGTTCGTTACCTTGGATACAAAGCCTCCTGGCTTATTTTGACCTCTGTGGGTCCCTGCCCTGTCATTGCCGATCAGCTGGAATCATTCATCACCGCGCAGTTAACTTCTGTTACGGATTTATTGCTCTTAAATGCCTCTCCAGTCGGCGGCTGTTTGCTAATGCTGTGGTCTGCTGCAGTAAAATCTGGCTACGGGTTCACTTTAAAAAAAAAACATGAAATATGTAAGCGGTCACACTCTGCAGCCAGAAATCTATGCCTCAGCTATTAATAGGGGATATCATTTAAGGAATTGAATGAAAGGAGGCAAAAATCTGCTCATTCATTAGTGTCTCAGCTTATGTTTGGCTAAAAGTACAGGCTGAGCAGCGGTTTTAGATGAAAAATCCAAGACACTTTTGTGCTTTTACTAGAAACTAATGATATTAAATGATGTTATTCATTTTGGCAAGAAACGACTATAAATCAGCTGGGTGGGCGGAAATTGACGTTGTGGGTGTTGTAGTTTAGAAATTAGGCTAATAAACTAACATTCTGACCAGCATTCTCTTAAGAATCTCTCACAAGTTTTAGGAGTGTGCCTCCGGTAGAAACCTGTTGACAGCAGGAATGATCAAGGTTGGATAATTTTTTATTTAATTTTTTTGTCATCTCTAAGGGAACGTTCGCACAAAAGGTTTTGATGCTCAATTCTGATTTTGAGCTAAAGATACATTTCGTTTTTTTTCTTGGTTCATACTACTAATTAAATGGGGCCACCATCAGGCATCGGGTTGACCCCGAAGCGACCCGCAAATGAAGAAGAAGAAGAAGAATATAGCTCAATGTTTATGAAGTAATAATGGATTCCGCGGTCTAGATAGATTCTATAGTTGAAAATGGGAGCCGACACTATTTTCAAGAGAACATAACAAGATGAAGGAATCTATGAAGGAAAGAAAAAACTCGACACAGCGCGCTTCAGACATTAAGTCCAGATTTACAACGTCTGACCTCTGTTGGGGAATTATCACCCACATCTCATATCAATGACATAAATGTTGTATTAAATGCAACATGAGGCACTTAAAAAGTATCTAATATAAATAGCATTTAGAACCACAAATGGAAGTGGTTCAAATCAGATTATTTAAAAAGGTCTGGGGGGGGGGGGGTCTTTTATTATAAAGGAGTATAAGGTAACTTTATGAAAGCCTGTAGTTTAAGTAAGTGATAAACTTTTTATTAACTGATTTAGAGCAGTGTGTCGTCAGCATATAGTGGAAGGCAAAACTCACTGGGCCTAATCCGGCTCCCTGTGGCTCTCCATCCCTCTGTTGTTTAACCTTTTATGAGAAGAAATAATCCAATATGTGTTTGTTGGAAATAAACAAGGTTAATTGTTAGTTGCAATTAACCATTTTAATGCCAGGTCTCCTCTGCCGTGTTTCTAGATGACTTGGATATACTGTCCGAAGACTACGAGTCCGTGGACCATCGGCTGAAGCTTTTCCTGGACGTGGAGGTCTTTGAAGAGGAAGAGGAGCTTCATTCTTTCCTCAAGGTTTGCAGGAAGATCACATATGGGAGGATGTGCCTGGGAAAAGATGTTCCTGAGAAAAACGAAGAGTCGCAAGACATTGTTTGAAGGGGTTTTAAAAGCCATGCCACAGAAACCAAATTACTTCCAGAGACTTGAGGCAGAAAACATGGCAGTTCCAACTTTGAAAAGTCCCATTAATTATCTCTCGCATGGTTCGAACGTTGACATTATAAAGCATGGTGCCAATTTTCTAAGCTTCAGCTGTGGTTTTGTCTGCCAGTCGGGCCGTCTCTTTAAAGCGACGAGGAACAAATCAGCGGAGGAGCGCGTTTGTCTGTGAGGCGCCTGAACAAAGAGCAGATCGCAAATCTGGCCTCTGACTGCGACCGCTTAGTTGTTTGGAGGGGGGGGGGGGACAAAAACGGATGGAAAAAGTGGTGTCATCTGAAAATACAGATGTTGATAGTTTAGTGTTGAAATTATGGCTCAATGAGCCTTATGATGCTATCAGCAAAAAACACTACTCACCGAAGAAAACAGCTGTCATTTATTGCCCATTTATTTTATATATCCAATAACATCATGTTCCTCTTTAATTTCTTTGGATCCACAGATGTCTGCTGTAAAATATGGGGAATTGAGGGAGGTTCCCTCACTGTTGGTTGTTTCCAACAGGCGTTTATACTTTCTGGAAATGACGTCAGGCGCCCAGTAAGTAAAGCAACGTTTCTGCTTCGTTCTTCTCTAACAATAAAAAACCCCAAAAACGATTAGAGCGATATTGACAACTAGCTGGGAATTTTCATCCTCGTTTTGCTGTTTTTATGGCATTTTCAAATGGACATGTGTTGGAATTGTATGTTTAAAAATGGCTCTGACTGGTGTTAAAATGAAACCAATCAAAATTCTCCACCAGTAACGACCTGAAAGAGAAAGATGTTTTATCTTTTATTGAACCCACCACACACACGCACGCAGAAGCACGGTGATGGAATCATCATGCTGCGGGGATTGTCGTCAGAAAACGGGGAAAGTTGTTCAGAACTGAAGGAAGAAGCTCAATCAAATCCAAATCAAAACAAAAGTACTTTATTTACCCCAAAGAGAGGAAAAGCAAAGAGTTAAGCAAAGAATTAGGCGTGTATGCGTCACAGGTCATCGGCGATTTACGTTAGCAACAGTGGAAGTTGAGCAATGGTAGCCGACCGTGTCCTCACACGATCGGAAAAAGACGAAGGAAGCTTAGAAAAAAAGAAAACTAAACTTACCACGTCTGACTCCTTTAATTGTGACACGTTCGTCAATGATGTAAAAGTCGAATAAGATATGTGTCTGATTTATCACAGCATAATGGGAAAAACTGGATTTTCTTAGGCGGGCAAAAAGATTAAAGCCATCAGTCGTAAAAAAAATCGGGGTTGGGTTGCATTTTCCTGCGGTTTACTTGAGTAACTATTAAAGGAGGCAATCTTGCCACCCTCTATGAAGGCTGAGTAGGACGTTATTGCTTACATCTTGAAAACACACTGATCTCAATCTTTTCTGTCTTTGGGCTTTTCTTCAGCATCATAACAATATTAACAGAATCCTTGGCATTTTAACACCTGATCTGAAGGGTTTTCCAGGTTTCTCCAAGCATCTGAGTTAACCTTCCACGTTCTCAGTGTCACGGTTGCCTCTTTAAGTGTGTTACATAATCTAACGCGTGGTCTTGTTTCCTCCCAGCGGAGGCCCGCTTGCCGAATGGCTGCAGAAGAAGGACAGCTACCTAATCATGGAGCTCAGCTACCTGGAGGTGGGACTCGGCTCCCAGAGCATCCACATGGAGTTTGGAGATGGGGGCGTGGCCTATTCCCTCCTGGTCAGGGACAGCATGCGCTGCAAGCGCTTCTTCAGCCTCCTAACAGGTAATACCAGGCATCAAGCACGAGACAGTGGGGGCGTCGTTTTAGTAGGAATACGGCTGTCAGGTGTGGGATTGCCCCTTTACAGACTACGCTACACCACATGTGTTTAAGATGCAGACTACTGCCCCCTGTCCCCCCCACCCCTCTACAGCAGTGGGTTCAGACAGACTGAGCACATCCTGCGCGTCTGTAAGGGAGCACTGGAGGTTGTAGAGGGAGGAAAAACTTTTATTAAAAGGAAAGGTGGGGGGGTGGACTGGGAATGTCTGCGGGAATATGGAAAATTAATTTGGGGGTTGGAAACGACACAGGAAATTACTCCTGGAATGCACGGAAAAGTAATCTGGTGTTTATATTTTGGCCTTTTTGAATAAACTAAACAAAAAATCCACACTTTTAGTACTTTTTTCACCTAAAATGTGGCAGATATCCTGTCCGACAACACAAAAACATATTTTCAGAAGGAAAAAAATATGTAAAAAAAAACTACATCGGTCTTTGGAATCAGCCACAATGTTTAAATCTCAGGTTAAGTAGGAGTTACGAGAATATCTGAGGGATCTCATTGTCAAATCCATCAGACCTTGGAGAACAGCCAACGTATAGTGAAGAGAATATGCAGCAACAGTTGCAGGACAGAGTGGGTTTAGTAGGATTCTTCATTGGTTTGCTGTATAAGGCCGGGTGACGAGATGGAAGCCTTTTCTAAAAAAGCAAAACATCAAGTCCGGCTTCGAAAGTTGTGTTTGCAGAAAGAAAATGTCAAAACAGTGAAGTATTATGCTTCAGCAGTTCCAACTCTGTTCCAATAAAACTTTTACTTAGGTCATATTTTGGTCCGTAATCACCAAGAACTGAATTAAAATCAAAGGGTTCCCCAGCTTAGTGTTAGTTTAAGGTTGTGCACAACCATGCAACCTCATTGTTTCCACCTGAAATGTTTCATCCATTTATTTTAGACAAGAGTTTGTCCAAATTTAGGGTTTCCTTTAGCCAGCTGCTGTTTTCAGTAGATAACATTCTCTCATAAAACCTAAAAGGAATTGAGAAAAATAATGGATTGTGTGCATTTCTTTTAAATTACCTGAAGCCTAACGTATGAGTTTGTTTAGTTAAAAACATCCTTTCCTACATTCAGGCAAAATTTAACTTCATTTTTGTATGAAGTAATACAAGGAAAACAGTGTTTATCTTCTTTTATAGAAATAGCTTGAAAAGGAAGCAAATTAACAAATAAACACAAAACATCCACATTTGTTTACTCTTATCATCTTGCTAGCGCTAGCTAGCGCTGCATATTTTGGTGAGGTCTGTCTTGTAGCCCCTCTATCAGTGTCTGACCAGGACTTGGTTCTTTATTCAGTGACCCATGGAGGCATTGTGATGTTTTTGGAGACTTCTTTTAGCGTCTTGCCATCAGCGTTCAGGGTTAACTAACTTCCGTGTCCACATTTAGTCTTACTTCGGACGTCTTCCAACCATAGACCATGTCTTGTGTGGCCAAATGGCTGGTTTTAAACCACGTCACCAGGCCCTTATAGCCACTGTAGGTGTTAGCATGTTGTAATGCTTTCCTCATCAGAAACTTCATATTGAAGAGAAAATACTTTTATGTTGTTGTTTACATCCATCCCTACATTTTACATTGATTGGCTGTTTCTCTGCCGGGAACAGGAGTCTCTGAAACAGAGGCTGATTGCTCCCAGGCCGAACAGGATGAATCTCAGCGAGGAGGCAGAGTGTGGCCGAACTGAAGGGCCCATTAAGTCTGGAAGCCTCTCCAGTTTTGTTTCCCACTTCCACCAGAGCTAACTTTCCTTCTCTTTCCCTCCCTCTCTGCTGTGAGAGTCTAAATCCATAAACAGCTCATTTAGTTCCTTGTATTTCATTGTGGCTGAAAATGCTTCCAGATTGCCTTCGACAAGACCACAGAGCCTTGTTGAATTCTTGGTAAAAAAAAAAATCCTCAAGAGATGCACAAAAAAAAGAAAAAAAGAAAAAAGAAATCAGATGTTTCTGATTCAAGCGTCAGGTATACGTCGGTTTGCGAGATTGTTGACTCGTTTTTTGCGCCGACGACTCTCTGTTCTCTGAGCCAAACGAACCCGAAATACAGCTGGTGAAAGATTTCGACTGAGGAAGAACGGAAACGCTTAACCAATACAAGCCCCGTCCCGTCGCCTAAATCAGCGGGGCAAAAAAGTTCGAAACCACAACTGGAATGACGTCGGAGTCGCTGGCCGGAGAGGATGGAAAGGATGTGGTTGGTGAGCAGGACAGCTCTCTGGAGCTGGGAGCTTTGATGCTTTTGTTGAAACCTGAACAGATGGGACCTGCCATGGTTAAAAAAAAAACAAAGAAAAACACTGTATGATGGTTTGTTTTTCTCTCATTTGGGACAGTTTATTGGTTTTCTGTCGAGTTTGTCTTGAGAGATTCGACGGATTTGTCCGCTCAGAAAACAGAAACAGGCAGATCAGCTGTCCGGGAGGTAGCGGCCCCATGGGAGTGGGTCTTTACTTTCCTCGTGAAAACCAGCGAGAGCCCTAAAAATGAGGAAACTGCTGCATTGAGGCTCACCAGACTCCCGTTGGTTGCCAGCCCGATTCTAAACACACTCCGTCGGCCTGTCGCCTTTGCTTATGCCTGATCCCAGTGTTGGATGGCACCTCACTGACTGTCTCCATGAACACGGCATTTAATCTTCAGCTCAGTTCATAAACTCCCTGCTTCCTGTCATCACCATTGTAAACTCACAATGTTGGATTTTCTTTAAAAAGAAACGCTTTACTTTATTGATCAGTGTGTAGTTTATTTTTTCTTTAACATGGCAGACATATCAATCTTTGTTGGTTCAAAGTGAATTCTCATTATGGAGCAGTTTCTGTTTAGGGCTCCGGCACAGGGGGTTTGTTTATGACTTCACCAGCATCTGGAGTAATTAACCACTTACACGTGTCATAGAAAACGACTTACCGAACCAGGAATACTTTCCACATATTTTCTGATCGGCATTCCTTCTGTTAAAGTGACCGATCTTCGGTACAGTAGGAAGTATTTGGCTTTATAAGCCCCAGCTTTTCATTTTAACCTGAAAAATACTTTGGTGCACAAAAAAATCTTTTTTTGTTGTTGTTAAATTTCTTAAAAATACAAAAGAAATACCAACACAAATCTTATTCCTACTGCTGCGAATTGACTACATTTGAGAAAAGGCTGTAAAACATTAAGCAGATATTAAGTTGGCCTATCTTTTATTCCCTATACAATACAGAAAGATGAAATAAGCTAATCTACAAATTTATACAATATTTACACGTTTTTTTGGGATATGTAATATTTAATGATGCAATACTCCTCAATGCAATAAAGTATATAATATGATATAGAATAATCCTGAATGGTACATTACAACGAAGGGCAACACATTTAATATATATATTTACTTTTTTTTTAAATACAATGCTGATGATAATTTCTACAAGCCTTTTTATTCTATTAATGTTTTTACTTTATTTGTTTCAGCCCAGAACAAAAACCAGCAAAGTTTAGTTGCTTTATTTCTCTTTCATTTATTGTCGTTTTTATTATTTATTTTTTTACTCTACATAAAACACATTTTATTTAGAAAGAACTGTTGCTACGCTTTCCAAAAAAGGACATTTCTGTCACTTTTTCAGTTTTACACCACAGAGAAACACATTTCCGATGTGTTTACTAGAGATTCGTATATATATTTCTTTCTTTCCATCTTTGGTAAACCGAACATCACCTTAACAGAATCGCTTCTGGTCTTAATTGTAAAATCCGAGCCGGAAGAACGCTCCTCACCGGATGGATGAACTCGGTTCTTAACCTCATTGGAAAGTTCAAACTGTAATAAATGTGTTTTTCTATGACAGAAAGACATTTTTCAGACCAACCTCAGGAGATGAAAGTGTGTTTTTCCACCGTCTCTTCCCTCTCTTCTTTTTAAATTCCTTATAAAGAGTCATCCATTGTTAATCTGTGTTGGAACGTCCCCCTCCCCCTAGTATTGTTGTCACAATTAATCTCACACCAAAATGTGACGACTGCCTTACGTGACCCAGCGGATCCTGTTCCACCCACGGATTGAATGGAACTGAAATCCTACACCTGCCACCGGAGTTGGCCTTCTTGTTGTGGTTACAATAGCAGCAGGACTCTGAGGCTGCAGGATTTGTCCCTTCCTGGTGAATGATGGGGTATGATGTTCCGTGATCCGCTTCTTTTCACACTCGGGGTCTCGTTGTCTGGGCTCGTTCCCTCTCGTCCGGTTGGCCGAATGTAAACAGCGCTGAAATCTCTCACCTTTGGCGGAACGTCTCATGAAAGTTAGCAGAGGGGTGTGTGTGACGCCTCCTGTTTGAGGAGCTGCTCACTTTCCTGGCAACTCCGGAAGACCTTTAGATGTTTCCCCAAAAGGAATGTGTGGCATTTTCTTTAAATTTCCTGTGGTTATTTAATAAATCGTCTGGTTTCTAGATATGTCCTCAGGGATCTCATACTCCAGCCCTTCCATTCTTTGGGTTTGGAATGGTTTTGGAGTATTTGTTCGAGCGATGAATGCTCCATTGAGGACACAAAAAGCACACGCTCCTCTTTTCCACAATATTTAGTAAAGAATGTAAGTTTGATTTAGGGCTGTAGTTCATTACAGAGGATGGAAAAATGGAACGAGATCCAGAGAGTGGCTGAACACACAGTGCAGCCTTCACATGATCAACAACAATCCGGATTGGCTTCAGCGGGTTACCAAACCCGGACATCTGAACCCCGGCCGCTGGTGGAGCTTGGAAGGAAAATCTAGGAATTGTGGACACGAATGGCATCACGGAAATCCAAATAAACAAGTCTTGACGTCTCAAAAACAGAGCTTCATGTGTTTTGTCACGAGTCTTGCACCTGATAACCAGACGTTCTAACTGTTTGTGACCTCAGTATTTATCCCCCCAAAACCCAAACTGCAAATGCCATAAATAAAGCAGATTTTCTTTCTCTTAAATGGAAGTTTGTGAGACATTCTGCATTAGTTGAATTGAAACCATTCTCTTGTGCATCTAAAAAAAAAAACATGAGATTAACAGATAAGACTGTTTTCATGCAATGGTAGTTTAGCTTGGAGACGGAAAAACTGTTAAAACTGTTGGTTTAACCAGGAAGTGCCATTTAGAAACGTCTAAAATAAACAGATACCCTTAATCCGTCCACCCATCGTCCATCAGTCCATTCATCCATCCACCCAGGCAACCATCAGTCCATCCACTCATTATTCCACCCATTCTTTATCCATTCATTCATCCATCCATAAATCAATTTGTTCATCCATCCTTCATTCATCAATGATCCATCCTTATACTCCTCCTAAATACAGGATATTCTTGGAGGGGGATAAGAAGAGTCTCCCAGAGAACTTTTGCTCTGTTCCCATGACAGAACCCTGAGGAACCCCATTCTCCCTTAAACACACAGATTAAATCATCTAGCAGGTGTAATTCTCAGTTCCTTCAGTCGCCTGACAGTCCCGGGAACCTCACCTTCTTTCTCGTGGGTTCCCTTTCCAGGAATCGTCCGTGAGATGGCTCACAGATCGGACAGCAGGCTGCAGTCGATCTCCACCACCAGGCTCTCAGCCCGGCACCACCTCTGGTACGTGACGCCACCGCCACCACAGCGGCCACCAGGCGTGTTATTGACTTTTATTCTGTGTGGATGCTGAACGATGTGGCGTGAACGGTGTCGCGCATGCTTGTGTTCGGCCCAGGGGGAGACGTTCCAGGGGCTGCACATTTCTGACACATCTTTACTTGATTACAATCAGCTTTTCTTAGACTCACCAAATTAGCTGGTAAACCGCATCTTAATCGGTAACATGTGTGCTGTGAAGCTTGCGCCCCCCCCCCCCCCCCCCATGTAGTTTGTAATCGCCACCAATAAT
>JAVLVB010001287.1:1103959-1131135 GCA_032876305.1 Orestias chungarensis
AAGATTATTAGTGGTTAATTAGCCCTTAAAGATTATTAGTGGTTAATTAGCCCTTAAAGATTATTAGTGGTTAATCATCCCTTAAAGATTATTAATGGTTAATTAGCCCTTAAAGATTATTAGTGGTTAATTAGCCCTTAAAGATTATTAGTGGTTAATCATCCCTTAAAGATTATTAGTGGTTAATTAGCCCTTAAAGATTATTAGTGGTTAATTAGCCCTTAAAGATTATTAGTGGTTAATTAGCCCTTAAAGATTATTAGTGGTTAATTAGCCCTTAAAGATTATTAGTGGTTAATTAGCCCTTAAAGATTATTAGTGGTTAATTAGCCCTTAAAGATTATTAGTGGTTAATTAGCCCTTCAAGATTATTAGTGGTTAATTAGCCCTTAAAGATTATTAGTGGTTAATTAGCCCTTAAAGATTATTAGTGGTTAATAAACCCTTAACGACTATTAGTGGTTAATTAGCCCTTCAAGATTATTAGTGGTTAATCAGCCCTTAAAGATTATTAGTGGTTAATTAGCCCTTAAAGATTATTAGTGGTTAATTAGCCCTTAAAGATGAAGCTCAATAGGAGCCAGTAGCTGCGACCCTGATGAGACGCTCGCGCAGCATCAACAGCTTATGAAACATGGCGCTTCTGTCGCGGGGGCAGAAGGATAGTCCTGCTCTCAGGTTTCATTCACTCCTTCCTCCTGAATGGGGGCCGAGTTAACGAAGGAGGGCAGCGAGACGCCGCGAGGAGTCAAAGCTCTTTCAGGCTCCTGTCGTGCTCTCGTTCAGGGACCCCCGACACAACGGGGTCAACGCGGGCCGGATGGGTTCTTAAGGTAGGCTGGTCCCGACGTCAGCGCGAGAGAGAAGGAGAGAGACGACAACGAAGAAGAAGAAGAAGAAGAAGAAGAAGAAGAAGAAGAAGAAGAAGAAGAAGAAGAAGAAGAAGAAGAAGAAGAAGAAGAAGAAGAAGAGAGAGAGTTAATTAGAAAAACCTGGTGAGGCAATTAAGCGCGAGGAGAGACGTCGCGCGCTCACGGTGAGTGCTCGACACCAACAAATGTAAAGTCCATGTAGTGTTTTAAGCTATTTTACTGGACTTATCTAAAAAGTAGTTATTTTACTGGACTTATCTAAAAAGTAGTTATTTTACTGGACTTATCTAAAAAGTAGTTATTTTACTGGACTTATCTAAAAAGTAGTTATTTTACTGGACTTATCTAAAAGTAGTTATTTTACTGGACCTTTCAATACTTCAGGGCTGTCGGGTTTTTAGACGTGGCGACTTGTGGAGCTGCGCGTGTCTGAGAGCGGCGAGTTTTCTCCGGTCTGCTTTGAAAAGGTTCATCTATCTTTTACTGAGGTGAGTGTTGAATTGACTGAAAAGGGATTTAGAATTAGAAAGACACAAACCAGCTGGTTTTTAGCTACAGCTCCTTTTTTCTTTCTAAAGTCAGTGAACTCTTTTGTTTCTTCTTCTTCTTTCTCCACTTAAGCAAAGTTTTCTTTCTGGAATGCCACAATTTCCAAAACCTCCAAGTCTGACTCAGCAAAGCCTGTTCATGCGTCTTTTTTCTCCTTTGTCATCGTTGCTCCCTCCAGGAGGAGCTCTGTGGCCATGCAGAGGAAAGTCCTGATGGACGTTTAGATTCCTGCTCACGTTGTGTAGAATACATTAAAGTCCTGTCTGCTCCGTGAACCAGAAGAATTCAAGTTCTCTGGTTTTGGTTAGGCAGGAATGTTAACTCGCCTTCTTTCTTTGTCCAGATCTTTTGCCCAAATTTCTCCAGCCACCTCCTCCTCCTCTCCCTCCACATACCCTCAAATCTCCTCCTGCAGCCAAGAGAGTCCTCCAGCAGAAAGGCAGTTAAATGAGAAGCTGTTTGATCTTCAGGAGGTGGCGGTCATGTTTTTCATTTACTCCACACCTTTAAGTCTTGTATGTTCGTGGAGGTGAGGTTCCACATCAGCTCTGAGGGTTTACAGCTGTAGATGCCCTCTGTGGTAAAAGGCATCAAATCTGTGGGGATCTTCCTGAAATCAGCTCTCTAGGTAATTAAAAAGAATATGCATGCACATCGTTTTGGACTCTTCGGGCTGTTGCGGTGAAGTGAAGATAGATTATTGTTTTTTTTTCCTGCATACACTTGAAATTTTCTGATACATTTAAACCAAATTGTTCCCTTTAAACTGCTGCCGTTGATGTTCATTACTTTTTGTTTTGTTTTTTGTCCTTATTTTCAGTTTATTAGTTTGAAAGGTCATAGAACCGCAATCCCATCCTGTCCGACTCGTGCAAATGGATGTGAATAAACAATTAAGTGTCTTAACTTAACTGTAACTAGCCTCAAACTTAAATCTGAAACTAACCTTTGACTATTTTTGGTATTTTAAATAGGTGATTTTTGGGCTTAATGGACTTAATATCCAAGATTCTGGTTATTTTATTTTTCAAATGGAGTAAACAGAAGATGCTTTTGTTTCTTGCCAGAAAGGCTTTTAAATTGTATCCCTTACTAGCTGTGAGGAAACGGTCGCATCAGGTCACTTGAGGCTAGACGCATGAGATGTTTTTTTGAGGAGTTGGAAGAACAAGACACTGACATTTGTTGCCTATAATCATATAGTTTAGAGTGCAGCCCACAGCTGCTCAGTTTGTTCCCTGAACACAGGTCCAGGGTCATGAAGGTAAGGTGCCATTTGGTGGTCCATGTTTACACGTTCCCACGAGCAAGAACCGGCATTTACACAAACATGTTTGAACTAATTATACGATATGTCTGCGAGTTGGAGGCTTGTAGGTCCGGGTTTCCAAGGCCATAATTTCCAGATGCTTGTTTTTTTTTGTTTTTTTTATTCTTTTAAGTGTTGCGTAGGCCATGGAGTTTTCCAGCGTGAACATTATGTTCAGGTAAATCTGTTTGGCCAATTCCAGTCATGTGATCATGGCCATTTGTTACAGACTTAATCCATTGTAGTTTGTAGTGACTCTTTCATAGATGGTTGTTTTGAAAGGCAACCATCCATGCTGGTTGCATGGGAAGAGACTTTGAATGAACAGAAGTTGTCTTTCACCACAAATCCATTACTTTTCTGTGAAGTCTGGTATGAAATTCCCAAGTTGTTTTCTGTTTTGAGTAATTTAATGACATCATTACAGGGCTGTGAGGTGGTAAATAAATTCCAGAGTGTGTTCATTGCTTCAGTACAATAATTCCTGCCGTCCAAAGCCACAGCGGGTCTCCTGGCTGCAGTTTACTGGTGGGCTGTTGGGTTTCTTTTGGGATTAAGCTCTGCATGCCAGGGGGTAAGGATAGTGTGGGTTTACTAAACTGCTACCAGAAGTTCTGCCCCAAAAGGAATAATTTAGGTTTTACTGAACTTTCTGGAAAACAAATTACTTGGCGTGATCTCTTATGTCCTGTTTATTCACACTTGCACAAATACAAATTGTTTAGATGTGTGAAGCTAGTAGTTTGATGTTTTTTGGGGTATTTTATCACCAATTAAGAATGTTTGAGTAATGGCAATGCTTATAAATCTAGCTGAGTAATAGTTGGGAACAAGTTCTTTGCTGTAATTCATGTGGTCTATAAAGTGTTAGAAAATGAGGAGGGAAAACAACCATTTGTTTCCAAATACTTCTGTTGTCCAACAGGACGATTAAAACCCCCAAATATTCAGATTTAACTTTTATAGGCTGGCAAAACAAAACCATAATTCCTAGTTAAGGGGCTAAATGTGTAGAGACAAATGGATTTCATTAGAATCATTTACCAAGGCGTTATTTAGAAAAGCAACCTATAACCGAAGAACTGGGTGAAAATGACTCCCATAAATTGCATGGTTTCTCAAACAAAACTATTTGCAAACCTTTTAAAAAACAAAGTATTAAAAGCAAAAGTCTCATTATGCTGATGGATGGAATCAAAAGGTCAAAGTGAGCAGAGATGTGCAGAAAAAGAAGCAACAAACCAGGATCTTTGTTGATTTCCTCCAAACCAGTAGAAGGAAACGCGGATAGTTTCCCATTTTTTAGTTGCCGTCTTTATTTGTCCCATTAAAACCATGACAGAAATGTAACTGGGTTAAAAGGTCTCGATAGTTGTTCTCTTATGGAACCCTGGGAGTTTACACTATCATGGATGACTAGGATCTTTATCTCTGCACTGAGATTGCCTTGAAATGTCCTCCACAGCTACGGTCCTGTGAACTCACTTCAACACAGCACAATCAAATGAATGGCTCGTTACCTGGCTCTTGCTGGCTGACTCCTTCGATGCAGCTGTTGGAGCAGGGATTCATCCTAAAAAATGCTGGACAGATCTGGAGGACTAGGGTTGATGATGAGCTTTGTGTTCCTTGTGTCGGAGATGCTCCACATCTCATGGCCTCATGAGCATTCTTCCATATTTAGTTTGTTTGGCAACAGATTTCATTTCATACCAAATTGAGAGGAGTAGGAAGTTCTAAATTAAAGGAGAGGCTTTATGATTAATGCAACATTATTGTTGTTGGTTTTGCTCCACCAGGCTGCCTTCATTCTTGATGGTAACAAACTGCTTTCTCAAACAATTTGGCAGTATTGTTTATATCTCTCAACAAATCTGAAACACCAAGGTTGGCCGGCCATCTCTGGCTAGGTAATCAAATTCAGTTGAGATTTTTTGAAGCCATAGAAGCCATTGTGTGGGATTCTGTTAGATCTTCCACAAATGAGTGAAAAAAGGGGTAGACTCAGATGCTTGAACCAGCATTTCCTAGGTTCCATTTCTGACATGTTTAACCTCTAATTCTTGCTGCAAATGGCTAAATGTAGAAGGATCAGTAGCTATTATATGGGTTTGCACTGGTGTAACCCTTTTTTAAAGAATAACTGAAAATGTGTGAAATTCCTGTGTTCTTTGCTGTTGTAATACTTGAGAATTCATGACTAATTTCTACATCTGTCCTGTGCTTCCTCAGATCTGAGTTAGTGCTCCAGTTTCCTCGGCACCATGAGTTGGAGCTTCCTGACGCGTCTGCTGGACGAGATCTCCAACCACTCAACCTTCGTGGGGAAGATCTGGCTGACTGTGCTAATCATTTTCCGCATTGTGCTGACGGGCGTTGGCGGCGAGACGATCTACTACGATGAACAGAGTAAATTTGTGTGCAACACCCAACAGCCTGGATGCGAGAATGTGTGCTATGATGCATTTGCTCCGCTCTCTCATGTCAGGTTCTGGATCTTTCAGGTAGCATTTCTAACCCTACAGAGTTTTCTTTGTTGCTCGTCGCCTCTGACTGAAATCATCTGTTAACGTTTCTTTTCTTCCAGGTGATCATGATCACCACTCCCACTATCATGTATCTTGGCTTCGCCATGCACAAGATTGCTCGCATGGAAGACACCGAGTACCGTCCCGTTCGGAAGAAGAGGATGCCTATAGTCACCCGCGGGGCGGTGCGGGACTATGAAGAAGCCGAGGACAACGGAGAGGAGGACCCCATGATAGCTGAGGAGATTGAACCAGACAAGCCAGAAAAGAAAGACAAAAGTAAGCCAACATTGTTTAGAGGATGAATCCCTTCATTATGGTTCACTTGGTACAGTTGTCTAATGTTTTAAAGAGTGAGTGTAATATCAGCTTCCTCCTGTGACATGTTGATGTGCCCTTGACTGCATGTCTACAAATTAAAAATGAATGTCAGTTTAAGTTGGAAATGAGGAATAAATCAATTCAATCTTTATTTTAATAAAGGTTCGGAAGCAAAGCATGATGGTCGTCGACGGATTCTGCGTGACGGCCTCATGAAAGTTTATGTATGCCAGCTGCTGTGGCGCTCTGCCTTTGAGATTGCTTTCCTCTTTGGCCAATACATACTCTTCGGCTTTGAGGTGATCCCCTCGTTCATCTGCACCCGCTCCCCGTGTCCACACACCGTGGACTGTTTCGTGTCCCGACCGACCGAGAAAACCATCTTCCTGCTGGTGATGTACGTCGTTTCCTTTCTCTGCCTTTTCCTCACTGTCCTGGAAATCATCCATCTGGGCATCGGAGGGATCCGTGACACGTTCCGTCGGCGCGCCCTGCTCAATTCTCGGCGCACACAAAGTTCGCCCCCATCTCGCTCCCTGCCCACGGCCCCGCCAGGATACCATGCCACCATGAAGAAGGAAAAGCTTAAAGGACAGCTGAGGGACTTGCCCATGGGTGACTCTGGGCGAGAGAGCTTTGGAGACGAGGGTCCTTCGTCCAGGGAGCTGGAGCGACTGAGGAGGCATCTGAAGATTGCGCAGCAACATCTTGATCTTGCATACCAGGCAGATGAAGGAAGCCCCTCACGCAGCAGCAGCCCAGAGGTGAACACATCTGTACAGACAGCTGCTGAGCAGAACCGCCTTAACTTCGCACAGGAGAAGCAGGGAGAGTCGAGTGAGAAAGGTAATGACTGCAGTGTTGGACCAGCAACTGAGCTTACTAGAGATTTTGCTTTGCCACAAAATGACTAGTGTGGTTCAGAGGAGTTGGGTCAAAAGGCAGGTCTGATGAAACTTGGATGCTGACAGCCACTTTTTTTTTTCTTCTTTCTTCCAGGAATACATGCCTGAGCATGCTTCCCGCCTCAAACGTCTTGTCCTTCCATTCCTACTGGCCTTAAAAGTTGGAAGGAGGGAGCATTCATGGGGAAAGCAGTCGGACCACTGAGGGAGACCAAAGCGTGTGTGTGTGTGTGTGTGTGTGTGTGAATGTTTGTGTGGATGAGAGAGTTGTGCCTTTCAGTTTAAGTGGTCAGTGCAAAGCAGAAGACCACCTGACTGAACCTGAGCGACGGTAAACTTGAAAGTCTGCCACGTGGAGTTTCTCTGCTCGCCAAACCTAGACTGTGCCTTCAGTTCAGCCATGACCTTTTCCATATCCTGGTCATTTGTAGCCATGCAATAATAGTCACCCATCTAAGAACTGAAAGCTGTAAACTCCTCTGGCTGAGCCAACAGTTTGGGTGGTTTTTCTTTGAAAACTGCCACTGAATGTTTAGGCTTGTTCTTTGATTCCTGAACAGCACCTACTGGGGCTACATTGATTAGAATCTGCTACATGATTTGTTTTTGTTTTTTTCTTTGCAAGATGATTTGCTTACCCCGCGCTGGCCAAGTCCTGAGATTTGCTACTGGGGTTCCTTTAATCACCGTTGTTGAACGTCGGATCGGCCAAAACGTATACCTGGGCAATGCTTGAATCTTTAATGGGGAAATGTTTCATTTAAAAATATCAATTTAATTTTACCAGCTTGCAGCTTAAGAAGTAGAATGTAGATGAGTTCCTCCACTGTGTTCAGAGAAAGATGTGAGTTTTCCTTCAGCGCTGCCAAACAGACGATCTTCCTGATGAGGAAAACTGTCTGAACGGACTGGAGCCATGTTAACGTGTTACTGTTGCTTTAAGAGTTCAAATCTTTCCATAGCTTCATAGTTACCTTATCACCCTCTGCTGCAGACATTTCTGTATCATCTCATTAACGGTTGTTGCAAGGGACAGTTTCCAATATGGTACTCCTTCAATGGTTTATACTTTTTTTGACTGACTTTTTTTTCCTATTGCAAGTTTTGTAGTTTTGTTTTGTAACTGTAGAAATTGTCTTCAGAGTAAATAAATATATTTGAATCAAAGGCTTGGGTCTCCATGTGGGTAACCTACCGAGTAAGTAAATGGAGCAGCACTTGATGGATGATGTGACCCCCCCAGCCAGCAGATGTTTAAATTCGAGCTGGTTATCCTACAGTGACATCTAGTGGGCAGATGGAGGAAAAGCATTCACTGCTCTAGTCTCAACCAAACATGAGCCACTACATCTTCAGCTACTCAATTATGTGATTAGGTCCATGTTAGGGAAAATAAACCCTATAACGGGGAGGTTGCTGGAGTTTGTGGTTTCTCTGACCACACCAGTTCCTTTGCTTTTAAACCTCTAGGTGCCAAATGCTGTTAAACTACAATCCCACTACTAAGCACATGATCCTGTGAAGACAAATCCTCTTTGTGTGATTGAATAAACCGAGATTTCATGTTTAGACTCGCCCATCTGAACTCTTTACCCTTTGTGTCTTTTTAAAATACTGACTTCCAGAAAGCCAACAGCCTCATAAACTGCTACAATCTTATTACAGGTACACTAGCAAATCTGGTCCTATTTCCTTAATTTTGGGGTAATCGGTCCACACATCTAAACAAACAAACACTTCCATGGATCATATCTACATCCTCAAAGGTTTAAAATTCAGGTATACTGTAGTTCCCTTTTACTCTGCTGTAGGAGAGGACTGACTGATCTGCCCACCAGGACATGTCTGCAGGGTTGTGGTTACCACCTATTACCAATTAAGTGACTTGTTACCAAGTCATTTATAAAAAGATAGAATCAGCAGTAAAAGCCTTTTAATAGTAATCGGCCAGGAAAAAACATCTGGTCTGCCTCGAAGTCTAATTTCTGAGCTACATGTGTACAAATGTCAGTTTTTAATATTCACACGTCCAAATAAATGAGTTTTTACTAGGCTGTGCTCAGGTTCTATACGTTTCACTTTAATAAACTTCATAACAGACAATCCAAGATTGCATAGGTTCCAAAAATGGTGACACAGCCACATGTTTGGAAAGCTTCTAGATGGAAGGTAAATTACATGTTTTATTACAAGTGAAATGTTCAGAAAATAACTTGTAAAGTAATCATTTTATTAAGGTTGTTTAAATTTATTTTCCCAGCTTTGACATCCATCAGGTCTCTAACAAACATCTGAACCCGCTTGTCTTTTAAGTTTAAATGCAGGTGCACTCTTCAGGCATGATGTTAGGGAGGGTCTCGTATTTGAACGAGTACCCTCCGTCAGATGTAGTGGTGATCCTCAGGGACCTCATTGTCCCCGGAACCGGGGCGCAGCACTGAGACATCCCCAGCAGGGCGGCGGTCCGGCCCCGGGCAGAGCAGTTCCCCTGGCAGTAGAAGAAGGGGAGAACTTTTGGATGAACGATCCAGCTGTCCCAGCCCAGCTCCTTGAAACTGATCTCTACCTGCTCCCTGTGGCAGTCCCCGTGCTGGGGCCCCTCGTGCGGGGGCCTCTGGAGGTGAAGGATGGCGGAGGGAGACCAGGGTATGGTGATGGGAGCCTCTCTGGGGACACGGACCCGTGCTCTGGCCTGAGCTTTAAGGTGGAGAAAAGGAGTCTTATCTGGATATTGAAGGTGGTGCTGACAAAGTGAACACTGGATCTGGAGCAGAAGCGGGCCCTTAGCCACCGGGGCCAGCACACTTCCATCCAGCTCATAGGTGGTCCAGCCATCTGAGCTGAACGATGTAGGAGCTTGGAGATGCTGCTGCGCTGACGTGGGAATAAAAAGCAAGGAGGAAGCGTTCACTCCGCCACCAGCGTAGAACCAGAAGTGAGCAGAAGTCACAACGGTGTCCCAGAAGGAAGCAGAGGGCTGGAAGCGATAGCACACAGTGCTGCTGCTGCTGCTCTCTGTCATTTGGCCACAGGATGAATCTGTAAGAGAAACAAAATGTTACCTAAAGCAGAAACGGAGCAAGTTACTCATCATTTGATGCCTGATATGAGTCTAAACACAATATATATTAAAAACATGCAGACCAACAAGCCTAAAGGCACTGGGGGGGAAAAAAGGTCAATAATAAATTCAAATAATGAGTAGTTAAAACTAATGAGATGAATTGTTCCCTCAGCGTTGTGTCTGATAAAGAAAACACAAATACAAAAACTGCAGGTTCTTGTATTTACATCCATTAAGATCAACATTTAATCTATCCATTAAAACATGAGGGATGATAAACATGTTGCTGACCTGGAGTTGGAAACAGAATCATTTCAGACACGTCCCGGTCAGCACTGTGCTCCCGCCTGACGCGAACCGCCCTGCCAGTCCTACGGACCCTCTCCTGCCTCTGCCTCGCCTCTGGTTTCGCTCCTCCAACCAGTGACGGAGGCTCCAGCAGCCCCAGGCTCTCCAGAACCCGTCCCCTGAACCAGGACACGGCAACCGCTCTAGGCAGCGTTCCTGCCTCACACACCTGAAGCAGGCCTTGGATCCACAGAGGGCCCAAGACAAGGAGGGCGCAGGACATCATGTCTCCCACTACAGCAGCCAGCAGCTGCCTGTGGGACCGTCTTCATCCACACAGTTGTTTGGTCTCTGCTGCTATCAGTGCTTGGGGAAGTCTGCAAGCAGAGGCGTTTTCTCGCTAAACAATAGCAGAGCTCGGCCTTCAGGAAGGATGGGTTTTATCATGTTATCCAGGGCATCAATGTGGAACCCCAAAAGAGTGCTGAGTTATTATGCTGAGGCTTCATCTCTACTGAACACACACACACACACACACACACACACACACACACACACACACACACACACACACACACACACACACACACACACACACACACACACACACACACACACACACACACACACACACACACACACACACACACACACACACACACACACACACACACCTGTTTGACGTCTAAAGCAAGTTTCCCTAGTTATTTCATTGGCCAGGAATAAACATCAGATGCAGTTTTTAAAAAGTAAGGGTAAAGGGAGTTAGGAATTAGTTTAACCTTGGAGTCTAAAATGAAAGCATTACATGTTTTTTAAACCTGAACTTCTCAGCAAATACGTTCAGACATCTGGAATTTTTGACCCTAAAACTTTAAATATCAGATAGTTTTCCTGCTTTACGACCAGCTTTGGTGGTACTTTAGAATTCATACTCTGACTATTTACACAAATCAGGAAGAATAAAGAAAACAGCGTATATGTCTATTAATGCTAAATTTAGTGACATTAAACCACTTAGGGTGACATAAGTTCATTTTCTTGCAATTTGGGAATGATGGGACTCACATATTGTAAAATTTAGAAACAAATAGTGTTCTAAATCTTACAAACCGAATTTTAAAGTCAAAGGATCCGTCTTAGTATTCTGTTTTTATTATTGTGTTCAGAGATTCAAATATATTACAGCTAAAAGGATCCACAGTAGCGAAGTTTTTATTCCTAATTTGTTTTAACATGAAATGATACATTTCTCTGTGTGATTTTGGCCTGCTAGCCAACATTTGTGTTTTTATATTTATGCACAAGATGGTGATGTTTTATTCCCTTATTTCTGCCCTGGTACCCTGATCTCACACTGATGTGGGACAGAAATATGGAGGACATTTTATATAGATCTGTTTATCAATCCATAGATCAGAAGATAAAATCCTATCCACATGAGCCAAACTCAGCGAATCACAGTGACACTTTTACCAACTTCAGACCATTTAATGGTCAGAAACAAAAGGCTGACATTGTTTTTACTTGGGTTTGTTCTTTTGAGTTTTCTTTAATTGAAATATATATATTTTTAAGAATAAGGTTTTAACTCAACAAACCAATCAGACTTTAGCAACATTATCTCACCTTTCATTAGAAAAAAAAAAGTGTGATTGTGAATTAGTGTAAGTGGAGGATCTGAAGCACAGACTGATGTAATAGACTCAGTAGGCATTATATACTGTAAAACGGTATCAAAAATACTGTATGTGTAAAAAAAAAGAAGGATATTTGAAGCTTGATTAGTTTGAGATGACATGTTTAAATGTCCCCGTTGCTTTTGGCAAATCCCTTGTAGTGGATGTTTGTTTATATACTGTTTGTCTTTCTTTATTCAGTTCCATCTCATTTATTCATTTTTAAATAAAAACAGCGAGGTTAAAACAGATTAAATATATAACATGTTACTTTAATGGAATTTCACATTTTAAGAATTCAAACTTTTGTTGCAACTGCCGCAAAAATGTTTTGGAGCCCGAGATGATTTGCTGAAACCAATCAAATAATCATTGCTCATTTGTGATGGTTTTCAGAATGTTTCTGTTTTCAATCAGCTTTATTGTTTTGAACTTATAAATAAACTTATTAAAGATTGTGAATTTAATTGATATTATGGTGGCACACCCGTTGATTCTGTTTTTTTCTGGTTTTAGACCATTTCAAGTCCCCATGCTTAAAAGACTGCCGATAAGAGTTCCAATGTTACACCCAGAAATCTCAACATATTTTTTTGCAACCTTTGTGATACAAGAACGTAATATAAGTCTTAGCTGTGAAATTTAAATAAAAGATGTTTCCTCTCACCAAACAAAAGTGCTGCGTGTTTCATTTAAAGCTAATAAAGTTCGACGAGGAGCTCACCCACAGCAATATCCATTTACCGAGGCCAATCCAGTGTGATCTATACTCTTGAAAAATCTACTTGATTGGGACATTTTATATTGTGTATAATATAACAACAAAAAGAAGAAATTTGTTACTAAAAGAAATCAACAAGAAGTTGTGTTTGTAGTTTTCATCAAGCCTTAAAGGAGGACAGGAGAAAAAAAGAAGATTATCTGGATAAAAAAATGAAACTAAACACTACATACCGGCCTTTAAAACCCTACTGTAAAGCACAGTAGTGGCAGCATTATGCATTTTTGTAGACCAGTTGAGATTTGCTAATTTTAAGAATATCCTTTATGATGTAAAAACTTCCCTTCACCTTGTAATTAAGCTCCGCTTTGTTATCTTCTGTCAGATAAAAGTCCTAATAAAACATCTTGAAGGTTCTGAAAACATAAAAAAAGAAGTATTAAGGTTATCATTAGTAATCAAACCAGAAATTAATAAATTAATAGTAAAGAGGAAGAAAACTTTTCCAAATTATGTGTTAGCATACATTATATGCAACATACAACCTGGTCCAGTTTATATTCTTAGTTGTGCTTTTAATAGAAACTCCAACTGTCCCGCTTTGACTATCTCTTTCCTAGCACACACACACTCATACACCCCACATGTACTGTACATCAGCTGCTTGTATTATCTAAAGGGCTTTGAGGCGTGTGCGTAACAGTGTTAGAATAGGTCATAAAAGGCAGTCCAAGAAATGTGACCTATATTCGCAGCTGTCGCCCCCAACCTGACGAAGGTTGGTGGGGGTGCAGCCGCCGCACGGCAGGGAGATGGATAACAAGAGCTTGTTTAACTACTTGGAAGCCTAAAAGGTTAAAAGTATCGCTTTTAGGAAGCCCTTAAAGGTGGAAAGACATAAAACAGAAGGTCTGAATGGTTTGATGTTTAGGAGAATGATCTCAGTCCGTTTCTGGGCGTTCTTCAGGAAGGTTGAAGCTACTGAAGGGGACGATGACAGTGGCTGCTAATGCTTCATGATCTAGGGTGGACTTACACCTAAAGTGTGCTCTCGCTGAAGGACAAATGATTTGAAATAAACTCCATGGATCTTGTTACCCTAATTTATAGTGTGTGGGGATGTCCAGTGGAATTCATACAGCCTCTATAGCAAATCTAAGGTAAGATTCATCTTACACTAAATATAAAATGGTTTTTCTTTGAATATTCATCTTGCTGTTGTTTTCACTCATAACAATTGATCCAAGGTCACAAATAATGTCACCCGTCTGCATTCAAGATGTGTTTGTCGTAAACTGTCAAACCATAGACTGAATGTGTTTCCAGATTGGTCTTACCAAACAAGTTTATGCTAAAGGTTAAAAGGTTGAAAATCCACCTGTCAGGAGCTTGGACACCTCAGTCCATGTCCATTTCTATTCGTGGGTTGCTAGGGATCCTGAGCTGGAAGCCACGAGGACATGCAGAATGACGATTGTAATACAAAGTTCTGCATTCCTTTAAAAACCATTTCAGAAATCCCTCCTTAGTTTGTATCCAGTTAAATAAAATTGGGTTTGTCTTGTTCCTAGGATACCAAGGAGGTTCAAGTCTTCCAACAGATCAAGCAGTTCATGTAAGGGAGGATAGGAACTTCAGAGTTGACTAAGTAGTTGATGTAATTTTTGTTGGCCCGGAATGTGTGCCATTAGTCTACATGGTAACAACTTGATGTCTCCACTAATGTCCATTGCTCTGGATTTTTGCTGATCATCAGGATATACTCACATGCTACTGATTTAACGAGGTTCAATATAGTTTTCCTTAGATTTTGGTCCAAGTTTATTTGGCCATACTGGACAGTTGTGGCAGATTTGTGGGTGACGTAAATCTCAAATTCCACTAGATCACAGTAGTACCTCTCTTGCCCCAACACTGCGTTGTTCGTAAAGATGTGGGCAAAATTTGGGTAGAAATAAACTAGTTTTCCAAAAGCATGACATTTATTACCTACTTGCATTGTTACCATTAAGAAAACAAATCCACCAAACACAAACTTCCTAAGTTCAGTTGTAGTTAAATAATGCTTGAGTAACCAGTTTCAGAGGAAGGATGATGTTGTTTGACTGAGGGGCTGAGCTTTGTGTGGTTTTTGTTCTTTACAGCTACCGGTGTGTTGGTCCAGGTTAAGAGGCTGACCCAACGGAAATCGATATGGAAGACCACTCAGAATTTACTCCCCATACCACTGTCCCCTCCAAAAAAAACAAAATCAAAGTTGTACCAGATCTACAGAATCATGGAGGTGAAACTCGAGAAACTCCGGTTTTCACCCGTAAGCTCCGTAAAGCCGCAGTGGGAACGGGCTGTGATATCCGGCTGAGGGTGTCGGTGTCAGGACAACCTAAACCATCACTGACCTGGTACCACAACGAGGAGCTGATCTCTCCCTCGGAAGCTCAGGACTCCGGAGGACTGTGGATACGAGACTGCCGCACCAACGATGCTGGCCTGTACACCTGCGTGGCGTCAAACGAGACGGGAGAGGCAAGCTGTAGTGCAGTCTTGGCGGTTATGGACCTTGGTGAAGGTAAACAGTCAATAATGATTGTGTTTTGTGAAACATCTATGCTAAATGTTTTAAGTTGGTTGGTTGTTTTCATGAGAGATTAAAAAGTTTGAAGAGAGTTCATCTGACACTTCCTTACTTTGGAAGTCTTTGGCCACTGATTGTAATTCTACTTAAGCTACGATAAACGACTTTGTTCGCTAAGAATACAATCTGACTGGATTTTCACACACACAAATCTTTGGTGGATACTTTATTTGATAACTTTACATATTTTAGATCAGGTTCAATAGTTATTTACAGAATTTTTGCATCAGCTTAAAATGGCAGGAAGTGTTAAACAATTCTACATGTGAAACATAAATTCTTCTAAAATTTCCAGTTCATTGGAAACTTACGGGGAGATCTTTAGGATGGATGAAGAGGGTCTTTGAACACTTTCAGGTTTATTTCAGGACTTTAACCAGGCCATTGGAACCCTTGGAACCCTTGGAACCCATGTGTTGGTCCGGTTTGTGTTCTAGTGGAACTAGAACTCCACCCTAGTCTCAGAAATGTTGTCTTGTCCAATAGGTTTTCTCGAAGGATTGCATTCAGTTCATTCTTCTATCAACGTTTGTTAACTTTAACATTTCTCTTTAAATATGTTATATCAAAATATGTTTGTTTTTTTATCCAAAAGTTGAGAGCCTATACTTTGTGAATGAATTAAATAGATCAGAATGTGTTGAGAGTTTAGGATGAAATGCAGAATTCTAGCGGAAAACTTTGACCCTTTGGTGCATTAGTGTAAAAAATAAAATAAAAATACATTGCCGAATTATTGGTGGAGGATTTGGAGCAAAGCTTTAGTTTGTACTTTTTGGTCTGTGATGATTTTATCATCATCCACGAAACACGTCGGACTTTATGAATATGGTCACTATCATCTTGTGACGGTGAAGCAATTCAGGATTTTTGGCGGTATAAATCAAGCACAGATGCAAAAATAGTTGTGTAACATCTTTTTTTACTACCTAAAATAATTATGCGATATAATATCCGTAATACAAGTACACAATATTAACATCAGCCCAAATGTTCATATCTGTAGTCATCCCTAGTTTGAATTCTTAAAATACGTCTCAGTTTTTCCAAACTGCCAAAGTGTGGATTGATACCCCAGCTTTGGTTTTTACACTTGTAGCTGGACCTATTGTATTCCACTCTAGAGGGCTTTGATTAATAATTAGCAAGTTATAAGCAAAACCTTATAGACTCTCAGCCATGTTGTATCATCATTTTAAGTTCTATGTGGAAAACATGGATCTAGATTCTTATGAGATACAATGATATTACCTGTAGCTCTTCCAGCATGACTCAGCACTACATATATTCCTCACCTTGGACTCTACGCTTTTTACAGTTGGTAAAATTCTAACTATAAATTCTAACTTATAACCTCAGTTGATGGTTGCTAATGATTCTTAATTGAATCTAGGTCTCATTTTAGGATTTTTTTTATACCAAATGCAATATTATGCAACATTCATTTTCTCAACAACTCCAACCAGCTCCACAGCATGATTCTGCCAACACCATGTTTATATATATCAATAGAAAAGTGCAGTGCTTGGATTTAGCCAATGATAGCCAATATGTTTGTCCATATTGTGCTTTTCTCATAAATAAAATACCAATTTAATTTGTCATTTGTAATGCTCTTCAAGGCAGTTCATTAAGCCTTTCTCTTTTTTCACTTGTTGCTCAGAGCATTTTTGGGGGAAACAAATGTTTGCCATTTAGTTTAACAGCCAGGTGGAAGCTAAATCAATTTCCTAGGCTTTATCTGTTTTCTTATCTTTCCAGCCCCCTGGCTGCCTCATACTTCTCCCCTCTTCTCTTTCTCCTTGTGGCTACTTATAGCCTGGTATGTGCTGTGGCAGCTCGTGGTGTTGTGATGTGTGGACGCCGCCGTACCCCCTCGTCTCCGATTTCACGGGCCGACATCACTGTTAAATATAGAACCACCGCCACGGTCAATGATTGGCGCCGTCACACTCAGTCACGATCAGCGTGATGAAAAAGAGACCGTGACAGGCTGTTTCTGGTGTTACTGTATCCACTCTGGCTGCTGCTGAGCGTTGCTCACTGAGTCAGACGGCCAGAAACCAGACGACGTTATTGATGTTACCGTCTGAGGAAGCTAATGGGTACGAGTTTTAATGTCATGTCGGATGTTGGGATGAATGATAAAATGATTTTTGTGTAAAATCAGGATTCGTAAGATGGTTCCAGAAATCCTAACGGGCCTCCTGACTTATTCTTAGGTGTGTACAGTGTTTGATTTGGGTATTTTCAGATTAAGACTTCCTTCCTTCCTCTCTTTCTTGCTTATTTCCTGTTCTTCCATGTGCCATCTCTTCTTTACCTCCTCTTTTCTCTCTTAGATCATTCAGTCTTAATTTTCTTTACTATATAATTCCCTCTGTTCTTTTATTTCTTCCCTACACCCTTTCATTCGTGTGTGGTTTCTTAATACTGCGATCTATTCACCACTCTTACTTATCCGTTCCATTCTACGATACCTTCTGTTCTAGTATCCTCCCCTTGTGTTTCTATCTTTAATTATTCCTTGTTTTCTTCCTTTCTATCTTTCTCTTCGACCTTTTCTCTTTTTCTTTTTCCATCCTTTTATTATGCACTTTCCTACTTTGTCTTTTTCTTCTTACTGGTCTTCTTTTACACCCTTTCTTTTTTCCTCAAGAAGAAAAAAAATGCGTAAAAAAGGTCATATTTTCCTTAGTCATTCTCACCATCTTTCTTCCTTAATTCTACCCTATTACCTCCCTTTAACATTTATTTCTTCCTCGAGTTCTTTTTACTCTTCCATTCCTTTACATATATGTCATTTATGTTTTATGAAATGTAGCATTTTTCATTTGAATACCTGTATAAAGGAATAGGAACCCTAAAAGTTTTGGTCGGAAAAAGATTGGTCTGGTCAGAATTTTTTCTTTTTTAAAGAAGTAAAATCTGTACTAAGTTCTAAACAACAGTTTGCAAACTAAAATCAGTAGAAATTAATGTGGGAGACTCACATTCAATGGGAAAACACTCGCGGTCCTTCTTTTCCACAACTACTTGGAACCACTGGACAATTGGGCAATATGGTACAAATGTTTGGAGAATTTCAGTAGATGAAGTTAAGACATTTTGGAATTGACAAAAGAACGTGGCCTCTTCTGAAAGAAAAAGTGTAACGTCTTTATAGTCTGCAGTGCACGAATCCCAGCTATGTCATTACAATTAGGCTTCAACTTGAACTGGTTACTTGAGTCTATTTTCTGTCCGTTTCAAAATAAGATCTGTGAATTCTTCGAGGGGCGCCTATCTGGTCGTTTTATATGTTTCTAAATCTCCAGTCTTATGAAATAGAAATGTTAAAAAAGGGGCAACTACGATACAGATGTAAAACTGTAATACCACTGGCTGAAGTAACTGAACTGAGATGCTCTCTGACTAATGCTTCCATAGATGTTTGGTCCTCTACATCTCAACGAGATGAAAACGTGGGTGTTGAAAAATCTCATTGAAAGCAACATATGAGTGAAAATGTAAGCTGTTCTGACAAACACTGAAGACGTTTGCAAGCTTTCATACCTGAAACCGCAGCGCTTTGTCTCCTAGGTTTACTGGTATTTAGAATCAGCAGCTTTTAAGGGGTTCCTCTTGAAACATATCCACCTTAACAGTTGACCAAAAAACTTGATGATAAAATTAGCTAAATCTGATTGGCTCCGATTTATACTGGTTTATTCTCCCGGCTATAATGTTTATTGTTTTTCTTTCTTTACTTTGCAAAGACATAACTCAGCATTAACGTAGAGGTGTTCTAAACCTGCAGTCGCAAATTTCTTTTTATTTCATCTTTCTTATTGCCCAACCATGATTTAAAACGGGTTACCTCAAGCAGACGGACATGTTTCTTTGCTTTGAGCAAAATTAATAACTGGAAGTTGTTGTTTTTTAAAGCAACAGATGGCTTCTCTCTTTAGATTATCATACACAAGCTTTTAACTGCAATGTTTTTTGTTAAACTTTGTATATATAAATGGTTCACTCTCCAAATAAGCCGACTGTCTTTTATAATGTTTGACACATTAAATAGACAAAACAAATTCCATTAATCCTAAAGCAACAAGAAAATAAAACACAAAAAAAGACAAATTGATAAAAACAGGAAGGAAAAGTAATGGCCACCTTTTTTCAGAGCTTTTTAGAGGGCGTCCTATGTCTTTGTGGAGTTCAGCTTTGCAGTGGTCCACTGTATATGCATGTGGATTATTGCTACAAAACTGATCTACCAATTTGGGGTAAAAGGATATGATCCGAATTATTTTAGTCCAGACAAAAAACTAATAAGAATGAATGTTTTTATTAAAGATTACCCACTGAGTCTGGAAACACTGCTTTTACCACAGTTAGTTAGTTTTGATTATATTGTCATTATTGGTTTTTTAAGTTGTAAAACTAAATTATAATACAGTTTAAATAATTTGACAGCATGTTTGATGCTGCAGCAGAGAAAAGTGATATTAGATGGTTTTTATTTACATAGTATTGATTTTTGGTAGGAGCTATTATGAATACTAGTTTATTGTGACATCACAGATTAGTATGGACGATGCTGCAAAAGACAGCAAATGGTTGGTTGGTCTAATCTCTTGCCAAACTGGAGGGCGTAGTTGGGGGACCTGAAATAGACAGCTAACGCTGGCTGTGAGAGATGGACCTTAAGGTAAGGTAGAGAAAGGAAGTCATAGAGGATAGCTCTAAGGAAAAATGGCGTTGAGGGGTCATTTTTAAAGGATGTCGCCCTGTCTTGAAAGGACGGACTGCAAGTTACTGTGGGATGAGGAGGAAATAAGGTTTTGTTCTGTAGAAGAAAAAGATGAGTCATGTTGAGAAAGGAGCTACTAGATGCACGGAGGTCTTTGAAGAGCGTTGGTGAAGATTTGAGTGGGCCAAGAAGTAAGAAACAGAAAGGTGAGTGGGATCTCACTCAGATATCACTGCAACATAGTAGCACAGAGTTTCTGCATACTATCAAAAAAGCTTTGAAAATCCATTAAAGCCCTCATGACCGAAACATCATAGATCAGGGATTTATAATGTAATCTTTAATTGTAGCTAGCAACTTAACGGTCTACTCGAAAGTGTTAACCATCAAACACAGGGATGTGAAATGAAAGGTGGCAATTTATTTTCAATATACTTCCAAAAAAAGATTTACATTTTATGTTACGCAGGTTTTCTTCCAACCTTATCCGAGATCTCTTGCTCAGATTCTGAGCGGTCTGTTTCGGCAAACGCAGGACCTACGCTTGATGATTTCACATTCTGGAGACATTAAAATAAAATGGATTAAGTGCAGCAGCAGAGCTAATAAAATTGTTAGCTCAGATGGGGCAGCTGAGGCAACATTGGAGGCAAAGGTGTGTTTGTGTTCTGTCCTGCTGGTACGCATGAATCCTGACGGATTTGATCAGGATTAGCTGGTAGCATCGGGTTGCACTGTTGCTGTCAACATCAGCCACCGTCATTCTCCGGTTCGACCTACTTTTCATTTTACACCTAACTGGAGAATAGAAATACCTTCAGCACAGACAACTTTGGATATTATGTTGGGGTTTGTTTCACACGTGGAACCTATATGTTATATATACCTCATACATATTTTGGGTTTCCTCTTCTTAAGGAGCCAATTATACGGGTTTATTAATATAGGTCTTTGGCTATATGAATTTATTAATAATTATCTTTAATACTAGTATTATTAGAATTACTAATAATGAAATTTTATATTTGATAAAAGCTCCTGTGAGACAACACTAGGGGGCAATACTCTGTACCCTACGTGCCTGATGGATGGAAGATCTCCAACAAAGAGTCATAAAACTCCAGGAGGTCCAGAAAGTTTGCATTAACCTCGGTAGAAAATAATGGGTGTGTGGACAAAACTGGACTAGAGGTGTGTGGATAATCAGATGTGTCGGAGTGCCACATTTAAACAAGGCTATGCGTGTAGCTAAGAACGTGCAGATTCTTCAACAAAAACGGTCGTTTACAGTTTGGAGGTTCAGTAACAACAATACAGCAGAATACATTCCTGCATATGTATTGTGTTAACCTCTAACCTTTACCCAGACCTGGTTTTGATTACGTCCACGCTGCAAGACCTCCTGGTTCGGGCTTATCGATCCGTAAACACGGAGCTGAGGAGAAGTGGCTCGTTGCAGCTTCTGTTGACCTCTCGTGGCGAGGCCTGGTCGCGTTTGCACAAATGCTGACTTCTAGATTCCTTTGAAAGTTCAAATGTCCTTTTCTTTTCGTCAGGGAGAAACAGGAAAAACCGAAGTTTTACGGATACGCAGACGTAGACTTGTGTTTCATCGAAATTAAACCTTTTACTGCCCAGCAGGTTTAAAGGACAGTGTCCCCTTTAAGTCGTTGCTCAGGGCGAAAGACCCTTGGAAAGAACAAAGATGGAGAGGAAAAATCCGCTATTTCTGCATGGCTGTGACTGTGATGTCACCAGGTGGCCTACACCTTTGGGCAATAACGGGGAAGTTGATTGGAGTTCAGTCCGTTTATAAAATGGATTTCAACATTCAGTCCGTTTATAAAATGGATTTCAACATTCAGTCTCTTTATAAAATGGACCGCTCCCGCTCCATATAGAGTATATAGTATTAATGAATTGGTAAACAAGGTTGGTTTGGAAAATGCAGAAATGTAGATCAAGGCCGTATCTGAATAATATTAATCCATATTTTATGAATGGCTAATAACTTTTTCATTAATCAAACTATTATTTATGCACAATAGTAAAATTAAGACAAAAGTCCTGAAGTCATAAGAAAGATGTTTAGAGCATTTCCCCTTGAGTTTCGTTTTTTGTTAATTTCTTGGATGGGGACTGGTAAATACATCTGTTGTGTTTCAAGAATTAATGAACCAATAAAATAATTGTGCTTATTGACACATAAATGTTTGTTGTTGTTGTTTTCTTTACTTTAAAAGGCATCGTCTATAAATGACGGATAAATACCAATACAGCAAACACCTGTATTTTTCCAAGTTTTTCTACAGACCGTGAATCTGTATGTAATCTTGTGTGGATGGTTACGTGTTTTCTCACTTTTGCATGGAACATATTCAAAAGAAAAAGCTGAAGCAGAAATAACTAGAGTAATTCTTCTTGAGACTCTAGTGGTGTAAGTTTCCAAAGCAATTAATAATTGTCCTTTGTGCTGATTTGCTGTTCCGCAAAGGGTGGAAATAAAGTATGTTAAGTTATATTAAGGTAAGTTTTAGGGTTGGAAATAATAAAATAAGCAAGTACAGGTGTTTTTAGAGGGATCTCTGGTTTTCAACCTTGACCTGTAAACCTGTTAATAATCAGGACATTAATCAATAATGGAACATTAAAGGCAAGAAAGGAGTTACAATGGACTATTTATAGAATGATGATTCTGCATCAGAGTTTGAATATTCCGTAATAAATAATGTACTAATGAGATTACAGATGTATTATTAACCTTTTTGAACAATATGTCAAAGGTTAGGAGGTCCCTTTTGGTTATATTTCAATAATAAAGATACTCTTGCCATAGATGGTTAATGAAATAGTCTGCCGTACTTTGCCTCCAGCTTAGATTTGCAATACTTGCTCCCATTGGACAAGCTTCCAAGCGTGGTTTGGTCGGTTTGGGAGACCAATCATATCTCTGCACAGACAAAACCACAGACTGTGATCACAGCGTGATGTAACAGCAACAAAATGGGTTTTGTGTTGCAGAGATTAGGCCAGACCTGCTGATAAAGCCGTGTGTCTGGAAAGCATCCATCACAGCCGCTCCTCAGAAAGCAACCTCTGTCACAAAAATCAATGGCTTTCTGTGAACACTGCTTACCCTCCATGTTGTTTTAAGCAAATTAAAACCATAGCAGGCTTCTAACTGCACCTGTCCAAACGATTTTAATGCTCAGTTAGTCTCCCAGTTGTGCAGAAAGCTGATTTTGCATCCAAACAGCAGGCTTGTTTTACCTCTAAAATCACCAAATTAAGAGCTGCTCTCAGATTGAGGGAATAAGAAATAACATTAACCATAGAAATCGAATTATTGGCTTTTAATGGCCGTCGTTCCTTGATATAAGAAACTGGTTAAAACTGAATTGTTGGGGCTCAAAATCTGCCCTTTACCGGCCCATTTTGTTTTTTTCTGGCCGCCTGCCTGTGTTATGATGGGCTTATTGATTTGGGGGTGTTGGAGCTGTTACGTGGGGGTGTATCCCATATCACGCATAAAGCACTGGTATCGATTGCTTCACTTTCTGCCGTGGCGATTGGCTCCTGTTTGTGATAGATGGGGGAGGACCAAGATGATCGGAAGGAGGTTTATTAAAATAACAGTTGAAGATTGCAGCTCACTCCATCTCAATCGGCGTATCCTTTTAAATAAAATCTGCTTCCAGGCAAAATAAATCATTTACCAACAGACAGGATTGAGTTAATTACTGTAACAAACATGCACGGTTGCAGAAAAGGTCATGATTCACGGTTGGAATACATCTCACATTGATTCTGTGGTTACAAGACCATAAACAGAAACAGACTTCATTTTATCCTGCTGGAAAACAACTTTGATCAGCAAATAAGGGCAGAAGTGAAAAGAAATAGATTCTTGGCAATGAGAACAAAGGAGGACTTGAGTTGATCTATAGATCTGAGCATATCTGGGATGAAACCGGAGGCACTGATGGTATAATCTGGTGTGACTGAATGGTTGTGCAGTAAGAAAAGTATCAGGTGTGGTTTTCCTGCTGGTTTTTGACTTGGCCTACATGGGCAATTGCCCTGGGCTTCATTATTAAAGAGGTAACACAAGTGCAAGAAAAAGGAAGTTCAAATACAATATCAACAATCGCAAAATAATATGTGTATAAATAGCCTGCCTGTGTGTCAGTGGGGTCCCTATCAGAGGTTCTCTTTCTGATTTACAAACCGGATTCCAAAAAAGTTGGGACACTAAACAAATTGTGAATAAAAACTGAATGCAATGATGTGGAGGTGCCTACATCTAATATTTTATTCAGAATGGAACACAAATCACAGATCAAAAGTTTAAACTGAGCGAATGTATCATTTTAAGGGAAAAATATGTTGTTTCAAACTTTCATGGCGTCAACAAATCCCAAAAAAGTTGGGACAAGACTCAACAGACGTCTGGGGACAGAGGAGATCAGTTTCTCAAGTTTAGAAATAGGAATGCTCTCCCATTCATGTCTAATAGAGGTCTCTAACTGTTCAATCGTCTTGGGCCTTCTTTGTCGCACCTCCCTCTTTATGATGCGCCAAATGTTCTCTGTAGGTGAAAGATCTGGACTGCAGGCTGGCCATTTCAGTACCTGGATCCTTCTCCTACATACCCATGATGTTGTGATTGCTGCAGAATGTGGTCTATCATTATCTTGTTGAAAGATGCAGGATCTTCCCTGAAAGAAATGACGTCTAGATGGGAGCATATGTTGTTCTAGAACCTGAACATAGTTCTCTGCATTAATGGAGCCTTTCCAGACATGGAAGCTGCCCATTCCACAAGCACTCATGCAACCCAATACCATCAGTGATGCAGGCTTCTGAACGGAGCGTTGATAACAACATGGGTTATCCTTGTCCTCTCTGGTCCGGAGGACATGGCGTCCGAGTGTTCCATAAAGAACTTCAAATCGTGACTCATCTGACCACAGAACAGTCTCCATTTTGCCACACTCCATTTTAAAAGACCCCTGGCCCAGTGCAAACGTCTGAGCTTGTGGAGCTTGCTTAGAAATGGCTTCCTCTTTGCACTGTAAAGTTTCAGCTGCCAAGGGCGGATTGCACGGTGGATTTTGTTCACTGACAATGCTTTCTGGAAGTATTCCTGAGCCCATTCTGTTATTTCCTTGAGAGTGTCTTTCCTGTTTGAGGTGCAGTGACGTTTAAGGGCCCGGAGATCATGAGCATCCAGTAGAGTTTTACGGCCTTGACCCTCATGCACAGCAATTGTTCCAGATTCTCTGAATCTTTTGATGATGTTATACACGGTTGATGATGATAACTTTAAAGTCTTTGCTATTTTTCGCTGGGTAACACCACTCTGGTATTTCTGCACTATCTTTCTGCGCAACAATGGTGGAATTGGTGATCCTCTTACCATCTTGGCTTCAGAGAGACACTGACACTCTGAGAAGCTCTTTTCATACCCAATCATGTTGTGAATTGACCTTATTGATATTAATTGGTCTTCCAGCTGTTCGTTGTATGCTCAATTCCCTTTTTCCAGCCACTTATTTCTACTCATCCCAACTATTTTGGGATTTGTCTACACTGTGAAAGTTTGAATCAAAATATTTTTCCTATAAATTGTTACATTTACTCAGATTAAACTTTTGACCTGTCATCTATGTTCTATTGCGAATAAAATATTGACATTTATCATCTCCACATCATTGCATTCAGTTTTGATTCACAATTTGTTTAGTATCCCAACTTTTTTTTGGAATCCGGTTGGTAGGTTCGAGGTTAAGACTCTGCAAACAATAGTGTGTATGCTAATAGTTGGTTAATTGGCAATATTAGCTTCAATGCTTAAGCATGAGGGCAATCAATATGAAGCAGATATAAAGTTACTCCATATGTTACACAAACATAAGCAAATGAGGGAAACTTAGCAAAAAGGCTATTCAGTGTCTCAAGTGCAGGTTTTACATTACAATTAGTTAAAAAGTAGATTTTAGCCATAAACTTGATGTTAGCATGAGGTTCTATCATTACCATGGTGACCCATTGCTAATGACCCAATTCAATTCAGTTTATTCCAATCTACAACACATGCTGTCTTGAGGTACTTTACAAGAAAATCGTTTTATTCCAATCATTCATACATGGTAAAAAAAAAAAACTTTAAAACTTAAGGAAACACAGCAGACTGCATCCAGGGAAACCCCAGCAGACTGCATCCAGTCACTGACTTGCAGCATTCACTCCTACAGAATCAGCACCCCTAGACGATAGCTTGCATTGTCGTTGACTTCTCAGCAATCACTTATACCAATCATGCATGTGGCGACAGTGGAGAGGAAAAACTCCCTTTTAGGAGGAAGAAACATCCAGCCTGCAATTGTCTTAGTGCTGTATGTTTAATAAAGTTCCTAGAAATTATTCAAATACACTCATAGCCATCACAAGAGGTTGATTGTGAACACCAACCATTAGACTAGATTTAGACTTTAACTTGGTCAATCAAACTATGCTATTGGTATAAATGATACTTCCTACCATTCTGCTTTTAAAGTGCACTTTCTAAATTGGTTGCAAAAATGGGATTTAAACACATTTTTCTTTATTTTGACACACAATAGATAAAATAATGTTTTTAAATGGCGTTAGGCAATAATGAAGAATTAGAATCACAATTGATTGCAATTAATATCAATAGTGTACTTGTAGTTTAATATCAGATTAAAAAGTCTATATTACATTGTAAGGTACTATTTTATGAACCAAAGTCTTGTGCTATTTTTTTACAAACCCTTAAAACAACTATGATACTTTTAAAAACAGAGATAAGAGTATTACTACTAAAAATTGATCGAAACACACTGACCAGCAGCTCTGCTAAAGATAAGCATTCCCACGGTATGATGCTGCCGTCAACATGTTCCATAGTGGGGATTTCCGATGAACTCCTGGATGTCTGCCAGTTGTGCGCTGCATCCCGGACTTCGGTCCATCAGCTGGAATCAGACTGGAACAACTGGCTTGCTCCACCAGTCCTAACAGACTGCAGCTGCCGTATCACCAGTCAAACCTAATAGAGATAAAATATAGTCAATACATATTTAATGGCCTCCGCTCTTTGCTGGACAACAAGAGGAGAGTAGGATCACCGAGATGAGGATGGCTTTACCTTATTTTCATGGTTGCTCATTTTTACATGAAACATGTTATTGTCTCCTGCTCCGTGATTCTCTGGTAACTCCCTCCTCCAACCTCCTCTATTTAAATTTACCCCTTACAAACAACAAGTGTTTTGTATTGAAATTCCACCTCTTCATCCTCCTCCTCACATTTTCCCTGCTCGTCAGTGCAATCAAGAGATAGATCCACACAAAGACCCACACCCACACACACACACACACACACACACACACACACACACACACACACACACACACACACACACACACACACACACACACACACACACACACACACACACACACACACACACACACACACACACACACACACACACACACACACACACACACACACACACACACACACACACACACACACACAC